>CM046877.1:619418579-620018579 GCA_025667525.1 Glebionis coronaria
TTCGAAGAAACTTGGTGAAAAACTCACTTATAATCTGTATAAGACTCATTTTAAATTTCATTCAATGATTCACATTTTAGACCTACCTGCTCGTCACATCTTTAGACCTTAAAAACCTGACTGTTTTACACACTTGACTCGTAAAACCATTTTGACCTTGTCAAACATTCCTGTTTACAACATCGCCACTTGACTTTGAAAATAGACTCCAAATGTTAAGTTTAGAATCTAACAACAGCCTTTGATCAGCTTTAAAACTCAACTTATAGTCCTTGAGATTCGATCCAAATATCGACAACAATTTCGTATTGTGTCAATACTCGTCTCCCGATACACGAATAATCAAACTGGCATAACTTTTGACTCGTTTGGAGTTAAAAGCTCTATCTTATATCGAAACGAGCGTCTCGACGACTACTACAACAATATCCTATAATACCAACACTTTCTCAAACTTTAACCCACGAAAATCTGCCTTAACTCACTGATGTGAATTGACACTTTAAAAATCACTTCAACGCCTATATTGACCCATTTTTAACATCATCTACACTTCAAATAACCTATATAAATCATCTACAAAAACTCCTAATCCTTAGATTCACTTGCATGATCACATGCATCAAATTAAAATTAAAAACAAATGCATGCACTCAAAAATAAAGAATTGTTATAATAATAATAACATAAACAAGGAATTTTACAACAATCCAAATGGATCAAACCTCATGTTCATCTCAAAAATGATTTTGAAAATCAATGTCCTTGCATGTGGAAGATTTTTACACCAAAATGTTCTTCTTTTAATTTCCAACATAGGACTTCAATTAGTTTATAATGGATCATCCTAAATTTGGATGATCAAGGGGTGTTTGTTAGTTGTAGGTGGTGGCAAAAGAGGAAAGGGGAAAGAGGGGAGAGAGTTTGGTGGATAAAAACTTGTGTGTGTGTGTGTTTTATGATGAGAATTTTCCTTTTATATGGTGGTTGGGGGTAGAAGTTGCCATTTGTTTATTCTTGTGGACTAAAGTGTAAATATTAGTTAAAAAGCGGGAAATAACTACCAGTCAATTTTAAAAATATTTACGAGAGTCGGGTTTCATCCCTGGTTCATAAAAATATAAATCTTGTTTGTTAAATCGATCGTTTTAATAATTAAACGCACACAAAACGAAATAATAAAGTTCGACTTGACTTAATACGTAATGAAATAAAAATTTCAGGAATATTAAATATCGAAATAATCGATACTAAAATATAATATTTGGGCATCCATTAGCATCGCGATCACTATTATTACTCTTTAATCGTCACAACAATTAATTATAGGCACACATTATCAGTTTCAACTATAACCGTCAAATATAATAATACTCATCGTTACATAGAAATTAAAAATCCGTTATATAATTAGGATAAAATAGTGACGTTAAGCTCGGGTTATTACAATGGCAAACAATGAAAGTTTTATCATATGAAAACTGGGGAAAAGAGATGGCAGCAAACGGGGAATCCTAATCATGCATAGAAAGAGAATGTCCTTACTGAAGGACGGAATATCCGTACCTTATGTCCAGTAAACGGATGAAGATGAAAGTTGGAAAGTACTACTCCGACTTCACGAGTGCTAATAAAGTACGTGTATGATTTGTTTGTTCATATATAAATTATTGGTTCTTAATTTAGTTTACTTGTTCTTGACTTGTTATACTTATTCATGTTTTTTTAGAATGGTAAATGTTAGTGGTTAGTGGGTCGAGTCGTACAATGTCATCCAAGCAGAAGAATGTCTTCTTCGAACCCTCGCCTAGTTATGTCAGACTCCTTATCCGCTTCGCGTGAAAGGCCCTTGACATGTCTTGAACCCAAGACCTTCAAGAAACCTCCCCCAAGAAAACCACTTAGTGGAATCTTCGTGTCTTTCTTAGTATTTCATGTGCTCCTGATTAACGTAATACATGTTTCATGTGATATAATACTTGATGTTTCATAATTAGTAACTTTATAAAAATAACAGGTTTCTGTATATGATAACTTTCCAAAAATAGCAAGTTTCCATATATAGTAACTTTCCAAATATAGCAAGTTTCCATAAATAGTAAGTTTCCATTAATAGTAACTTTAAAAAATAGAAAGTTTCCATAAATAGTAAGCTTCCATAAATAGTAATAAGCTCGTTTAATAAGCATATAATATAAGCCGAGGCTTAATGAGCATATTCTATAAGTCATGATTATTAAATGATATAATAAATAAGCTAATTATAAGTCATGGTTAGGCATAATTATTAAATTAATAAGTTCATTTAATAATTCTTGTCGTATATCATAACTCATAATTAATTATTAATTAATAATATATCATGTCTTATAATTTAATTATTAATTAATAAAATACTATGGATTAAATAAACTATCTTATAAAATTATACCATGAGTCATAATTAATTATAAATAATAAGGATTATAATTAATTATATCCTAAGTCTTGAATCTTAATCCATGATTTCCATATAGGTTAAATAAATAAGCCCATGTCGATTTAATTTAATTAATAAGTTGTCAATAAGCTGATTAAATAAGCCGTGAGTTATTCATGTCCGTGTTTAATTAATTTACCTGTTTATTTAATAAGCCCGAAAATAATTAATTGAACTAAAAAAGTTAACCCAACACCTCGTGGCCTCTCGGTTTTAACCGAGCCAAAACACAACACCACCGAGATCCTTGGTCTCGGTTGCCAACACATCACCACAACCACCGACGGCCGTGGCCTATTGCCATTACAGTCGTGGCTTGCCACCGGTCGTGTGGTGTTCCCACCGGCTGTAGCTGGTTCCCCCTGGCGGCCCCAAAATTCCTACCGAGACCTTTAAGGTCTCGGTTTACCACTGCTTATACCAAACACCCCACTGGGGTCTTGTCGTGTTGCGGCTAACCAAGGAGAAAAGCCACCGAGACCCTTGTGTCTCGGCTGGCCGGCCAAAAACCCCACCGAGACCTCTATGGTCTCGGTTTCTGTAACCAACACAAACCAACCCCGATTTTTAATCCTTTGTTAGCCCTAAAATATGAGCACCATTTACGGAATTACATTAGTTTAATATAGCCACACACGCAGGGACTAGTTTTGTTAAGTTAATAGTTTGTGTGTGTCTTGGCTATATATATCCCTCCATACTTACATGGAGGGTTGAGGATTCCCATTGTTTATTTCACTTTCTCTCTCTTGAAATAAACACACTCCTTCTTCCTTGTTATCTTTCTCTCTCTAAAATGTCTAACCATTTCTTTTATTCTCCCGGAACTCCAGATCACCCCTAAATAGCTTTGAATCTTATTATTAACATCCTTGTTTAATTTAATTAACCACATGTTCATAATTAAATTAATGTTTAATACTTGATTCTTGAAATTAAAGAAAGAAAAAGATTGAAGGTTACCGAATGCGTTATGATCTACGGATGATTAAACACGAACACAAACCCGATCAATCAAATCAAAAAGCTTCCCTCTCCCTTTCTTCTTGTTTTTCTGTCGGGGGCCAAACACTAAAACACAACCGTAGTTTTTTTGTAACTTGTAAATGGAATGAAAAAGTGTTTTTCCTGTATTGTTAATTTTCAACCAATGGGCCGGGCCATAAGCCTTTTTCTTTTTCTTTTTAGACCGCCACAAACACCCCTTTTAATATATGTTTAGTGTTTATTTAATTCCTGTGTGTTGATATTCGTGACATATGTTCGTGTTTAAATTAGTGTTATGTCTTGTCGTGCATTATTTATTATACATCAATACTTGTCGTTACTTAAATAATATACGTAATACTTGTCGTGCATTAAATAATATAAAGTTTTAATTAATTCGTGTATTCGTGTATTTATATGTTTTCATGTATTTTATGCGGGTTTTACAATTCTTCCCCTCTAAAAAGAATAATTCGTCCTCGAATTAGAGATACGATAAGCTGAAAAGGACATACCCGAATCATAGACGAAATTGAGGATAAGAAGTCTGGATAGACTCCTCCATTTCCCAAGTGGTTTTCCGCTCGGGATGTTCCCTCCAAAGGATCTTGACAAATGGAATAGTCTTTCTCCTCATGACCCGATCTTGAACAGCCTCGGGTTCCTCAAAATAGGAAAGATCCTCACGAATCTGATCAAGTGGATACGTGATAATGTGCAGATGATGATAACTGTAACCTCTGAGTAAAGACACGTGGAGCATGTTGTGAACATGCGACACCTGAGGAGGTAATGCCAAACGATACGATACCTCAAAGACACGATCGAGGATCTCGAGCGAATCGTTGAAACGAGGACTGAGCTTGCCTTTAATACCAAAACGCTTGACTCCACGTGAAGGTGATACTTTTAAGAAAACATGCTCACCAGGCTAAAATTCCAATGATCTGCTATGTTCGTCAGCATAACTCTTCTGACGAGCACGAGCTTCCTGAAGCTTCTCCTTGGAAATGGTGACCTTCTCATTGGTCACCTAAATTATCTATGGACCCTCAATGACTTGTTCACCAACCTGATCCCAGCAGATCGGAGCACGAAACTTCCTACCATACAATATCTCAAAGGGAGCACACTTGATACTTGAGTGCCAACTGTTGTTGTAGGAAAACTCAACCAAACAGATGTAGTCATCCTAATTTCTTGTCCACTCTAACGCACAAGCCCGTAACATGTCTTCCAAAGTCTGAATAGTACGCTCTGATTGACCGTCGTCTGAGGATGAAAAGTTGTGCTAAGCCTGAGTCTGGTGCCCCAAGCTTTCTGCAAACCTCTCCAGAAACAAGACGTAAATCGCCGATTTCTATCTGATATGATATCTGATGGAGTACCATGTAGTCTCACGATCTCCTGCTGGAATATTTATGCCAATCTGCTAACTGGGTAATCCTTGCGGATTGGAAGGAAATGTTCAGATTTGGTCAAATGTTCGACAATGACCCAGATGGCATCATATTTCCTCTAAGTCTGTGGTAGTCCGGTAACAAAATCCATGGAGATCTTGTCCCATTGCCATTCTGGAATTTCTAGTGGTTGTAGTAAACCACTAGTACGCTGATGTTCTATCTTATCCTACTCGCAGGCCAGACATTTAGAAACGAAGGTAGCCACATCTTGTTTCATACCGTTCCACCAAAAATGTTGCTTGAGATCATGATACATTTTTGTAGAACCTGGATGAATAGAAAATAGAGACTTGTGAGCCTCAGTCAATAAGGCCTCTCTGAGTGTAAGATCTTCTAGAACACATAACTTGGTACCTTGTCATACAATACCATCGTCATCTATACGGAACTCAGTCTGTTGATCAATATTCTGAATAATTACCCATATCTCACAGTCATCCTTCTAAGCTGCCTTGATCCGAGAAATTAAGTCTGGCTCAACTCTCAGATTAGCCCAGTAACCATGTTGTCCACGTACAAAAAGCTTAATATCTAAACGCTCAAGATCACATTTTGTCCAATGTGTGATTACCAGTAGACCAAAGGCCTATGATCAAAAGCCTATGATCAAATTTAACATATCGAGTCGGTCATTCTACCTTCGGGGAACTTCTTGAACCAATCTGACATATATATCAACTGAACCACGGATTAGACTATTTAGCTGATTGTTCCAAATCTTCAATATTTGTTAAATCTCTAGGCTAGTCTTGAACGTAGTCAAATCCTTGATCTGCAGAATTAAATTGCTCAAGACTGTGTTTTTTACTCTCTAAGATAATGTAGTTCTTGTTAACAACTTCCTTAAACCGATCCCACGACATACTCGTCAATGTTTCTTTTGAAGTTAAATTTAAATTTATTAAAAAAATATACACATAAGTTAATATATCACACCCGAGGATGATGAGTGGATGTATCGTTTTGTGTTTTAGGCCCCGTTATTTCATAGTTACGATATCGGTATCATGCTGCAAAAAAGGCTAAAACATAATCACTTAACCGGCTTCTCAAAACTCACATCTTTGACTCTTATGATTTTGAAACATAAGCCCGAAATCATATAAGCCATAATTAGGCTATATAAGCAGAAACCCAAAGCCGGTAAATATCTCTTCTTTTTTCTGCTTATTATTACTTGATTGCGTTGTTTCGGCAACTTCAGTTATTGTAAGCCAAGTTGGATGGTATCTTTGTGAAGTTTCCCACAAGATTCTCTAGATGTTGTAGCTGTTGATTCTTCAATTGCTGAGGTATGTGTGTTGAAATAATATGTTGTATGTATATCTATACATGTCTAATGAGCTTATTTATCGGTTTATAGGAAACTTTTGGCGCTATACGCACCGCGTGATATTTTGCGTAATGCATGATATTTTGTGTGATATGTGCAGCTGGCCTTCAAAATAATTTACATTACGGATTTGATCAAGTGGAAGCGATGAGAGAAGATTAGATATATTGTTTGAGCAGTGTAATGAGATGCATAATATCATACACAACTAGAGTTATAAGTATCTTTCTAATAAGAAGCAACATAATGGGTTTTGTAATCTTTTTATTTGCGTAAATAGTTTTCTCATTGACTTAGATACCAAAATCAGCAAATCTCAATATAGATGATGATGATGATGATGATGATGATGATGATGATGATGATGATGTCAGCAATATGTTTGTAAAATAATAGTTACAAATATGAAGCCAAAGACTATAACGTTACATTACCTAAACTTTTGCCATAGTGTTCGGATGAGCAGCATGCCATATACATGTTTTGAGGGTTGATCCAAAAACGATGCATAAACAAGCAAAAGAGCCCGACCGTTGGTTAAAGCGTTGCCCCCTAACGAATAACTCCGTCCGGCATAAATTTACGTAAAATCTCGCGCTCTGCAGCGGATCATGGGTTATAAACCTCTTGGATAACATTAAGCAGGTTATAAACCGCGTGCATAACATAAAGTGGAAGAAGAGCCACCTTTACAAAATATGCTTGCTATTATGAATGTTCTTGAAATGATACTTATTTTTACCAAATTATGCATTGCGAGTATATATGAATTGTAGAATCAACAAAGAAAAAGAAAGCCACAATATTTGGTATATTATTTTTTGGTTGATGAATGCTTGGTTAATTGTTAAATGGTTTGCAATAAACATACACAAGTTTAAAGTTTAGAGTTTTGAGTAAATAAATCAATTAATCAACAAGTTTAACATGTGACGGCCAAAAGTGTACTTATCAACCTGATTAAGTTATGTTAGAGACTATGAGTTTAAACTGCAAGTTATGCATAATATAACGATGGCAATTAGTTATTTATTTGTATTAAGTTTAAAGTAACCAGCTTATTCAAATGGTAACCTCAAGCCATCGGCATTAACTCTTTAAACCGATTTTTTAATTGACCAGTGCCAACCTCATACCATCGGCATCAACTCATTAAACCGGTGTTATAATTGTCCAGTTTAGCCACTCAATAATGGTTAGTGAAAGATTGTGGATCAAGCTTCTTTTAATGAACATGTCATAACCTGCATATGGATCATTAGGTTCTCATGCATGTTTCAAAAAAACCAACTAAAAAACTTTCGACAATATTTATATGAATTCAAAAAAATTACGAATATGTGTTCCACATAAAATACTGGTGCTAATAGCTAAAAAAACATTAAAAAAAAGTTTTAAAAAAAACCGTGCGTGCACATGTATTGTAACTACTTCAACTGTTTATATCAAAACCAAAAACAAGGACTCTAAGT
This sequence comes from Glebionis coronaria, assembly GCA_025667525.1. Lineage (NCBI taxonomy): Eukaryota > Viridiplantae > Streptophyta > Magnoliopsida > Asterales > Asteraceae > Glebionis > Glebionis coronaria. The sequence continues at coordinate 619,426,314 of CM046877.1, forward strand.
CTATATATAATTCCATGTAATTATCTAATATATTCTTTCCCACTAAAATTTATTCTCACTGATAAAAAAAGTATAGTTTAAAAAAATACATGTATTACATATTATTTTTTCTTACTTTTTGACATAATAACAGTGTTACTCTTACATAACTACTACTAATTAACTTCTTTTTTAGACTATGTGTGTAACGACCCACTTTAACAAGAAGACCATTACATCATAATTATGGCGTGTTATCAAAGCATGAAAGAAAATATGTCTTAAAATCATAAATGACCATAAAGGAAAGCCGGAATCAAACATCAGCCCCCAAACATAAGCTCACACATTCATAAACTAAAGAATGTAAAAAAGGACTAAAAATTGTCCAACCAAGCATAAGTATGTAAAATCCATAGGGGAAAGAAGTCTAAGGTAACCTCCATCCTATGCACGTACTCTCAATAGCTTATGCATGTCCTTGGGTACCTACCGTATGGGACATTGAAAGAAAATACGGCTGAGCAATACGCTTAGTGAACGGATATAATGACATGAATAGAATAACTGAAATATAAGCAAAATACAAGAAATGCAGCGGAATATATGTATGTCGTGGAAAACCTGGAACATGTTTTATAAACTGGTTTGTAATTGAAAAGTCTTATGTTTTAATGCATGCAATATAGTTTAAATGCCAATGAGTTCATATATGTCACAACAAGTATCAACGTACATGAATACTTAGAGGGGTGACCTCGTCATGCAATTAGAGGGGTGACCTCTAATAATATATGTTTGGGTGGAGGGATTAACTTCAATGTGATGAATGTAGAGCACACATCACAATCACCTTGTAAACCTGCAAAACGTGTACTAGGATGCACCCATACACCCCACATGATAATAATAATGAAGGTCAATGTAACTGAAGGGACGCCGCGAGAAATCACTCTCGTCGCGGAAGAGTCATAACACCGGTGCCTCAAGTGTCATGGTTATGGTACCTCCATAACTAGGTGGTCATGGTCGTGCATGTATATAGCTCAGGAAATTTTAAAATGATAGCATGGCAAACAATGAAAGTTTTATCATATGAAAACTGGGGAAAACAGATGCAGCAAACGGGGAATCCTAATCATGCATAAAAGAGAATGTCCTTACTGAAGGACGGAATATCCGTACCTTATGTCCAATAAACGGATGAAGATGAAAGGAGGAAAGTACTACTCCGACTTCACGAGTGCTACATAATAAAAGACGTGTATGAGTTGTTTGTTCATGTATAAATTACTGGTTCTTAATTTAGTTTACTTGTTCTTGACTTGTTTTACTTGTTCTTGACTTGTTATACTTATTCGTGCTTTTATTAGAACGGAAAATGTTAGTGGTTAGTGAGTCGAGTTGTGCAATGACATCCAAGCGGAAGAATGTCTTCTTCGAACCCGCGCCTAGTTATGTTAGACTCCTTATCCGCTTCGCGTTAAAGTCCCTTGGCAGGTCTTGAACCCAAGACCTCAAGGAAACCTCCCCCAAGAAAACCACTTAGTGGAACCTTCGTGTCTTTCTTAGTGTTTCATGTGCTCTTGATTAACGTAATACATTTTTCATGTGCTATAATACTTGATGTTTCATAATTAGTAACTTTCTAAAAATAACAGGTTTCTATATATAATAACTTTCCAAAAATAGCAAGTTTCCATATATAGTAACTTTCCAAATATAGTAAGTTTCTATAAATAGTAAGTTTCTAAAAATAGTAAGTTTCCCTAAATAGTAAGTTTAAAAAAATAGAAAGTTTCCATAAATAGTAAGTTTCCATAAATAGTAATAAGCTTGTTTAATAAGCATATAATATAAGTCGAGGCTTAATGAGCATATTCTATGAATCATGATTATTAAATGATATAATAAATAAGCTAATTATAAGTTATGGTTAGGCATAATTATTAAATTAATAAGTTCATTTAATAATTCTTGTCGTATATCATAACTCATAATTCATTATTAATTAATAATATATCATGTCTTATATTTTATTTATTAATTAATAATATACTATGGATTAAAATAAATTATCTTATAAAATTATACCATGAGTCATAATTAGTTATAAATAATAAGGATTATAATTAATTATATCCTAAGTCTTGAATCTTAATCCATGATTTCCATACAGGTTAAATAAATAAGCCCATGTCGATTTAATTTAATTAATAAGTTTTCAATAAGCCGGTTGAATAAGCCGTGAGTTATTCATGTCCGTGTTTAATTAATTTACATGTTTATTAATAAGCCCGAAAATAATTAATTGAACTAAAAAAATTAACCCAATACCCCGTGGCCTCTCGGTTTTAACCGAGCCAAAACAAAGCACCACCGAGACCCTTGGTCTCGGTTGCCAACACATCAGCACAGCCACCGGAGGCCGTGGCCTATTGCTACTACAGCCGTGGCTTGCCACCGGTCGTGTGGTATTCCCACCGGCTGCAACTTGTTCCCCCTGGCGGCCCCAAAATTCCTACCGCGACCTTTAAGGTCTCGGTTTGCCACTGCTTAAACCAAACACCCCACTGGGGTCTTGTCGTGTTGCGGCTAACCAAGGAGAACAGCCACCGAGACCCTTGTGTCTCGGCTGGCCGTCCAAAAACCCCCACCGAGACCTCTATGGTCTCGGTTTTCGTGACCAACACAAACCAACCCCGAATTTTTAATCCTTGTTTAATTTAATTAACCACATGTTCATAATTAAATTAATGTTTAATACTTGATTCTTGAAATTAAAGAAAGAAAAAGATTGAAGGTTTCTGAATGCTTTATGATCTAAGGATGATTAAACACGAACACAAACCCGAACAATCAAATCAAAAAGCTTCCCTCTCCCTTTTCTTGTTTTTCTGTCGGGTACACTAAAACACAACCGTAGTTTTTTTTTTGTAACTTGTAAATGGAATGAAAAAGTGTTTTTCCTGTATTGTTAATTTTTAACCAATGGGCCGGGGCCATAAGCCTTTTTCTTTTTTTTAGGCCGGCAACAAACACCCCTTTTAATATATGTTTAGTGTTTATTTAATTCCCGTGTGTTGATATTCGTGACATATGTTCGTGTTTAAATTAGTGTTAAGTCTTGCCGTGCATTATTTATTATACATCAATACTTGTCGTTACTTAAATCATATACGTAATACTTGTCGTGCATTAAATAATAAAAAGTTTTAATTGATTTGTATTTTCTTGTATTTATATGTTTTCATGTATTTTATGCGGGTTTTACAACTCTTTGCCTCTAAAAAGAATAATTCGTCCTCAAATTAGAGATACGATAAGCTGAAAAGGACATACCTGAATCATAGATGAAATTGAGGATAAGAAGTTTGGATAGACTCCTCCGTTTCCCAAGTGGCTTTCCGCTCGGGATGGTCCCTCTAAATGATCTTGACAAATGGAATAGTCTTTCTCCTCATGACCCAATCTTGAACGGCCTCGGGTTATTCAACATAGGATAGATCCTCCCGAATCTGATCAAGTGGATACGTGACAATGTGCAGATGATGATAATTGTAACCTCTGAGTAAAGACACGTGGAACATGCTGTGAACATGCGACACCTGAGGAGGTAACGCCAAACGATACGATACCTCACCGACACGATCGAGGATCTCGAACGGTTCGATGAAACGAGGACTGAGCTTGCCATTAATACCAAAACGCTTGACTCCACGTGTAGGTGATACTTTTAAGAAAACATGCTCACCAGGCTGAAATTCCAATGATCTGCTATGTTCGTCAGCATAACTCTTCTGACGAGCACGAGCTTCCTGAAGCTTCTCCTTGGCAATGGCGACCTTCTCATTGGTCACCTCCATCATCTATGGACCCTCAATGATTTTTTCACCAACCTGATCCCATCATATCGGAGCACGAAACTTCCTACCATACAATATCTCAAAGGGAGCACACTTGATACTTGTGTGCCAACTGTTGTTGTAGGGACACTCAACCAAACAAATGTAGTTATCCCAATTTCATGTCCACTCTAACGCACAAACACGTAACATGTCTTCCAAAGTCTGAATAGTACGCTCTGATTGACCGTCGTCTGAGGATGAAAAGTTGTGCTAAGCCTGAGTTTGGTGCCCCAAGCTTTCTGCAAACCTCTCCAGAAACAAGACGTAAATCGCTGATCTCTATCTGATATGATATCTGATGGAGTACCGGTGTAGTCTCACGATCTCCTGCTGGAATATTTCTGCAAATCTCCTAACTGGGTAATCCTTGCAGATTGGAAGGAAATGTGCAGATTTGGTCAAACGATCGACAACGACCCAGATGGCATCATGCTTCCTCTGAGTCTGCGGTAGTCTGGTAACAAAATCATGGAGATCTTGTCCCACTTCCATTCAGCAATTTCTAGTGGTTGTTGTAAACCACTAGTACACTGATGTTCTATCTTATCCTACTGGCAGGTCAGACATTTAGAAACGAAAGTAGCCACATCTTGTTTCATACCGCTCCACCAAAAATGCTGCTTGAGATCATGATACATTTTTGTGGAACCCGGATGAATAGAAAATAGAGAGTTGTGAGCCTTTGTTAATAAGGCCTCTCTGAGTGTAAGATCTTCTGGAACACATAACTTGGTACCTTGCCATACAATGCCATCGTCATCTATACGGAACTCAGTCTGCTAATCGATATTCTGAATAATTGACCATATCTCACTGTCATCCTTATGAGTTGCCTTGATCCGAGAAATTAAGTCTGGCTCAACTCTCAGATTATCCCAGTAACCATGTTGTCCACGTACAAAAAGCTTAATATATAAAAGCTCAAGATCACTTTTTGTCCAATGTGTGATTACCAGTAAACCAAAGGCCTATGATCAAAAGCCTATGATCAAATTTAACATATGGACTCAGCCATTCTACCTTCGGTGAACTTCTTGACCCGATCTGAAACATGTATCAACTGAACTACGGATTAGACTATTTAGTTGATTGTTCCAAATCTGCAATATTTGTTAAATCTCTATGTTAGTCTTAAACAAAGTCAAATCCTTGATCAGCAGAATTAAATTGCTCAAGACTGTGTTTTTTACTCTCTAAGATAATGTAGTTCTTGTTAACAACTTCCTTAAACCGATCCCACAACATACTCGTCAATGTTTCTTTTCTGCGCGACTACTTTATCTTGTTCCACCAATATAATGCTTACCTCTTAGCATATACTATGAAACATAAAAACCTTTTGATCTTTTGAAAACTTGAAGAAATCAAAAGCGTTATCCACTACCATAATCGAGTTAGATACTACAATGGGATCTTCCATGCCACCGTATAATTGAGGCGGCCTTGTCATCAAGAACTTTGCGGCTCTTTATGTTCTTCTTCATTCAGTCTTTCACTAGTTTCTAGTGTTGCTTGTGCCTTTTTTAGTGTCTCTTTTTCTATAATCGACGTCGTAGATCTCAATACATTAGTAGCACGTAGATCAACACCACCCAAAAATCGCATTGATCTCTTACTCCACCCTTCCGTAAACGTAACGCATACCACAAAACTCACACACTAAATTAAAATGAAACATTAATCAAAATCACAAAACTCGCCAAAAACTAAAAGGCAAGATTACAAAATCCAAAGTCAGAAAAAATCGAAGACCAAAAGTTAAGCAACAACTTATACCTACATCCATAGCGCTATGCAATAACAATTTAAATTTTTAAAATGGTATAAAAATTTATCAACACAATAATTATTACAGTTTACTTTACTAATGCAAAGAGATAAATTACAAATATACCATATATATATATATTAAAATACAAAACATAACAGGATAGTATAATTTCGCAAATATCTTAATACTATCACTTTCTAAAAATACTCTCAAAGTATTTTGATGTGACGATCTTACAAAACTTCCATACTGATGAGACTGCAATTATACATAGTCTCATCATCCAAATCGGGCTTAAAATGCTTAAAATGCTTAAAATATCATTAAAATACCCAAAATATGCTTGTGTTTGTTCATTGTGTATTTTAGGTACGGATATCGTGAAATCAACAAAAGATCACAAGAATGAAGCAAAAACGAACACGGGAAACGAAGCCGCACAAAGAACCAGTCCCGAAGCATATTTTTCATTGAAGTCCTTGAAGTTTGAAGATTTGGCAAGTTTGGTCCCACAACTTTTGAAGACTTGGTAATTTATACCCTTGCAAAACTCATTAATTACATTTGGGTCCCTAAATTATCAAGACAATACAAGATTGGCCCTTGAAATGTGATGAAATTACAAGAAAAGTCCTTGGAAAGATTTCTCAAAACCTTTTGTGGCTAAATTATAAAGATGAAAACTTCATTTGTAAAGGGAATTGATTATGGGCTGATAAAACTTTATTTAGCAAGTGCATGGATCATGGAGGACTATTTCAGGGAGACATCCAAACTTCACTCACCCAACCAGAGGCTGACACGTAGCCCACTCACAATTTTCACCCAATTAAAACGCACCCCATCATCACATCAGCATTCCACCACCACTTATTAATAACTGATTTTATTAATCAGTTATAAAAGGCGCCTAACATTTTTTAAACTTTAACCGCCCCTAATCTAAATCAAACCACCCCTGCTAATCCCCCTTCCCATCATAAACCCTAGAACCCTAATTAACTTAAACCAAAGGGTTTTGCCCTAATACTTAGCAGATCACTAATTCATCATAACCTCACCTAAACCCAACCTCAATATCCTTCACCACACTACCTATGTGAGCAGTAGGGACCTCCCCTGCTGCGTCACTTTCATCCCCAAACCCCAAAATCGACAAGATGTATGGTTAAGATGCTACTACTTGTTCCCCACTCAAAATGAACGCCCCAGATCGTCCAAGATAGATGGCCATCACAATCTTCACATGATACCATCTTTTGACCAAATTCAAAAGTTCAAGAACCAAGGGCAATTCAGGAAGATTATAGCTAGGGTTTTAGTAATTTTAATATTTTATTCAAGCATCTAGAATAGTCCATAGCCCAGTATATACAGATGTCGACTTGTGACATTCTATTTTGTTCCAGAATTTTTAAATTTGTAAACCCATTTTACGAAATAGTTAAAGTAGTCTCTTGGCCTTGCAATTTACTATTCTGAGTTCCAAGTTTAAATTTTATGCAGTTTAAATTCGTTTTGTTCACTTACTGTTAATACCGAAGTTTTTTATCAAAGATTTGTTTGAAAACTTTTGGGTCCCAAGTTGTATAAGTTTTTGCTTATGCTTGGATTGACATACAAGCATAATCAGACTTATAGAACTTGTTTGATTTCTGTTAAACACCATTGAATTCTTGGTTAAAGATCTTTCTTTAAAAATAGCTATAAATTTTTACTCAAAAATCTTGTTCTATGGTGAACTTACTGTTACAAAAGCTCTTCCTAGAAGCTTACTTACAATAAGCTTGTAAGAAGCTTTTGTGAACTTCTATTTTGTTTGTCTTTTTCTTAGCAGGTTTCCATCTTGAAGGCATATTGGGTGGTGTGTGGGTTCTTATTGACCACTACCATTAGCATCTCTACACGCAACTCATAATCCTTAAGCTCCCCTTTGGCTAACTAGAGAAGGCATCAGCAGCCTTGGTAGGGCCTGGATATGGGTCCCACATGGTATAAAAAAAGCTTGAACCCTCTTATCTATTTAAGAAGACTTGTGGTTTGTTGATTTGTGAGAAATTGTTTAGATATCAGTTTTAGTTGTTACCTATATTAGTTTACTCTTGATTATTAATTGTATGCATGCTAGACTAAGTTTTATAGGAATTGTGATTGATTTGATCAAAAGCCTTTGTTAAATTTGTGAATCAGTTAAGTAAGGGGTGTTTAGATCTGCATTATAAGCTAAGTCTGTGACAGCTTTTGGCTCATAACCAGTTCAAACAATCTTTTGTAGTTATTGTTAGTATAAATCAGTCACTTGGTTTCAGTTTGGTAGGCTAAAACACGATTTGCATGCTCAATATTTGGTTAAACAGTCACAAAAATCAGTAGGCCATAATCAGTCTATTTTAGTAAATTGAGATTCCAAATCTTGGAATTAGTTAGATCTGATGCATATCTATGGATTTGAGTTTATTGGTTAGGGTTTGGTAAACTAGGTTGGTAGCTATTGTGGTTTGAATATCACAATTTGGTCATTTGAACCAGCAAATAGTGCCCAGACTTTACCATGTTTATCAGCAACTTAAATTTGCCTATTATGTGTGATTTTTGTGTGTAGCTTGTTGTTTTTATTGTTTCTGTGACTCCCCACAACCCAACTGGTTGTGGGGGTGCCATTGGTGTCCAACAAAACCAACTAACAAAGCTCCCACAAGTAATTAAGTGCCCAGACCCGTTTTCTGCTTAGAGAAATGGGAAGAAATTTCCCACTGTTGGTGTCTAAGATCCCACTGCTTAGCAAAAAGACAAGAACCCCCTAGCTGTCACTTTCAATTGGGGTTGTTTTTTGTCTGTAGTGACCAAAACTTGTTATTTTTCCTCCCTTTTAATTTTCCCTGTTTCATTATTTTATTTTTTGATTTTTCATTAAGTTAAATTTTATTTTACTGTTCATTTGTTGTATTTCTAGATTTAAATCAATTTTAATTAGTTTTAAGTAAACTGTTTTTTGTCTTTTACTGCAAAAAGTTAAGATTTTTAAGATTTTCACATTTCCATAGTTTCAGAATGTTATTTTAAGATTTTTAGATTAAAAAGTTCACAGTTCACTCTTTTTAATTATTTTTTAGATTTAATTTAAGTTTAAATAGGTTTTTTATTTAACTATTTTGTCTTTTAGTGCAAGAAATTACTTTTTTCAACATTTTATATTTTTCTACTGTTATGTATTATAAAATAGGATTTTTGAAACAATAAGTTTATTTTTAGCATTAATTTATTACTTTTAATCATTATTTTAGTTTAAAAATTGTTTTTAGCTTTTAAAAAATAGAAAAATAGTTTTTAAAATTTAGGAAAATAATTTTTAGTCTTTAAATAGTACAAGTGAGATATTAGTTTAATAAAATAATATTTTGGGCTTTTTCTTAATTATATTTAATTTTAGGGCTTTAATTAGCATTTAAAATTGAATATTTAATTAATAAAAGGTTTTAAAATTTAATTATCGAATTTTTATTCTTATTTATATTATTCTAGACTTAGTTTTGATTTTTAAATAATTTTTATCTTTAATTTTTTATTTCGTCGCGTTTTACGTATTTACGTTCGCGTTTTACGTCATACGTCGTAGTGTAACCGTAGTCGTAGCTTGTATTTTATTTTTCTCTCTTTAAACCCAAAAACGACCCTAATCCAAACTTTGATTTTATATAATTGTCAAACAAATCATACACCTCCGCCGAGAACGAACTCACACTTATTCATTTGACGGTTTTCCTAAATCGTCGAGTTTAATACTTGTCGCTCATACGCGTTTTTCCTAAAACGTGTACGAAAATCCTACATCACATACTTTATTATGTTGGTACTAGATGAATAGTTCTTCCCTTTAGGGGGAGCATACAAGAGTAGGTCACATACTTAACGATGCCCAATAAGACCACCACAAATATCCTCGAAAACGATTTGCCACCTATCATACCCTCCACATCAGCAGTGTCACCGGCCTCCCTAGGGTCAAACAGGACGATAACCACCACTGATGAAACTGAGTTGTTTTTGTGGTGGTCTTTGTGTTCTGAGTCATGACCTGATGATACTTGTTCTTTTGTGATGTTGGTGGTGGAATCAGAAAGGGGAATAAGGCCTCTTTAAGTGTAAGATCTTCTGGAACACATAACTTGGTACATTGCCATACAATGCCATCGTCATCTATACGGAACTCAGTCTGCTGATCGATATTCTGAATAATCGCCCATATCTCACCGTCATCCTTTTGAGCTGCCTTGATCCGAGAAATTAAGTCTAGCTCAACTCTCAGATTAGCCTAGTAACCATGATGTCCACGTACAAAAAGCTCAATATCTAAACGCTCAAGATCACGAATAATTTCTTCCTCTACCTTAATGCCAACAATAATGGCTGATTTCCTGCTTAAAGCATCAGCCACCACATTAGCTTTACCTGGATGGTACTGAATGTTGGTGTCATAATCCTTCAGTAGCTCTAACCACCGTCTTTGTCTCATGTTTAATTCTCGCTGAGTGAAGATGTATTTGAGGCTCTTATGATCAGTGAAGATGTCACATGACTCACCATAAAGATAATGCCTCCAGAACTTGAGTACAAATACAACTACTGCTAATTTCAGATCATGAGTGGGATAATTTTCTTCATAAGGCTTAAGTTGTCGTGATGCATATGCAATCACCTTCCCATGATGCATGAGTACACAACCAAGTCCTTTACCTCAAGCATCGCTGTAAATTTGAAATCCACCTGTGCCAGATAGGAGAGTAAGAATAGGTGCAGAAACAAAACGCTTCTTAAGTTCTTCAAAGCTCTTCTCTCGCTCATCATTCCAAACGAATTTATCTCCCTTACGCATCATCTTAGTCAAAGGCAAGGCTAACCGTGAGAAATTTTCCACAAACCTGCGGTAATAGCCAGCTAATCCCAGAAAACTACGAACCTCAGTTGTAGATGTCGGTCTTGGCCATTTAGTGATAGCCTCAACCTTCGCAGGATCCATGGTAATCCTTCTGCTGAAACAATGTGGCCCAGAAATGTCACCTTACTTAACCAGAACTTACACTTGGAAAACTTAGCATACAGTTGCTTTTGGCGAAGAATCTGCAGTACCATGCGAAGATGTTCCTCGTGTCCTTCCTTTGATTTTGAGAAGATCAGATTGTCATCGATGAATACAATGACGAATTTGTCCAAGAACTCATGAAAAACTCGATTCATCAAATCCATCAATACCGTTGGAGCATTCGTAAGGCCGAAAGGCATGACTACAAACTCATTGTCATCATAACGTGTGTGAAAAGCAGTCTTAGAAATATCATGCCCATTCACTCGCAATTGATGGTAGCCTGATCGTAGATCAATTTTAGAAAAGTGCTTAGCACCCTACAGTTTTTTTTTGGTAACCGTGATTTCCGACTCATTGGCCGACTAATCCACGGGGGTGAGCACCCTACAGTTGGTCAACAAATCATCGATACGTGGGAGGGGAAAACGGTTTCAGATCATGATCTTGTTTTGCTTGCGGTAGTCGATACACGGTCTCATACTATTTTCCTTCTTCTTAATGAACAGCACTGGTGCACCCCATGGTGATACACTCAGGCGAATAAAACCTCGTTCCAATAACTCCTACAGCTGATCTTTCAACTCCTTGAGCTTAATGGGAGCCATGCGATAAGGAGCCTTGGAGATAGGTTCAGCTCCCAGAAAAATCTCAATGCCAAACTCCACTTCACGGATAGGTGGTATACACGGAAGTTCTTATGGAAATACATCTGGGAATTCTGAGACAATGGGCTGATCATGGATAGATGGAGCTTCAGCAGTAGTGTCATGAATAGTAGCTAAGAAACCTTCACATACATGAGCCAGTAAGGCAGGGACTTGCAAGATAGAAATAATTTGCATTGATTTTCCTGAAGGAAACCATTATGGATGTACTCAGGAGCTTGAATATCACCGAATATGACTCGATATGTATGGCAATTTGCACATGTCCAAAAGAAGTGCGCTGACAGGATGAATATTGTCATCAAACTCTAAGGAAAGATCTTTATACACATGGGTAATACGAACAGAGTCTCTTATAGGCGTGGATATATTTAACATGTTATCAAGTAGTGTAGGTGTCTTATTAATACGAGCAGAAAATGTAGTGGATATTACTGAATGGGTCGCCTCTGTATCGAACAAATGCAGGCAACATGTCCATACATAAATAAGATGCCAGTAATGGTACCTGAAGACTTGTTAGCCTGGTCCCAAGTAGTGGTATAAACACAACCGGATGCATGTGGCTTATGAGGGGCATGTCCTAATGTACCAACGGTTTCCCCTTCTTGTAGTCCTTCATGAGATGACCAGCTTGTCCACACTTGAAGCAGACACCTGCAGCACGACGACATGGTCCAGGGTGCCTTCGTCCACAAGTGGTACAGATGGTATGGGTATACCCTCCAATGGGTACCCTCGCTAGCTGAGAGCCTGATTCAGAAGATATGTGTGAGACATGATTATTGAGACATAAACATGATTACACTGAAAGTTTAGGTTATAATACCAGATTGAGCTGAATGGTTGGGCTGCTGACCCTTGTTGTCCTGGTCACACCCGTTACTGGGGTTCCTGTTGAATTGCTGAAATGTTAGAATTTGAGTCATACAACAGCTTAACATTAAAGAGTTTAAATTTAATAGACCTGCTGTTGTTGGAGTGGTTGGCACTGTTATGGTACTTATCGCTATCGCCATGCTTGTCGGACCCATTAGGGTCGTTAGTTTGACTGTGGTTCCTGTAGTTATTCTGCTGAGTGGCCGGCTAGTACCGGTCTCCACCTTTCTGCCTGAAAGAAAAAGTTGAATAAAGCATAATATATAATTGAAAGTATTGATATGAATGAGATGGTAACGCTTGATGACTTAAGTATACCTCTTTTCTGGTCGATCCAACTCCTTATACTCATCCATCTCCTTCAGGATTTCCAAGTTGCGAGCCGCGTCGGCAATTTGGGCAACGGTAGTAAATGTCGCACACAGGAGGCGGTCCAGATTTGAATTTCTAAGGCCCCATCGAAAGTTCTTGGCCTCATCAGTCCCAACAGCTGCCCCAAGAAAACCAGCCAAACGAACGAAGCGCTGCATAAACTCAGTACTGGTCTCACCTACCCTCTGGCGTTCTTTCTTAGCTAAAGGAAAGAACTGAGTGTAGAAAATTTCCTTGAACTAAATCCATGTCCTCGTGGCAAGCCATGTCTCGCCTCCATTGACTTGCTTTTAATCCTTCCACCATGATAGAGCATCACCCTTAAACTTGTAGGCTGCCAACCTTACCTTGTTGATCCCATCGCAACCCATAACGTCGAATATCTTCTCCACATGAGATATCCAATTTTCAGCATCTGACTGAGTATATGCCTTCTCAAATGATCGAGGCTTTTGTTTGTTGAAATGTTCCAGCCATGTTTGGAGTGTGACTGGTGGAGGAGGATGAGGATTTGCATGATATGGTACAGCCCAAAATTCTAGACGAATTAGCTCACGGATCTAGGGGAGCATAGTCTGTAAAGCTGCATTGACAGCTGCAGCGAGTTCCGCATATGTACGTGTGTTAACCATTTGACAGTTTCAAAGGAAGCAAATGATTAATCGATTAGAAACATAAGATATTAATGAGTGAACATGGAAGAAGTATGAGAGTATTACAATAAAATCTGATAATAACTGGTTTAGACGACTATGGTTCAGCCCACAAAATTCGAAAGAAAGACATGTGACTGAATATGGACAAATATGGTTCAACCCATACCCGTCTAAATTCGAAAGAACACATGTGACTAAGTGTGAACGACAATGGTTCAATCCACACTAGTCAAAATTCAAAAGAAAACATGTGGCTAAGTATGAACAACTATGGTTCAATTCATACTAGTCAAAACTTAACAGAAAAGCAATGATACATGAAATAAAATCAACTGTCGGTTTAGGAAGGTCCTGGTGACTACCCACTAGTCACAGGTCAAGTTTTAGAGCCTACAGGTCAAAACCTTGGGCTCTAATACCATAATTGTAACGACCCACTTTGACAAGACCGTTACATGATAATTATGACGTGTCATCAAAGCATGCAAGGAAATATATCTTAAAAACATAAATGACCATAAAGGAAAGTCGGAATCAAACATCGGCCCCCAAACATAAGCTCACACATGCATAAATTAAAGAATGTAGAAAAGGACTAAACGTTGTCCAACCAAGCATATTATGTAAAATGCATAAGGGAAAGAAGTCTAAGGTAGCCTCCATCTTATGCACGTACTCTCAAGAGCTTATGTGTGTCCTTGGGTACGCGTCGTATGGGACATGGAAAGAAAATAAGGCTGAGCAATACGCCCAGTAAACGGATATAATGACATGAATAGAATAACTGAAATATAAGCAAAAGACATGAAATGCAGCGGAATATGTGTATGTCCTAGAAAACCTAGAACATGTTTTATAACCTGGTTTATAACTGAAAAGTCTTAAGTTTTAATGCATGCAATATAGTTTAAATGCCAATAAGCTCATATAGGTTACAACAAGTATCAACGTGCATGAATACTTAGAAGGATGACCTCGTCCTGCAATTAGAAGGGTGACCTCCAATAATATAAGTATGGGTGGAGGGATCAACTCCAATGTGATAGATGTAGTGCACACACCACAATCACCTTGTAAACTTGCAAAACATATACTAGGATGCACCCATACGCCCCACATGATAATTGTTAATACAAAACAATGCCTAAAGACATTGTTAGTGCTAACTAATCTTTCTTAGTTTTGATCAAGACAAATTACAAAGACATTTATTGTCAAATACAATTATAAAACGAATTATCTAACAAACACTATCATCAATGTAATAATCATTACACTAACATATCTTAATCATGTTTAGTGATCATAAAAGGGATTAGCCTTAAGACTCACTTTTGTAAAATGTGACAAAAGATTTTTAATAAACTTTATTTTTAAGAAAATATTTTATCTAAAATGAAAATGTAAATTTGAATATGGCATATTCCAAATGCCATAAAAATATCATATGAAGGTTTAAACAGCCTCAGATAATTCAAATCCACTAAAAGACAAAAAGGAGAGGAGTCTACACTCTGCGGTTCCTTAAGTGCCTATGCGGTTAGCTATCGATAAGGAACCGCCTAGGTAGCTAAGGAACCGCCCCAGCTAGCCGTTAGGATTTGTCTTCTATAAATAGTGGATCAAATCTGCATTTTCAATAACCCTTTTTAGACATCTCTTTCAGCCTTCTTTCTCCTTTATAATCCTAATCATTTGTAAATGATCAATTAATGTGTTAAGTATGTTTACTTATGATTATCCTCTTGATCTCCTTCTTTACCTTGTCCAAAGAGAAGATAACTCACACACTTGTGATGTGATTAAAGATGAAGCCTTGATGAAGATCATCATCTCCTAAAGATCTAGTCATGTTCATCATTTGTTTATTTGTGTCTTGTGTAGATCCAATGTATTTGTGAATACTTGGACGAGTTGTGTTCATCCAAGCTATTTGTGAATACTTAGATTAGAGTTGTGTAAATCCTTTGCATATGTGTATGATTGGATTTGTGTTGTGTACATCCAAGTTACATGTGTGTACTTGGATATGTTTAGTTGAGTTGTAATAAGTTGTGTTAGTTCTCACTAAACTATAAAGTGATGTGGTTGTGTCTTGTGAGTTCTCACTAAACTATAAAGTGATGTGTAGTTGTGTTGTGTGAAGTTCTCACTTAGCTTCCAAGTGAAGAGTCGTGAAGATTAGTTCTAGCTTTGGATTAGAACTCGACATCTAGCCTTGTGTCAGAAAATGGTGAAGTGGGCAACGTTGTGAAGATTGGTTCTATCTTTTGATTGGAAATCGACATCTAGCCTTGTGTCGTAAAATGATGAAGTGGGCGACGTTGTGTAGATTGGTCCTAGCTAAGATTAGGTCTCGACATTTAGCTTAGTGTCGGAAAATAATGTGACCGACGTTGTAAGGTTTTCTCCGCCAAGAAGTTAGCTTGTGGATATAGTGGAAATCTCGAGTAAGGTGTACTCGAGGAGTGGAATAGAAACGAGGATAGAGCCTCGTTGCCGAACCACTATAAATCTTGGTGTCTTCCTACTAGGTTGTTTCTTTCCTTACTCATTACTTATCTTTATCATCATTACACTTACTACTTATTGTTATGCATTAGAATTGAACCTAATCATTATACAACTAGCTTTCAAGTAAAAGATGGTTTTGACACTCACCTAATTGGAAGGAATTTTAATTAGGAGATAAACCGAAGAGAAACTATTCAACCCCCCCCCCCCCCCCCCCCTCTAGTTTCTATAATAATAATAATGAAGGCCAATGTAACTAAAGGGACACCGCGAGAAATCACTCTCGACGCGGAAGAGTCATGACACCGGTGCCTCAAGTGTCATGGTTATGGTACCTCCATAACTAGGTGGTCATGGTCATGCATGTATATAGCTCAAGCAAAATTAAAATGATAACATGGCAAACAATGAAAGTATTATCATATGAAAACTACGGAAAACAGATGGCAGCAAACGGGGAATCCTAATCATGCATAGAAAGAGAACGCCCTTACTGAAGGATGGAATATCCGTACCTTATGTCTAGTAAACAGATGAAATGAAAGGCATAAAGTACTACCCGAACTTCACGAGTGATACATAATAAAGGACGTGTATGAGTTGTTTATTCATATATAAATTACTGGTTCTTAATTTAGTTTACTTGTTCTTGACTTGTTTTACTTGTTCTTGGTTTGTTATACTTATTCATGTGTTATCGTGTCTTTCTTATTCTTTCATGTCCTCTTGATTAACATAATACATGTTTCATGTGTTATAATACTTGATGTTTCATAATTAGTAACTTTCTAAAAATAGCAGGTTTCTATATATAGTAACTTTCCAAAAAGAGCAGGTTTCCATAAATAGTGACTTTCCAAATATAGTAAGTTTCCATAAATAGTAAGTTTCCAAAAATAGTAATTTTCCATAAGTAGTAAGTTTCCAAAAAATAGAAAGTTTTCATAAATAGTAAGTTTACATAAATAGTAATAAGCTTGTTTAATAAGCATATAATATAAGCCAAGGCTTAATGAGCATATTTTATAAGTCATTATTATTAAATTATATAATAAATAAGCTAATTATAAGTCATGGTTAGGCATAATTATTAAATTAATAAGTTTATTTAATAATTCTTGTCGTATACTATAGCTCATAATTCATTATTAATTAATAATATATCATGTCTTATACTTTAATTATTAATTAATAATATACTATGGGTTAAAATAAATTATCTTATAATATTATACCATGAATCATAATTAATTATAAATAATATCAATTATAATTAGTTATATCCTAAGTCTTGAATCTTAATCCATGATTTCCATATTGGTTAAATAAATAAGCCCATGTCGATTTAGTTTAATTAATAAGTTATCAATAAACCGGTTAAATAAGCCGTGAGTTATTCATTTCCGTGTTTAATTAATTTACGTTTTTATTTAATAAGCCCGAAAATAATTAACCGAATTAAAATAATTAACCCAACACCCTGTGACCTCTCTGTTTAAACCTAGCCAAAACACAACTCCACCGAGACCCTTGGTCTCGACTGCCAACACATCACCACAGCCACCAATCGTAGCCTATTGCCACTACAGCCGTGGCTTGCCACTGGCGTGTGGTGTTGTTCCCCCTGGCGGACCCAAAATTCCCACTGAGACCTTTAAGGTCTCGGTTTGCCACTGCTTAAACCAAACACCCCACTGGGGTCTTGTCGTGTTGCGACTGACCAAGGAGAACAGCCACCGAGACCCTTTGTCTTGGCTGGTCGGCTGAAAACCCCACCGAGACCTCTATGGTCTCGGTTTCCGTGACCAACACAAACCAACCCTGATTTTTAGTCCTTGTTTAATTTAATTAACCACATGTTCAGAATTAAATTAAATGTTTAATACTTGATTCTTGAAATTAAAGAAAGAAAAAATTTGAAGGTTACTGAATGCTTTATGATCTAAGGATGATTAAACACGAACACAAACTCTAACAATCAAATAAAAAGCTTCCCTCTCCCTTTTTCTTGTTTTTCTGTCGGCGGCCAAACACCAAAACACAACCCTAGTTTTTTTTTGGTAACTTGTAAATAGAATGAAAAAGTGTTTTCCTGTATTGTTAATTTTCAACCAATGGGCCGGGCCATAAGCCTTTTTCTTATTCTTTTTAGGCCGGCCAAAAACACCACTTTTAATATATGTTTAGTATTTATTTAATTCCCGTGTGTTGATATTCGTGACATATGTTCGTGTTTAAATTCGTGTTAAGTCTTGTCGTGCATTATTTATTATACATAAATACTTGTCG
The DNA here is from genome assembly GCA_025667525.1 of Glebionis coronaria. Classification (NCBI taxonomy): domain Eukaryota; kingdom Viridiplantae; phylum Streptophyta; class Magnoliopsida; order Asterales; family Asteraceae; genus Glebionis; species Glebionis coronaria. The sequence continues at coordinate 619,444,430 of CM046877.1, forward strand.
TTACTTAAATAATATACGTAATACTTGTCGTGCATTAACTAATATAAAGTTTTAATTAATTCGTATTTTGGTGTATTTAATATGTTTTCATGTATTTTATGCGGGTTTTACAATGTGATAATAATTCCAAAAAAGTGCTGCCATTAAGGTTATGATACCAAAATGACTATGACATCACATTTGATTGGATGTGATAAGCCAAGAAAAAGTAATATCATATCTCCTTTTTTATTTTATTTTTTCTTTTTTAATTTCAATATATATCTATTTTTTTAATTTTGTTGAAGTATATATCTAATAGACATAAACTTCTGCAAATAACTAACAAATTCATAAAAATCAGCCTTTAATCTTCAAACCTACCTTATCTTCCTGCCTTATATTTCGGTCTTATATCCCTCCCTTCAACACCTTTCATTTTCAAGAGTGCAAATCATAAACAAATCAGCATTTCATAACAAAAAATAAAAACAAACCCATAAACACAAACCTACAAATCAGATAAACACAAATAAAGAAATAAACAAACCCACCAAAACACAAAAAAAAAATCGAAAATGCAACTTTTTGTAAGCTGGGAACTACGACGCAAGACCCAATGTCGCCAAGGCCGGTGTGGTGCGCGGTGAAAAAAGTGGCGCTGTAAGGCATGGCGCGAGCCACGGACAACCGTACCGCTGGCTCTTAGGTTGCAATCATTAACATAATATTCTTTATATAATTCCTTCTAATCATATCCTCATAGATTGGTTTACTACATCATTATTTAACGAGTACTTGTGCATATCAAAAGAAACTCTTAGCGGCAAACAATTAACCATATACAATTTCTTGTAATTGAAAAAAGATAATTAAACTCAAAACAATAATTCTTAACATGTATCGAACTCGATAGTCATCGTCACCTTCAGAATTTTAAAATAAAACATAGAGCACTCTGTTTGTTCCACTAGCCAATTTGGATGATCTTAATAATTTTGTGTTGTTTATTCCAACCATAAACTCTATGATCTCTTAAACATGAAGATGCTTATTTTAGTCCATGTCTGCTTATTTTTAAAGAAAAACAAATCTTTTTAGTGTTAAACACTTATATGATTATTTATTATTAGATATGTTGCCACTTTTAAGCCGATAAGCAGTTTGAAAAGCATGTATATAAGATATGAATTATATATCCTATTATATGTCGTGAATGTCTATATCTGTTTTATCATTCGCTTTCTTGAAGACCCGTGTAACCTCAGATATAGTATAAAATATTTTTGTAAGAAGTAATCAATACATGAAAGTAATAATAAGACACTAACATGTTGAATTAATACATAAAACAAATAATTACAAAATACATGAATTATTCGACAAACACATGAGTTTATAATAATTACAGTAAAAACTATGACATTCATCTTTGATGGTCTTGAATGAAAAATGGCGCACGTGATTGGTAATAAAGTCCTAGCCAATATCCACCAGGTGAAAACAAATATACTTGATATTTAATTCGTGCACAACACTTTGGAGCCGCTACTAAAGTTGTTGATGTATTTGATCCTTCCGCCAATATTCCTTCTCTCGTCGATGGTGAGGGTCGTGAAAGGTATGTGCAAAAATGATCATATACAACACAAACAAAATCATTTTAGGCCTAGTGATGGTTGATCAAGTGGCACCTGAAATTGAGTCACACAATTGTGTAGCTTCTCATGATTAATACTATCTTTCAACGGACTTTAGACATGTAAATCTTTGTTCGTAAATTACTTTAGGTGAAGTAAATGACGGTAAAATGGTCGCAAACGCGTAAAACTTACAAAGTGCCCAACCTCGAGAGAAGTGTGAGTTTTTATAGTACTTGGTGAGTCCTCTAGTGGTCGAAAGTTGCATAACATTTAACCCCGATTGTTTTGAGTCTCACTGATATCTGGTTTATTGATTCATCACGACAAAATTTTATATATGGCATAAGTATATAAAATACAAAGTTAAGTAAGTGTTGTAATTTCACTGGTGGCAACGACATTGTTGTTATCCTCTTTGTCCTTGTTGTTCATCGAATTTTTACATGTTTTCTATTTGATAGTGATGTATACTAAAAAATAAAGATAGTAACTGAATTAGTTGATACTTATGTATATTAAAAAATAAAGATAGTAATTGAACTGTTGATTCCAATTAATGAACTAGAAATAATTATTTTAACAATCGTTGATTCACAAATATCGATTATTAGTACGAAATTCAAACAATAAACCCTAATCCAAGATTTAGTCAATAAAAGAAGACCAAAAGTTTGTGTTTTTATTAATAACTAAATCATCAAGACAATAAACTCAAGCCCTCATTTTATAGGAAAACTAAATATGGAAAAAAAACTAACAAAACTATTCTAGAAATACAAGATAAAGAAACTAAATAAAAGGTAGACATAATATAATCGTCAGTAGACATAAAATACTCCTCCTTCATCATTTAAAGAAACTAAATAACAAGTAGACATAAATATAATCTTCGGTAGACATAAAATAATGCTCGTGCGTCATTCTCTTCTTCTTTGTAAAGACTCGACCTCGAGTCTTGATTGTCTTAAAACTCAGCGTATCGACCATGTGTGCGGCTTCTTAATATTTTATTTTCAATCAAGATACTAACATCCACCCATTTACCTTTTTGCTATCAAATTAATGCATGAGAGTTTAAAACAACGGGTTTTGAATAATCAACACTTAATGTAGTTTGTATTATTGAAGAGCAAAGATCATTAGCCACAATGGCAACGTATTCAATGTTGTCTTCTTCCCTACCAAATCTTCCTTCCCCAAAAATCCGTTCTTTCTCCTCAATGACATTTTCAAGATCGGTATTATGAACTGACATTGATTCTTGTTCTACACCCAACACAACATCAAGAGATGTCACATTATTTTTTTCCTCTCGAATATTCTCATAATTGTCAACAAAGTGATACTCCACTTTCTCGAGTTCTTCATCATAAACCGTTGCTGCTTCATAATCTCCACAAGTAACATCATTATCATCATCTTCGGGATCAACAAATGGATTTTCTGACTCTTCATCTTCAGTACCCAGACTCTTACGATCACCACGCTTGTTTGTCAACAGATTTATCCGTTCAGTCAATTGATCAACGAATTGGTCCATTCGCTCCTCCATTCTTTCCATAATATGTTGCTCCAATTCTTCTTCATACACATCCTGAACATTCCTAGTTCTCCTTGGAAGCATCTTAATCAGGAACATTAGCTCTTGATACCAACTTATGTAGACTAAAAAACAAAGATAGTAATTGAATCTATTGATTCCAACGAATACCATAAACAATTCTCACAACAATCTTGATTTCATATGAATACCGATTATTAGGAAGAAAATCGTACAATAAACCTTAATCTATGCTTAAGAAATTAATAAAAGACTAAAATTCTGTGTTTTTATTAACACATGAATCGTCAATACAATAAACTCAATCCCTAATTTTATAGAAAAACTGAACATGGAAAAAAAGATAACAAACTATATTCTAGAAAATACAAATTAAAGATATTAAGTAAAAGGTAGACATAAATATAATCTCCAACCGACATTAAATAATGCTCCTGCGTCATTTAAAGAAACTATATAAAAGGTAGACATAAATATAATCTTCACCAAACAAAAAATAATACTTCTACATAGATACACATTTCGAAACCTCTCGATCTCTTTCTTTAATGCTTCTTGATGCGCTGCAAAAGACAATTAGATATAGTTGATGGTTAGTAACTTAGATTCATTTAACCATCTTAGATTACAAAATTTAATTCCTTATACCTCTTCTTGTTAAGAAGACTCAAACTTTTTGTTTGTGTATATGATTTTAGTTGGTTTATATACGCGTGGGACAAAAATGTATTTTGTAACACTAAATTTGGTTCTAACAAAAGATCAACATATTATGACCTTTTTATTGATATTAAGATGATATTTTATTCATTATCTTTTTGTTCTATAAAAATATATGTTAGGACTCCTGAGAGTATCCCAAAACATAACTCACGTGTAATCATATATTATATATTAGAACACCGGATAAAATTCTGTTACGTGGTCTATTACGACATCATTTTGGTCGCATAAACATTTTTACGTGACTAAATAATTATTTTAAAACTCTCTAGTTTACTAGGACGTCGATAAATATCTTAAATATCTATTATAAACTTTACTTGCGATACATTTTTACTTTTGTCCTGTTAGGTTAAAGATCCTATAAACTTAGTTTATAAAAAACAGTACGTATAACTTTTCTAAAAATATTCTGAGTGAAAGTATTTTGGTGTGTCGATGTTGAAAGTAAAGTGATAGTATTTTTTAGATGTACATGATACAAACTACAAAGAGAAAATTCAAATGGTTTAGGTAAGTTTCCAAATTAGGTAAGTTTCCAAATTAGGTAAGTTTCCTAAAACTCAAACAGCTAATCCAACGGTTTATATCAAAAGCAAAAACAAGGACTCCGAGTCTATATATAGCGCCATGCAATTGTCATTCTTCAACATCCTCCTCGTGTCGTATCCCTACATCAATGGCTACTTTTTTTACTTGCGCATGGGATTTCATGACTCATCTTTCATTTTTTCAGCAAAGACTACGATTTCAAGTGGACCAAAAGCAACACGAGCTCGGTATCTCACACTTCCACAAGAAGTTAAGCTCCACAGAGTGTGTGGATTGCGTCGTGTGCTTGTCCAAGATAGAAGAAGATGACGAGATTAGGGTTTTGCGTTGTGATCATCTTTTCCATAAAGGATGTTTGGACCGTTGTGTCGAGTATGGGCACACAACGTGCCCTTTGTGTCGTCGGGATTTCCTAGCCGGGTCAAGGATGGTTTGCGAGCTTGGTCGTGAACTACTCGTGTTTAGTTTTTGTTCAAATAGTAATTCGAGTGATGATGATTATGGGAGATGGTGGATCCGGTAATATATGTACAATCAAATTAAGGATACGAGGATTCATATGTATGAAGATGATCATGTACTTGACTTTGTTAGAGAATAGAGCATGTATCTATTAGTTTCTGAAAATAGGTGTTTCGAAGTATAAAAGGCAGTAGGAGTAACAGGACGACAATCAGTGAATCTTTTAGCAACTTCTGCTTGTTGCATCACATCCTCAAATGTTTTTAACTTGGCTTTAACAACTCGATCACGGATTACACCACTAATGAATCTCTTAATCTTCCTGTTTTCAGTTGCAGCATTGATTGTCCCAAATCTGATAAAAAAAAATCAATGTTCCACCAGACACCAGCCTAATGCATGCTTTTCCTCTTAGCATAAATGAAGCATACAAAACCTTAAGATCATCTGAACACTTGCATAAATCAAAGGCGTTTTCCATTTCCAGAATCCAGTCAGATCCCAAAACGGGATTGTCCATGTCAACGTGGAATTGAGGCGGGCTTGTCATCAAGAACATTTTACTGTTTTTCAGCTGTTTAAGCTCTTTCAGTCTTTCATTAGTTTCTAGTATTATTTGTATCTTTTTCAGTGTCTCTTTTTTTATAATTGGCATCATATAGATCTCATTACATTAGTTATTTTATACTATAAAAGATAAGCAACAAAATCATTGATTCACATTACCAGAAAACAATTTGGTATGTTGCAATTGTTACAAATTATACTACAACAATTACAGTATAAACTATGGGATTCAAAGTTAAAGAACTAGGTTTGGTAATTGGTATAATCTAATGGTAAACAAAACCGGTGCATCGCACGGGCCAAATTCGTTGTTAGAATATAACTAGCTTAGTGTGAGAATACTTTTCTCCAACAATTGTGGCTTGCGAGGATATAAACACGTTCAAGCTCCTTTGTCTTCTCTTCATATTCCTCCACCATTGCAAGCGAATTCGAATCCAGCCACTTGAGAGCCTCGTCGACAGCATCCCTTATATTCTTCTTACCAATAGCACGAATCTTCGATGCCACTATCTCATCCTTAATCTTATTCCTTATGTAGTAGGCATAATCCATAAGTGCATTCTTTGCCTCATAGTTTGTTTTCGGCTTCTTCACGTATATGTCAATTTCCTGACCTGGTTTGTTAATAGCCTCATTCGACAACCTTCCTTTGTCACAAGTGATAGTGATCATGTTTATTTGACCACCAACCTTGTCTTCAGCATACACTTTCATGACACCATCTGCATCTATAGTTAAACAGACTTTGATTTGAGGGACCCCGCGAGGAGCTGGTGAAATTCCAGACAATTCTAATGTACCTAAAAAGTTGTTGTCTTTTGTGTTTGCACTTTCGCCTTCGTAAACGTGAATCAAGACACCAGGTTGTATGTCAAAATAGGTTGAGAAAACATGTTCCGTTTTGCTGGGTATTGAGGTGTTTCTTCGGATTAAAACAGTCATGAACCCGCAAGAAGTTTCCAACCCGATAGATATTGGAGCGGCCTCTATTGCCAGAACGTTTTCAATCTTCTTGTCAACAGCACAATTCATTACGGCTGCTTGAACAGCAGCACCATAAGCAACAACTTCATCAGGGTTGACGCGTTTGCAAAGCTCTTTTCCGTTAAAGATGTCTTGCAACATTTGTTGTACTTTCGGGATTCGGGTTGATCCACCTACAAGAACAACATCATGAACGATAGTGCTTCCAAAATAATGATTTGCTGTGGCATCTCTCAAACACTTGTCCACAAGCTCCATACATGTTCTGAAAAGATCCTTGTTGAGCTCCTCAGATTGTGCGCGGGTGATTGTTGAATAGAAATCAATACCCTCGAACAAATTATCTATCTCCATTGTTGTTTGAGCGGCGCAAGATAGAGTCCTCTTTGCTCTCTCGCATGCAGTTCTTAATCGTCTAAGAGCTTTCGGGTTTTTACTGATGTTTTTCTTGTACTTACTATTGAACTCATGAACAAAGTGATCCACCATCCTATTGTCAAAGTCCTCACCACCCAAATGAGTATCACCAGAAGTCACCCTAACTTCGAAGGTACCTTCTTCCATGTGGAGAAGCAAAGCATCATAAGTACCACCACCAAGGTAAAAAAATAAGAACATTATCTCCTTTAAAAGTCATGGCCTTGTCAAGACCATATGCCATGGCTGCAGCTGTAGGCTCATTCATAACACGCATCACATTCAGTCCCGCAAGAGCACCAGCATCTTTTGTAGCTTGACGCTGTGAGGCGTTGAAGTAAGCAGGAACAGTCACGACAGCATCCTTAATCGGGAATCCAAGATAAGCCTCCCCTATCTCCTTCATCTTTAAGAGAACCATTGAAGAGATTTCCTCAGCTGCAAATGTTTTCTCTTCACCTTTGTAATTAACCCTAATTAGCGGTTTCTCATCTAGACCACAAATGACCTTAAAAGGCCACAGCTTCATATCACTCTGGACCGAAGTATCACTAAACCTTCTGCCAATTAATCGTTTTGTATCTGCATGTATAAACAGGGTTGTCGTCAGTACACATATAACTAAAAGAAATTGCAAATACAAGAAAACCTAGACAAAAACGAAAGCTTACCAAAAACAGTATTAATAGGATTCATGAACACTTGATTCTTGGCAGCTTCACCAACTAAACATTCCGTATCCGTAAATGCTACACAAGACGGCGTGGTTGTGTTCCCGTGATCGTTAGGTATGATCTCGACCCCATTATTTTGCCATACTGCTATACTCGAGTACGTAGTATCTAAATCTATTCCGATCGCCACTGGTTCTTCACGTTGTCTCTTCATATTCGTCAACTCAAACGTACGTACACGTAACAGAATCTTTAAAGGAACGGACTAAAAAAAGATTACGTTTTTAGGGATACGAGGAGGATTTTGATGAATGATAGTTGCATATTTGCGTGCATGGCTATATATATAGAGACTCCGAGTCCTTGTTTCTTGTTTTGATATAAACCGACTTTAATTAAGTTTTGTGAATGTTACCTTATTTAAACTAACAGACAATTCTTGTGAAATAGCGAAGCAAAAACAACGTTTTGAGTGTGCAAAACGTCACTGTGTTTTTGTGTAAACCGATCAGTTGAAGTACAAATGAATTGTAAATGAAATAATGTATTAACCTAAATCAAACAACTTGATAAACACTTAAATACTATGTTTATGACAAGTCATAAACAGTCGCAACTCTAGTTACTTACAAAATAAAGTAAAGCTAAAGATAAAATACCAACATGGCTGAAACTAGACAAATCAAGTCTTGAAACGATCAGGAGCCCTCTAGCCGTAGGTGCTAGCTCTCGGCTTTGTACCTTAAGATTAACACTTTGATCAAAAACAACTTATGCCTCTTCGTCACTCTCTATACAACTAGAACATCATAGGGTTATAGGCGGGGATAGTAAGCATAATAGGAACATTAAGACCTCCCTTCTTTGCGGTAACACTAGTGTTAGAGGACGAGAGTAAATCAATCGCTTTAGGAGGCTGCTGCTTGTTGGAAAGATTATCTTTAGCAGAAGTACGGACTTTTGGAGCTTTATTTTTTTGGCATGTTACCATGAGCCTTAGGCTCAAATCCGACCTTCGGTTTGACAGGATGCCAAGTAGCCTTACTAACCGAAGAACTAATTCAATCACTATGGATGTTATTCAACATGTGTTTGCCACTCTTCCTCTTGTAACCACTGTTTGGAAGCCATCATTTGTTTTGTCATCTATGGATGTTGCAAAGTCATCTCCACCAACAGAGTCAACTCTAAGTAAAGATGAAACATTGCCATCATCATAAGATGAATCATAAACTCTCCCTTCGTTGTAGGGACTTAAAGTTAGACTACCATTATCTTTTCATTAAAAAAAATTGAAGGAATCAACAGTTTTAGAAGAAGAATCATTATTAAAACCATAAAGAGAAGCATTCATTTTGAAAGGAAAATTAGTTTTATAAAATTTTACTATCTCTAAAAAAAGAAATTATTTGAGATTCAAGGCTGTAAACTTTGTATGCCTTTTTAGAATTAGAAAAACCAATCAAAACATATTTCTAAGACCTAGAAGAAAACTTATGAGATTTTTTAAGATAGAAGAAAAGTAAAGTCAACCAAAACTTCTCAAATGCCAAAGTTTAAGTTTCACATTATATACAAGCTCAAAAGAGGATTTGCCATTGAAAACACAAGAAGACAACCTGTTTATAAGATAAGCAGCATTTTAAAAACATTCCATCCACACAAACAAAAGAATACCACTTTGAAATAACAAACTTCTAGCAACATTTAACAAATATTTGTGCTTTCTCTCGACAATACCATTTTGTTAAGGAGTGTAAGCACAAGAAGTATGATGAATTATAGCAAGAATGTCAAATAGGTGAGACATTTTGTTATTAACAAACTCAATGTCATTATCATATCTTATAGTTTTAACATTACACTTGATTTAGAATCCAATTTATAAAACTTAACACATGATTATAAACATCGTCTTTAGTTTTAATCAGATAAATCTAAACAGAATCATCAACCACAGTTAAAAAATATCTAAATCTAAACCCATCCTTATTAATAACCTTTTAGTGACCCCAAACATCCAAATGAACTAATTCACCAAGTTTAGTTGTAACGCCCCACTTGGATAAGTGGACGGTTACGTGTATTTATGGCGCGTCATCAAAGCATAAGGTAAATGTAATGAAACATTAAATGACCATAACGGAAATACCGGAATCAAACATCGGTAATCCAACCTAAGCTCAAAACATAAAAAAATGAAATACTGAAAGAAAGGACTAAACAATGTCCAAATAAGCAGAAAATGTAAGTGCATAAAATAAGAAGTCTGTATAGCTTCCATTCCAAATGCACGCGCTCTCAGAATCCTAAGAGCGTCCCGGTGTACCTGCCGTGAGAACATGAAGGAACTACGGCTGAGCATAACGCTCAGTGAACGGATATAAAACATAATAAGAATATATTGAATGAAACAAACGATAGAATACTGAAGCTGTATGACTGATATGTAACATATGGTAGAACTCTGCATAAAATCTGAGAAACCTGGTTCATATATACTGATACTGAAATATAGCTATTAATTCTGAAAACATGCATTTACTGTATTTTATTTTGCCAGAGCTTATATAGGTCACGTGATGTAACAACTGGAGGGGTGACCTCGTCATGCTGTAGAGGGGTGACCTCTAAATAACTGTGCTGGGTGGAGGGATCAGCTCCAATGTGAAGGATGTAGAGCACACACCACATTCACCCTGATAACTTGTAACACATATAAGCCTAGGATGCATCCATACGCCCCACTAAAACATACATATAAAAATGGCCAAACTGAACATGAGTGGGACGATGCATGATATCACTCTCCTGCATGTGAGTCACGACACCGGTGCCTCTAGTGCCGTGGTTACGGTACCTCCGTAACTAGTACATAAACTGGTCGTGCTTGTATATAACGCTCAGGCAATTCTATTTAGTTATTATCATGATTACTGATAACTTTAAACATATACTGGGGAAAAAACATTCGGCTGAAGATGGGAAATCCTAATCATGCATATATAGGAAGTCCTTACTGAAAGGACGGAAATCCGTACCTCGTGTCTAGTAATGAAACAAGAATGAAAGCTGAACGATCGACTCTGACTTCATGGATACTACATAAGTAATGGACGGAAAATAAGTCGTCTGATTACTGTTTTAAGCTTTAATCTGTGTTTATCTTCTATTCTGATAAATCTGATTAAGTATCTCTGGTATTTCATGTATTATTATGCTTACTGAACAATATTAAGTAACTTACCAAAATAGCAGGTTTCCTAAAATAGAAAGTTTCCAAAAATAGAAAGTCACCAAAATAGATTAGCTACCTTGATTAAATAGTTTAAAAAAATAGAAAGTTTACCTAAATAGTTATAAACTGGCTAAATAGGCTAATGAATAAGCTTAAGTGTTTACTGATTAACATTCTAAGTCATAATGATATAATGTATAGTTTATTAATTATAACATGTCATTTAAATAAACTATGTGTTAAAGGCATTTAATTAAATATAATGTGATTTAATTAAATAAAGATATAATGCACTCGTAATAATAAGTCGGGTTTTATTAAATTTTATTTACCTTGTAAATAAATAAATACGTTAAAGCTAATAACTTGTAAAATCGTAACCCGTAATAATGTATTCTAGTTTAAAACGCGTTGAAAACCGAACCCGTGTTTATTAATTTAAATGTAAAACTCGTGTTATGTTATATAATTAAACCGAGCCAAACAGCCCCCTCAAAGTCTTTTAAACTGGTAGCCAAACGCCCCCTTAAATCTGTTAAACCCACTGCCAAACGCACTCTTAACTGCCAGTTCCTCCTGGCAGTTTTGAGTTCCCCTTGTCTGTTAAAATTTCCCACCGGCAGGCTCGAGGCCAACCGTGGGTTCCCACTGGTAGAACGGAATTACCACTGGCCGCAGCCAGTGGTTTTCCCCCTGCTTGCTCACTGGGTTTCCCTTGCTTGCTCGCGGGGTTACCCCTGCCAGAACAAAACCAAGCCGAAACCCTAATTGGGTTGCGGCTGGTGGAACCAACTCACCACCGAGACTCATATGAGTCTCGGTTTGTGTGCAAACGGTCCAAACGAACACCCCCTCTCCCTATGAGTCACGTTTTACATGTTTAAAATCCTTGCAATCGGATTAAAGAAAAGGAAAAAAAAATTAGGGTTTTCTTACTCACATATCATTTAGGGTTTCAAAAACAATGAATTTCTTGTTCTTCTAGGATCAACCCACGATCTCCTCTTCCTGTTTTTCCTTGGTGTAGGTCGCGACACAGAAGAAAAGAAGGAGTGGCGGCTGGATTTGATTTCTAGGGTTTATGTTTTGTGTTTTTTTTTTTTTTTTGGTGTCGGCATAGAAGGAAAAATAAAACCCCCGTCCCTTTCTTTGATTGTTATACGCGGCCAGAGCAAAAAAAATACTTGGGCCTTGGGCCCAAGTCCCACTTCTTTACACATTTTTCTAAAACAGCCCCACAACACTTGTACGTTTTTTTTAAATCGTGTTGTGTTTAAATGGTACGCGTAATTTACTGTTAACGTTTAATTATTTCTATAAAATAATAATTCGTCTGTAATATTTTTGAGACTGAATACTTATCATCTGAATAAACTGTCATATTTATAGTATTTAAATAAACTGGGATAGCGTATTAAATTTCCGCGTTTATATCTCTGTCAAATAATTAATACTTATTTAGTTTCTTAAACTTAAACTACGTATTTAAATATTCTGATTTCTAAATACGGGTTTTACAATTCTTCCCCTCTAAAAAACAATAATTCGTCCCCGAATTAAAGATACGACTATACTGGGTTTTACAATTCTTCCCCTCTAAAAAGGAGAAATTCGTCCTCGAATTAAGGTAATAAGCTGAGGAAGCTATAAGAACTGAAAGAACACGTAGACTGAAAAGACCATTAAGCTGAAAGATAAATTGTCTTCTAATTAAGACATAATGCTGCTGATAGATATAAACCTGACATGACTGAGATGATCATGTAACGTGACATGGCTGAAGAGGACATGGAACGTGACATGACTGAAAGAACATAACTGAATTTATTGAAGAAAACAATGAGAGATCCGGATGGACTCCTCCGTTTCGAGTGGCCTCCCGCTCGAAACGATCCCTTCAAATGTCTAACATAATAAATAACATCTTGGTCCTGATGACCCTGTCCTGATAATGCTAAATAGTTTCTGGTTCCATATTTAAGATGGATTTACTAAATCTGACAGACTGAATAATTATAGCATGTATGATACATGGAACGATACGTTTAAATATTCTGAAAAGATAATATTTATATCTCTGAGCAAGCTGCTGAGAATATATATAGGGACGAACTACGTGAATAATTGTGAACATGCTAAGTGAGCAATTGTGAACATGGTTCATAATTATATGAGGGGCGCTGGCATGGAATTAGAATATGATAAGTGAATCATACTGTGAACGTGATACTAGAACATATCATGAACGTATGCTGACTGAGGAGTGAATGCCAAACGATACGGCCTGAGATGTGAAACGTCTGCCTGGTTATGGAATAGTTGTGCTAAACTTGAGTCTAATTTCTCAAGCTTTCTGTAACCGTACTCGGTAATAAACTGAGAAACGTGTATCGTGAAATGTCACACGAACTTGAACGTGAACAACGTTATGAACGCTAACGTGAGCTTAAATCAGGAGGTAGCATAAAAGATAAACTGAAACAGCATCATACTGCGAATGAGACGTAAACGTGAAAGTGGAAATAAACATGAACTTAAAGTGGACGTAAACATACACTTGATCGTGAACATGAATTCTGTCTGATATGATGGTCGATGGAATGCCTTGAATTCGTACGATTTTCTGCTGGATTTCAAATTTTTCTGCAGATCCGTACTGCGTGATCCTTTCGGATGAAAGAAACACGCAGGCTGGTTACATGGTTGGCGATAACTTAGATAGTATTATACTTTCTCTGAGTCTGTGGTAGACTGATAACCATCTCCATGGAGTCTTGTCTCTTTTCGGTCTAGAATTTCTACTTGTAGTAATAGCATGTCGGTGTTCTATCTTGAACCTGAGGTATGTCAGGCATTAGATATGAACATAGCTGCATCAATGTGCGATGGAATTTTAGGACCCTCTGGTGGAAATCTGGTTGGACAGCCATAAAAAAAAATTTCTGGTGGAAACTGTCAGCAATTTCTACGGTAGCCGTCAATTGAGTTCTAGAAGATTTGTACTTCGTTCACGGCATCAGTCGGGACCATCAGGTGATGGCCTTCACCTTCGCAGGATTGTCTGCAATTTCTTTCTGCTAAAATAGGGTGGCTCAGAAATGCCACTCAGTTCAAGCGAATTTTATATCTGAAAAGTTGTGTATAAAAATTACTCCTATCGAAGATTCTGTACAACTGTGAGAAGATGATTCTCGTGTTCTTCTTTAAAATTTTACAGCCCATAATGTGATCAATGAATACGCTGATTATTTTGTTTGAGAATCATAGAAAAATTTTATTCATAAATTCCACACTATTGCGGGAGCATTGGGGAGTTTAGAAGTATAAAATCGAAATCTTTAGAGAGACTATAATATGTGCAACAACGGTCTGAAGGACATCATGTTCTTCCCTCACCACTGATGGTGGCAGGATCTTGAATTTTTCTGGGAGAATGTTTAAAACACCCTGTAGTAGGTTAATTACTTTCTATTCGTGGAATGAATATAGGTTAAGAATGGTGATCTGATAAATTTTTCGATGGTGAGCTAGGGCGAATAAAGCCTCGTTCCGGTAATTCTTGCAGCAATTGCTACAACTCTTTTAACTTAGTTGAAGCCCTGTGATCAAGAGTTCTGAAAACAGGTTCTGTTCTTGAGACTAGCTCGATGTTAAATTTCTGTCTCGTGGTTAGGAAGGAATTTCTTGAAAACTTCCTGAAATTATATCTGGAACTCTATAATAATCTGCTGATCATGAATTTAAGGAATTTCAGAAGTGAACTAATAACAGGTAGGTAAAAGTCTTCGTAGTTGTGGACTGATAAGTCGCGTGCTTGTAAGGCAGAAATAATTTGTACTGATTTTTCTAGCAGAAGTATAACAATATATTTAGAATTTAGTAAGACAGATCTTATCGTTGATTGAAAGGAAACCTTAATAATATAGGTGATACTGTGGAGTCCTTTCGGCTGAGAGGTAGGTAAATATCTGATTTATATAAAGCTGGCATAGGAATACGTGGAGTAACGTGGCGACTTTCACTGAGTGGGTTCGTCTGTAACCTCACAGAATTATTACCGTGTGTTTAATCTGAATAATAATCTGGTGGTGGTGACTGAATTTTAATGATCTGATATATGTGTGGCATAATAGAATGAGTATACCCCTTTCTGAAAGATACCCTGAATTACTGAGGGTCTTGCCTGGAACACACTGGAACTAGGAGCTCGGACTCATACCCTGAGAAGATATTCGTATGACGTGTATCATGACTGGTGCCCTGATATGTGTCTTCCGAAATGATACCTGAGAACTATGTCTTGACTGATGTCTTGGCACGTGTTTTAATAGATGAATATGAACAAGGCTGAAAAATTTTGGTAACTGCTAGGATTGGCAGACCGGTTAGACTGCTGACCTCTGTATTTCTGGTCACGTCCGTTCCGGGGTTCCGATGGTGCTAACTGATTAATTATAAGTACGATGGTTGTCACTACTGCTTTGCCTGTCACTTTCCTGACGGTCGTTATCATGACCGTGATTCATGTAACTATTCTGCTGAGTGGCCGGCTGAGTTCCGGTTCCCACTCTTTGAATATACGGTTGGCTGAGTGGAGTGTGACATCTAACTGAGAAGGTAAAAGTATGTAATGGAATTGTAGTGTCTGATGGTTGAAATTTTGTCTTGACATAAAGTTCAAATTTATAGTTTTCGTCCTTGCTCTGCGGTGTCTTTATAGTATAACAGCATCCGCATCAGCATCCTGAGAAATCTCCAAAGTATCGGCAGTATCAGCAATTTCGAGGTCTTCAAGGTGTTCGCAGCATCAGCATCTGGTAAAATCTTCAACTCACGAGTAGCATCAGCATCTGGTAGAATATCGACAAGTGGAAAATCCTGAGATGGTTGAGGATCGATTAGCAATATCCATAGAGTAGGGTACTTGGAGTACACCTGGACTACTGTACATGATGTACAAAATGAATACTGCACATGGAGCATATTTGGGACACTGTACGTGGGGTACACATGAAATATTATATATGGAGTATAACTGAGACACTGTACATGGGGTACATATAGAATACTATACATGGAGCTGGTGGAACTTTTATGGAATGATTGATACTGGTGTCGCTTGTCTGACATTATCAAAGAAATAAATTGATTTAAACGGTAGTAAACTGAACTGAAATGGGTAACGTGATAGCTTGGTAATTCCTGTGTAGACTTAATGATGGTTGTATAGCGGCTGAAAGTATGATTAAACAGAGTTTCATCAATGGTCTGCATGAAGCATGATTAATGAAGGTCAATCATGATTTATCATGAAAACGGCTTTACTGAAGTTCTTGTGTATCTTACATGAACATCATTACTTTGCTGCAACATATTCCTCGTAAGGAGACATGAAACTGAATCATCATGTAGATGACATCAACGTGAGGGTATGGAAATTTGACTGTTACAAGGAACATAAAAAGTCAAATCAACTGAGGTGTAATATCAACTGATGTGATCGGCTATGGTTCAATCCACATAATTTAAAGGAGAAAACATGAGACTAAGTATGGGCTATTCTGATTCGATCCATACTGGTCAAAATTTTTGAAATGTCCTGATATGACAAAGGTGAACAACTGTGGATCGGTTCACAAAACATCATTCGATTGAAAAGCATGAAATTTGACTTGAGAAATGGTGCACGTTTATGGCTGGTTCACCAAGTAATATTTGACTGAAAACATGAATCTGTCATGAGTAAGGGTAAACGCCTATGGTCGGTTTACCAATACAAAATCTGAACGGGCAAGGGTGAGCGCCTATGGTCAGCTCACCAAAACGAAAATTCGCTAAAAGCACATGCGACTAAATATGGCTAGTTATGTACCAACCTTTTATTTAGTCAAAACTTTAAGAAAACTGACTGATAAATGAAGAAAACTGACTGAATAATCCATGAGAAACATGAAAGATAACAACGCCAAAGTCTGGGAAGTTCCTGGTGACTACCCACTAGTCACAGGTCAAGTTTTAGAGCCTACAGGTCGAACCAGGCTCTGATACCATAATTGTAACGCCCCACTTGGATAAGTGGACCGTTACGTGTATTTATGGCGCGTCATCAAAGCATAAGGTAAATGTAATGAAACATTAAATGACCATAACGGAAATACCGGAATCAAACATCGGTAATCCAACCTAAGCTCAAAACATAAAAAAATGAAATACTGAAAGAAAGGACTAAACAATGTCCAAATAAGCAGAAAATGTAAGTGCATAAAATAAGAAGTCTGTATAGCTTCCATTCCAAATGCACGCGCTCTCAGAATCCTAAGAGCGTCCCGGTGTACCTGCCATGAGAACATGAAGGAACTACGGCTGAGCATAACGCTCAGTGAACGGATATAAAACATGATAAGAATATATTGAATGAAACAAACGATAGAATACTGAAGCTGTATGACTGATATGTAACATGTGGTAGAACTCTGCATAAAATCTGAGAAACCTGGTTCATATATACTGATACTGAAATATAGCTATTAATTCTGAAAACATGCATTTACTGTATTTTATTTTGCCAGAGCTTATATAGGTCACGTGCTGTAACAACCGTGCATGAATAACTGGAGGGGTGACCTCGTCATGCTGTAGAGGGGTGACCTCTAAATAACTGTGCTGGGTGGAGGGATCAGCTCCAATGTGAAGGATGTAGAGCACACACCACATTCACCCTGATAACTTGTAACACATATAAGCCTAGGATGCATCCATACGCCCCACTAAAACATACATATAAAAATGGCCAAACTGAACATGAGTGGGACGATGCAGGATATCACTCTCCTGCATGTGAGTCACGACACCGGTGCCTCTAGTGCCGTGGTTACGGTACCTCCGTAACTAGTACATAAACTGGTCGTGCTTGTATATAACGCTCAGGCAATTCTATTTAGTTATTATCATGATTACTGATAACTTTAAACATATACTGGGGAAAAAACATTCGGCTGAAGATGGGAAATCCTAATCATGCATATATAGGAAGTCCTTACTGAAAGGACGGAAATCCGTACCTCGTGTCTAGTAATGAAACAAGAATGAAAGCTGAACGATCGACTCTGACTTCATGGATACTACATAAGTAATGGACGGAAAATAAGTCGTCTGATTACTGTTTTAAGCTTTAATCTGTGTTTATCTTCTATTCTGATAAATCTGATTAAGTATCTCTGGTATTTCATGTATTATTATGCTTACTGAACAATATTAAGTAACTTACCAAAATAGCAGGTTTCCTAAAATAGAAAGTTTCCAAAAATAGAAAGTCACCAAAACAGATTAGCTGCCTTGATTAAATAGTTTAAAAAAATAGAAAGTTTACCTAAATAGTTATAAACTGGCTAAATAGGCTAATGAATAAGCTTAAGTGTTTACTGATTAACATTCTAAGTCATAATGATATAATGTATAGTTTATTAATTATAACATGTCATTTAAATAAACTATGTGTTAAAGGCATTTAATTAAATATAATGTGATTTAATTAAATAAAGATATAATGCACTCGTAATAATAAGTCGGGTTTTATTAAATTTTATTTACCTTGTAAATAAATAAATACGTTAAAGCTAATAACTTGTAAAATCGTAACCCGTAATAATGTATTCTAGTTTAAAACGCGTTGAAAACCGAACCCGTGTTTATTAATTTAAATGTAAAACTCGTGTTATGTTATATAATTAAACCGAGCCAAACAGCCCCCTCAAAGTCTTTTAAACTGGTAGCCAAACGCCCCCTTAAATCTGTTAAACCCACTGCCAAACGCACTCTTAACTGCCAGTTCCTCCTGGCAGTTTTGAGTTCCCCTTGTCTGTTAAAATTTCCCACCGGCAGGCTCGAGGCCAACCGTGGGTTCCCACTGGTAGAACGGAATTACCACTGGCCGCAGCCAGTGGTTTTCCCCCTGCTTGCTCACTGGGTTTCCCCTGCTTGCTCGCGGGGTTACCCCTGCCAGAATAAAACCAAGCCGAAACCCTAATTGGGTTGCGGCTGGTGGAACCAACTCACCACCGAGACTCATATGAGTCTCGGTTTGTGTGCAAACAGTCCAAACGAACACCCCCTCTCCCTATGAGTCACGTTTTACATGTTTAAAATCCTTGCAATCGGATTAAAGAAAAGGAAAAAAAATTAGGGTTTTCTTACTTACATATCATTTAGGGTTTCAAAAACAATGAATTTCTTGTTCTTCTAGGATCAACCCACGATCTCCTCTTCCTGTTTTTCCTTGGTGTAGGTCGCGACACAGAAGAAAAGAAGGAGTGGCGGCTGGATTTGATTTCTAGGGTTTATGTTTTGTGTTTTTTTTTTTTTTTTGTCGGCATAGAAGGAAAATAAAACCCCCGTCCTTTTCTTTGATTGTTATACGCGGCCAGAGCAAAAAAAATACTTGGGCCTTGGGCCCAAGTCCCACTTCTTTACACATTTTTCTAAAACAGACCCACAACACTTGTACGTTTTTTTTAAATCGCGTTGTGTTTAAATGGTACGCGTAATTTACTGTTAACGTTTAATTATTTCTATAAAATAATAATTCGTCTGTAATATTTCTGAGACTGAATACTTATCATCTGAATAAACTGTCACATTTATAGTATTTAAATAAACTGGGATAGCGTATTAAATTTCCGCGTTTATATCTCTGTCAAATAATTAATACTTATTTAGTTTCTTAAACTTAAACTACGTATTTAAATATTCTGATTTCTAAATACGGGTTTTACATTAGTGGTCTTATGATCACTTAAGGAAATGGGTCTCTAGTCTGTTTAGCCTTATGACAAATATCACAGGTGACATAGTAGAGTCCTTAGTGAAATTAAGATCATTTTACAACACATCTATAGCTTGATCAGAGGAATGACCAAGCCTAGAAATTGGCATTAAGAATATATATTCGTAGTACAAGTACCATCAACAAGTCCAGTTTTATTCTTTATACTTAATGCCAATTTTTCGTACTAGTTAATTTCACAGACACAATAGTACAAGAATTGAAATTACTAGTCTGTACGTAAATGCAAAACATTATCAACCTCAAGACTACTAATTAAATCAAGATTACTAGTAGACATAATAAAACAATAATAAAGAAAGAACAAAAGAAAACAATAAAAGGAACTTGATCAAATTCAACTAAGTTCTCACGCTTCCAAACCACTAAAGGATGACAAGTCAAAGGCAAGACAAAGATCAAGGATCAAAACTAATAAAAAAACAAGAACAACAAAGAAAGAAATAAACACACATCAATCAAAATTATAAAGCAGATAATCAAACTATACGAACAAACAATAAAAAAGAAGACTAAAGATAAACGAGAGAGGTGTTACAGAGCACACAATCTAAAAACACAGTGGAACCAATCTGTTATCCCTAGATTCACTTAGTATGGGGAATAACATATCAGCACACCCAATAATTCCCCATAAATCACCATATCTTAACACAACCGTTAAGACACAATACCTAGAACTCCAAAAACACCTCAAGAATACAAAAGCACCCAAATCCAAATTAGGTTTTCAACAAACCTTAATTCAGATCTATTAAAAAATACTCACAAAAACTTGCAATTAACCACAAAACCACCTTCCAATCGATCAATACTACCTTCAAAGTCAAGATAAAAAAAAACCCAAAACACAAAACCCTTGAATCAAGATTCACGCAATCGAGAACAAAGTCTCTTATACCATGTAAAAATAATGGTATTAATGTGAATCTAACCGACCTCCATTTTATTAACTTATAATCATTCAATGTTTACAATACACAAGAAACATAAACAATGATCACAATAGATTATCAATCAATACAATACTAAGAATAATATAGACCAAGACAGATTGATCTATACAGAATCATAAGAACAGATATGATCGAGACTGAGAGAGTTTTTTATAACGGCTGCGTGACATTATGAAGAAAACCATAAATACTCCAGCTTATATACTCGAACACTTTTCCATATTTTCAGCCTTAGTCCCTACACAATACAAACAATAAAAACTTGCCAGAAAGTTTATATTAGGTGTTTGAAGAATACCAACTTTTCACAAGTCCTTCAATATTTATTAATAAGAAAAACTTGTTATTCAATACTCTATAATTAGGGATGGAACGGGTCGGATTTGGGTCTAGTGAACCCGCACCCATCAACCCTAATATCCGACGGGTACCCGATTAGTATTACCCATCGGGGTTTCGGTTTTTACCCACGGGTATCGGATATCCACAATTAAATTTCGTTGGACATAATTATGCGTATAGAGTTAAGAAAAACAAATGAAAAACAATCATAATATAAAGTTTTTAGAAAATAAAAAAATATTAATTAATATCATATCATGCGATTTAATGATCGAATAAATCATTATTTTATTTAAAGTTAAAAACCCAAATATGCTTGATGACAAACATCTTAACGTATACAAAATGTAACTAATATAACATTTCTTTTGTTTAAAAATTTTCGTCTACTATTTCGCACAAATTTCAAAAATTATATAAAATAGCAATAAACGGAATGTATTTTCGTAAACGGGTACGTATACGGGTAAACGGGGTGGATATTACTAAAACCCGAACTCGTATCCGCGAAAAATATATAGAATATCCCAACCCGAACTCGCATCTAAACCCGTAAACCCGACTCCGAACCCGACCCAATCGGTTCGGGTTTCGGTTTTCCCCATCAGTTTCGGGTGCTTTTGTCATCCTATCTACAACTTTAGAAATAAAAAAGCAAGAACTTATATGTTTAATTATGTGAGAGTTTCAAAACCATAGAAAAAATAACTTGCAAAACATAAGGAGTAACTTATTATCAATCACGTTTTTTTTTTATGATAATTTTCATAAATTGCATTTCTTGTTCAAACAACTTTTGAGTTACATCAATACTATTGAATTGAGACGAATGCTTTGGGGAACAAAGATGATACTTTGAGCAACCAGTTTTCAGTTTTGACAAATTAAATAAATTTACGCTTTTTTTTGCCCACCAACAAAAACCTTCAAGTTCCGCCACATGTATTGTAACAAAAACTGTTGTATTGTACTTTGTAATTGCTACGTACTAAATTGCTATTTTAAATGTGAATCGATGATTTTATTGGTTAGATTTTATACAACAAAATAATTAAGTAAGGTTTTAATTGCCGTCGGTTTTGCTAATCGTAACCTTGCTAGAACAATAAAAGGTACTGTACATTTTTTTCTTTTAAGATTTCCAGGTTTTTGTTATAGCCTTTTTACTACGTAATATATTGTGCATGGGGAATTTTCCCCCATAAATTAAATTTGAATCTGAAAAGAATGTATTGTAAACTCAATCATCACCATGAATTAAATTTGAATCAGAATATTAATGTTCATATTAATTACGACTCTTGAGATATAATACTTGCATGATATATAAACACATATGTTGCATTGCAAATCAATAGAAAATCCAAAAGGTGTCGAGCAAAGAACTGGAGCACGAGTTTGAAGTTGAAGGGAAATATCACTTTAAATAGTAAGTATGAATATGATACGTTAATTATGTAAGTTTTTGTATTACTGAATAATAAAAAGTTCACATTACATGCAATCGTTTTTTGAGTGATACAGAATGTCAAACAGTGAATATAGGAATGAAACCGAGTCTTCAATAATCTGGCAGGACGAGGGTGGAGTAAGAGATCAAAGCGAGCCAGCTGAAAAAACTGCGATCTTGGCGCTGTTGATCTGAGTGCTGAACTAAGTACTATTGTTATGAGATCTATGATGCCAGTTGTTTTGAGATCTATAATGCCAATTATAGAAAAAGAGACACAGAAAAAAGTACATGCAATACTAGAAACTAAAGACAGACTTAAAGAAGAAGAACTTCAAGAGCTGGAAAACCGTAAAAATGTTCTTGATGACAAGCCCGTCTCAGTTCCACGGTGATATGGATGATCCCGTTGTGGTATCTGACTGGATTATGGAAATGGAAAAAACCTTTAATTTATGCAAGTGTTCATATGATCGTAAGGTTCTGTATGCTTCATATATGTTAAGAGGAAAAGCATTCACTACAAGAAAAAGGGCATATAGTGACACACGTTTTAATGACACGCTAAACAAAGTGTAAGTAAAAGTATATTTTTACCTACACTTTTGAAGAAAATATGAGTATAAGTCTAACTTTCACTAACACTTTTGAAAAAGTATGAGCAACAGTTTAACTTTCACCTACACTTTTCAAAAAGTATGAGCAAATGTCTAACTTTCACCCGCATTTTTGAAAATAGTGTGAGTAAAAGTCTAACTTTTACCTACACTTTTCAAAAAGTATGAGCAAAAGTCTAACTTTCACATACACTTTTCAAAAAGTATGAGCAAAAGTGTAACTTTCACCTACACTTTTGAAAAATGTGAGCAAACGTCTAACTTTTACCTACACTTTTCAAAAAGGTATGAGCAAAATTCTAACTTTCACCCACACTTTTAAAGAAGTGTGAGCAAAATGCTAACTTTCACTTACAGTTTCTAAAAAGTGTGAGTGAAAATCTTATTTTGTCCCACACTTTTTAAAAAATGTGAACAAAAGTCTAACTTTCACCTACACTTTGTAAGTCTAACTTTCACCTTTATTTTTTATAAAGTGTAAGTGAAAGTTTTTTTTACGGACCCGCTATCCATAGAGAGTATTAACTAGTGTTGAGCATTTCGAACCACGGACCAACCCGAACAAATAAATCACCTCGAACTCGAACTTGACCTAACCTATTTTAGTCCGGTTTTCTGTCCACACTTTACTTAATATTTGTATTTTCGGGTTGATTCGGTTTGGTCTTACGCATTACGATTGAACAACTGAAACATACCGAACACATTTGCTTTAGTCCTCGAGTCGAGGTTTTGGACTAAATCATTCTCAACCCGATCTGATTTTAAGGTTCGGTTTCGATTTTCGTCTAGTCTTTGGTCGACACTTTAGTTCATGTTTGATTATTGGTTTGTTTTGGTTCGATGAGGTTCAGTCTTACACACATGTCTTGGGTAAACATATCGAATTGTTCCAAAACCTCTGACCGAGACCGGACCAAAATGGTCCGGTACGTTATGGTCTGGTCTTGTTCGGTCTTCGATCTACTCCAGTCCCAATTAGACAAAATAAACGAATTTTTGGTAAGATTGAACCGGACCAAGAACCGAAATGATCCAAAAGCACGAACCGAGGACCGGACCAAGTTTGCTCAGTCCAGTCCGGGACAATCCAGTCCAGTTTAGCTTTCGAGTCCGATCCGATCCGACGATCCAAATGCTCACCTTTTATTTACATGCTAAACATTTTTACAAGATTTTTGTGTAAATTTTTTTTGATTAATTTGTAAAAACTTTACAAGGTTAATAATGTAATATTTATTTATGTAAATTGTTTCACCCATTTACCCCTCAAATTCTATCGTCACTCTCACTCACAGATCCATTTTTCTATCTCCCTTCGCTCCCCACTAAAATCAGATAATTTCGTAAAAACTTCAAATTAATCACAATCGGTAGTTAGATTTCACATCAGAATGAGTTAATCGGTGGTTCGGGTTTCAAATCGGAGAGAGCTAACCGTTAAATATGGATCTCGGCACCGTTTCACCACCGATCGGATAACCGTAACACCAACGCTCACCACCTTATTCTCCGGTGCAATTTCTAAATTAGTTGATTCGATTTGATTTGATTGATTAATTGATTTGATTTGATTTGATAAATTTCTGCTAAATTAGTTGTTGATTTGGCTGTTGTGTTAAGCTGATTAATTGATGAGCTTATTTGTTAGGCTTTAATGCGTAGAGTTTAGTATATTAAATATTATATCTTTTATTCGTTCTCGGTGTCTTAACGAATTGATCTCCGGTTAAAAGTGGTCTCAATTGGTTTTGGTAACAAAAAGGGAAGTTTGGTTTTCTATTATACTTGAAGTGTAAGTGCGAAATAAAATTAAAATAAGCTAAAAGCAAGTCTAGAAAAACTGTCACTTTTTCTGAAAAATTAGAAAAATACTTGGTAAAAACAGAGATTTCGGGAAGCGTGCAATTTTTAGAAATTTAAAACGAAATGAAATGAAAACTATAAAAAATAAATCTAAGATAAGGCTACTAAAAATAAGACTAAGAAAATGGCGGGGAAAAATAAATGCTTAAAACTATCTAGACAAACCTAAGTGCGAAAATTATCCCAAAAACTAGTCTTATCCGGAATCCGTCAATTTCACTATCCGGAATCCGTAACAAGCTAATCCGGAATCTATCTCCAAATCCTTATCCGGAAAACAAGCTATGGCTCGTATCCGGAATCCACACTTAAGGGCCTTATCCGGAAAACGACCTAAGTCCCTTATCCGGAATCCTCTAAATGGTCTTATCCGGAAAATACACTAAATCCTTATCGGAAAACGACCTAAGTCCCTTATCCGGAATCCTCTAAATGATCTTATCCGGAAAATACACTAAATCCTTATCCGGAAAACGACCTAAGTCCCTTATCCGGAATCCTCTAAATGGTATTATCCGGAAAAACGGTTTAGGATACTTATCCGGAATAAGGCTTTCAAAGCCTTATCCGGAATATGATGGTTTTAGGTGGCTTATCCGGAAAAAGCTTTATATGCTTATCCGGAATGTTGAGTTTTAGGGTCCTTATTCAGAAAGAGGCTTTAAAGCCTTATCTGAAATGTTCTTCAGATGCTTATCCAGAATAAGGGTTATATATCCGGAATGAGGGATATAAAACCGGATCTAGAAATAGTACAAATAAGCTCAAAAATAAAATAAGCCAAAAAACCAATAAGCACTAATCTAAAAACATAACCAAAACACTTATAAGAAAAAGCTATTAAGCTAGAATTTAAAAACTTTTGAAAACACTAAATAATCTAAATTTATAAAATCAACTTTTAATAAAAATACTTTTAAAAACACTTAATCAAATCTAAAGAAAAGCACAAATAAGCTATAAAACCAATAAGCTAAGAAGATCTAAAACATAAAAGCATAACAATAAGCACATAAACATAAAGATTAAGCAAAACAAGAAAGGTGGAATGAGAGATTAATAATAAAAACTTGATTAAAAGTAGAGATTCAACAACATAAAAGTAAAACTTACTTGAAAATTAAAGACTTGAATTTAAATATCAATTAATTAAAAGTGCAAGTAATTAAAGATGGAAGAACTAATGTGTCAAATTAGCCAACAAAAACAAAATGAGGTGAAAGAACTCTATTTATAGGGGAGGATGGAGTTGTGTTGGAAGCTTCCTTCTTTCTTTCTTTCTCGTCTTTTCGTCTTCTAAATTCTTCGACTTTTTAGACTTTGTCTCGGGATTTGTCGATGGATAAATTGAACTTGTCTTATAATTTCTTCAGTTATTAGACGTGAGTTCTTCGATTTCATTAAACTTCCGTCTTTAGACTTTTTCTTCGATAAATCTTTAGAATAGGCCTTGGACTTCCGTTCTCTTTGCACCCTTGATCTTTTGACTTCGTCTTTTGTCTTTTTCTTCGATAAAAGCCCGTGAAAGCCCGTGTTTTCTTCCCTTTCACATTTTGATCCTAAAACACAACAAAAACACAAACCACACATAATTCTTACATTTACGACATAAAATACACGTTGTGGTCTCGTTTCTATTATAATTAAGTGGTTAAAGGATGGGTGTTTTCACACCTATCAAATCCCCTAAACTTGACCATAGCAATGACCTCATGCAATGCATTAGTGACAAAGAAAGATTTACATTCTCCATCATAATCAACCCATCTTGGCCTTTATTAAATACTAGACACTAAGGAAAATTAAAAAGGTAGAAAATAACAAAATGCTGGAAGGAAGAAACTTGTAAAGAAATCTAAGACTTACATTAGGGCTTTGGTGTCATGAATGTTTATCACCCTCAAGTTTCACGTTCCCCACGCCAAGCTTAAAAACGAGATCATTGTTACTACAAGTTAGCACAACTAACACTTACTCATGTGGTTCAATTAATTACTAAGACTCCCTTATTCCTAGGTGTATCTCTTATATTTTATTGTTGTCTTGAATGATCACAAAGATGCATTTTTGACTTATTTCGATAGTTTATTAAGGCTGAAATTAAAGTAGGACGATCTAATCCATAGTTAGCTAAAGGATAAAATCTTTTAAAACTGCTTCTCAAAACCTCATAAAGTTCATATCTTGGCATAACTCGTTTCACGATTTGAGACCTTTCTCGGACCGATATTTGGCATTTACTTCATACTTCAAATCTTGAGAAGACGATCTTGAAATTATGGTATTCTCTTCGTATATAGTGTATATCTTCACTTGGAGTAGTTTAGATATTCTTCCAATGTTGACCACGACTTCTTCATTATTTCTTTAATCCTTATTTGAGATTTTGATATACAACGATCCACCTCCTTTTCGGACTTGGATCTATTTATCCTCATACCTTGTTAGGGTCTTTTCGGATAGATTTCTCCATGATCTTTATGGGAGTAATTGCTTTTCGTCGTGTGTCTTGATCCTTCATATTGATTTGGAATAATGATACTTCACATCATCTTGGATCTTTAGCAACAAAATGGAGCCCTCATGCCTTGTTAGGGCCTTTTCGGACTCGCCAATCTTCGCGTCCCATTTCAATAAGTTATGCCTTGGCTATGAACTCTAATTAATCTCGAGCAACTTTTAAACGATCTTGGGCTAGAAGCTAAGTAATTTTTCAAATCGTACGACCTTACTTATTGCATTTATTTATATACAAGTGATGGGAGAAAAAGTTCATAATTAACTCACATAAGTTAATGAAAGAATACCAAACTTGTAACTAACTCTATCATTTCTCGTTCTCCACAATTTAAAATCTCAAGTAATGAGACTCGTGGATGCTTAGCCTAATAAACCAATTAAGGTCTATATGGTTAAGGATACTAGCTAGAGTAAACTTAGACAAGTAAACTCGGGTTGAATCAAAATATTCAGGACGGGCCTAATATATCAAAGACATCTAAACTCGCTAAAACCATTTTATTTTACTAGGAGAAAATAACAATAATAAAGGAACTACAACTAGGCCAAAATAGATTAAAAATTTTGAAAAATGTCGAAAAATCAAATTTCCGGTTAAAATGAGGTCAAATTCATGAAAAAGCCCACTTAACTTCGATAGAAGTCCCCCCTACACTTGATATAAACATTGTCCTCAATGTTTAAGCATGTGGGAGTAAACTCCCCTACACTTAGGACATTGTGCATGTTATTTAAATCTTGCTAAGGAAGAGACAACTAAAGTGATTCCTATTTTAATATAGAGAGATATAAAATAGTGAATCAAAAGAGTTTAGGATAGAACCGGGAAGACGGGTACATGGAATCACGGGTCATCAAAAGTCATCAAGAGAGTGTCGATTAACGCTCGAATCCCGGCACATCATAAGAAAGAAACACCAACGGGGGCTCCCCCTACACTTATGATAGAAACGGATAAAAAGGATAAATACTTGGGTTGCCTCCCAAGAAGCGCTTGTTTTTTATCACCGAGTCGTGAGCCTGACTCGACCTTGATTAGCATGGTAAGAACCTTGAAGAACATCCACCGGGATCAAATACATGGTTTTCGTCCATCAAATAGCATAAGCTTAAGGCGAACAAGACAAGCCAAAGAAGAGAAGGCGAGGTTCCCTTAAGCAAAGATTGAGCATGGTGGTGGAAGGTGTGGTGAAGTGACAGCATAGCTCCAACAATTCCAAAAATCTTTCCTTTTATTTCATCAGATGGATACTGAGATGGCTTAAAATTTTTGATACACGGATCGAACACCTTTTCCTTTGGGGGAAAACAAGACTCAGGCTGAGTAGAATTTGAAGAACATCCGCTCATAAAACGCACAATCTCATCCTCAAAAGGTGGATAAAGAGGTGTTAAAACATAAGTGATGCGGATGTGGGTGTCGTCCGGTTTCTTCTCCTTTGGAACGGGTTTCTTCATATCCGAGGGAGGATAAAGGCCATAATCATCAAAGTCCAAAAGAGGGGAATCACTCTCATGGGGGGTATGTATTGAGAAAAGTAGCAAACTCTTCCTCAAATGAGTAATTGTCCAAAGTAGGATCAAGCATTGATGGCGGAGGATCTGCATCATGCGAAGAATCACTTGAAAGAGTATCGACATCATCAAAGTCATCATACGTGGGCATGTCTTTATACTCTGAAGCAAAATCATCATAATCATCCTCATCGGAACTTGAATCATCATAGATTGGTGGAGCATCATATATGGGTGGAGGATCCAAATTGGAGAGAGAATCATCCACATCATCTTGATAAAGTGGATTATCATTGAGAGGCTCGAAAAGAGGATTGTTGTAGACGACAAAATCATCAAGGTTTAAACTTTCCAAGGGAGGTGTAAGTTCATCTTGAAGCACATCAATCATATTCGCTGATTCTCGTCCATAGGATTTGGTTGTGAGCTTCCCCATTTTAAACACTTGTGCATCATCCCCGACTCTTAGTATGAGTTTACCTTTGGCAACATCTACTAAAGCTTTTCCGGTTCTCAAGAATAGCCGTCCAAGTATTAACAGAATACGAGGGTCCATTTCATAATCAACAACAACAAAGTCGACCGGAAAAGTGAAGGTACCAACTTTAATAAATACATCTTCGACAATACCAACAGGGTAAGCAAGAGTTTGATTGGCTAGCTCAAGAGTCATCTTTGTAGGTGTAAGGTCGGGTAATGATAACTTTTTCCAAACACTTAAAGGCATCAAATTAATACTTGCCTCGAGATCGGCTAAGGTAGTATATCGTCGGTTTGGGTAAAAGTATAAGGTAGCACAAAACGACCGGGATCTCCAAGTTTTTCCAGAAGTTCTTTAAGAAGGATTGTAGAACAGTTTTTATTCAATCGAGTATTAGCAAACTCGGCCATCTTCTCCTTCTTATTAAGCAATTCCTTAAACGTCATAACAAATTTAGGCATTTGGGCTAGAGCTTCAACAAGGGTAAAGGTGACGTTTATTCCCGAAAGTTTCTTCAAAAAGTTTGTCACTTGAATGTCATCCTTGGTAAGCACTTTGCTCTTGTCTAAGCGAGAAGGATAAGGAATGTTGTGGTTAGGTGGTGTAGGTGTAAAAGGTGAAGGTTGAGTGGTGAAGGTTTAAAGGTGGAAAGTGGGGTTGGTGGAGGGTTTTTCTTGGGTACTTCTTCATTATGAGGTGGAGACGGTAATGGTGAACTAATACTAGGCGTGGGAGTAGGAGGGATAAATGATGGTGGAGGAGGTGTAGATGGAGTAACTGGGGGAGGGATAGATGGTCCTACTAAAGTTGCTCCACTGCGTGTAGTAATAGCACTCACATTCGCTCTTGGGTTGGTGACGGTATTTGAAGGAAGAGAGCCCGAAGTATAGGGTTGATTACCTTGAAAGAAACTAGCGAACATATTCTTCAAATCAGTTGTTTGAGTGCTTATAGAAGTTTGCATATCATGACGAAGCTCGGTTCTAATATCATTCCCTTGTTTAGTGATATCACCTTTCAAGTTGATGATATGGCTTTGGAGATTGTTAACTAGCTCTCTTTGGGTTCGCATGAAAGTTTCAACATCTTGATTGATGGGTGGAGCTTGGGGAGCGGGTGGGTGATATGGAGTAGAAGCTCGAGGTGGGTTTGGAGTGCTTCTATTTTAGTTGTTGGGGTTGTGGTTTTGAGGAGAAAAACCGGGTGAAAGATAGTTGTTAGAACGGTAACTTAGCAAGTTACGATCACCTTGAGGTCGGGCTTGATAGCTTTCCGTTGAATAGTTACCATGAGCCGCATACACGTTTTCCGGATTGTCATGAGTAGAAGGACAATCAGTGTATAAATGAGGACCGCCGCATATCTCACAAGAAATTGCTACAGCTTTAACTTGTTGTTGTTGATTCGTAGCTATGAGCAAGATATTTTTGTTCATTTCGGCCATCATGTGGGTGAATTCGGTCATCTAAGTGTGTGATAAAGTAGAAGAAACATTGACTCTCGGGTTATTCCTTGAAGATGTGGATGAATCCCAATTTTTGTGATGAGTAGTCATGTTCTCTATAAGCTCTCTACACTCCTCGAATCTTCTTTTCATAAATGTGCAACCGGCGGCTGCATTAATCGTATCACGATCACGAAAAGTTAAACCATTGTAAAAAGTATCAATCAACGTGACGGGGAGCATATGTTGGTTCGGACATCGATCGATCAAAACATTATATCGTTCCCAAACATCTAAAAGTGATTCATCCGGTTCCTACGTGAAACCGCTGATTTGATTCCGAAGGCTCGTGACCATGGATGGTGGAAAGTAGCGCGACAAAAATCGTTGAGTCATGTAATCCCATGTATTAATTGAATTCTTCGGAAGACAATCAAACCATTTTTCGGCATGGTGGGATAAGGTATGTGTAAATAGATGTAGGCGAAGAAAATCCATAGTAACACCGGGCAACTTCATGCTTTGAGTAACGGTAATGAATTTGTCGAGGTGTTTGTTGGCATCATCATCCGGCAATCCGCGAAAAGGACAAGTATTTTGAACTTGTTGGATCATGTGATGCTTCAACGAAAACTCCGGAGCCGTGATTTGCATCGGCGCAATCGGTCCTCCGCGTCCATTCATTGTTGGTTGACAAAGCTCCTCCATCGTTCGAAGGTCGGGTGGGGGAACATTGTTGTTGTTATTCATGTTAGGGTGGGGTGGATTATTGTTGTTGTGTATACCAGCCGGATAAGATGAAGATCTAGTACGCATACACCCACAAAAGAAAACAAAAAATATACCAAAGAAATAGAGAATATATGTACACTTAAAAAAAATAAAATCTTTTTGGTGTATTAACTTTGAAAAAGAAATGCTTTTTATACGTTTTTTAATGTTTTTGTATTTTTGAAAAATTTTAATTTTTATGGATTTTTGAAAATGTTTGACACGAAAAATAACGTTAACGAATGAACGGATCCCAAAATACAACGCGTCTCTCACAGAAAACCGTTAATCTTTACGAAAAGAGCCGGCAACGGCGCCATTTTAATACGTAGAGTTTAGTATATTAAATATTATATCTTTTATTCGTTCTCGGTGTCTTAACGAATTGATCTCCGGTTAAAAGTGGTCTCAATTGGTTTTGGTAACAAAAAGGGAAGTTTGGTTTTCTATTATACTTGAAGTGTAAGTGCGAAATAAAATTAAAATAAGCTAAAAGCAAGCCTAGAAAAACTGTCACTTTTTCTGAAAAATTAGAAAAATACTTGGTAAAAACAGAGATTTCGGGAAGCGTGCAATTTTTAGAAATTTAAAACGAAATGAAATGAAAACTATAAAAAATAAATCTAAGATAAGGCAACTAAAATAAGACTAAGAAAATGGCGGGGAAAAATAAATGCTTAAAACTATCTAGACAAACCTAAGTGCGAAAATTATCCCAAAAACTAGTCTTATCCGGAATCCGTCACTATCACTATCCGGAATCCATAACAAGCTAATCCATAATCTATCTCCAAATCCTTATCCAGAAAACAAGCTATGGCTCTTATCCGGAATCCCCACTTAAGGGCCTTATCCGGAAAACGACCTAAGTCCCTTATCCGGAATCCTCTAAATGGTCTTATCCGGAAAATACACTAAATCCTTATCTGGAAAACGACCTAACTCCCTTATCCGGAATCCTCTAAATGGTCTTATCTGGAAAATACACTAAATCCTTATCCGGAAAACGATCTAAGTCCCTTATCCGAAATCCTCTAAATGGTCTTATCCGGAAAAACGGTTTAGGATATTTATCCGGAATAAGGCTTTCGAAGCCTTATCCGGAATATGGTGGTTTTACGTGGCTTATCCGGAAAAAGCTTTATATGCTTATCCGGAATGTTGAGTTTTAGGGTCCTTATCCGGAAAGAGGCTTTTAAAGCCTTATCCGGAATGTTCTTCAAATGCTTATCCGGAATAAGGGTTATAACCCTTATCCGGAATGAGGGATATAAAACCGGATCTAGAAATAGTACAAATAAGCTCGAAAATGAAATAAGCTCGAAAATGAAATAAGCCAAAAAACCAATAAGCACTAATCTAAAAACTTAACCAAAACACTTATAAGAAAAACCTATTAAGCTAGAATTTAAAAACTTTTGAAAACACTAAATAATCTAAATTTATAAAATCAACTTTTAATAAAAATACTTTTAAAAACACTTAATCAAATCTAAAGAAAAGCACAAATAAGTTATAAAACCAATAAGCTAAGAAGATCTAAAACATAAAAGCATAACAATAAGCACATAAACATAAAGATTAAGCAAAACAAGAAAGGTGGAATGAGAGATTAATAATAAAAATTGATTAAAAGTAGAGATTCAACAACATAAAAGTAAAACTTACTTGAAAATTAAAGACTTGAATTTAAATGTCAATTAATTAAAAGTGCAAGTAATTAAAGATGGAAGAACTAATGTGTCAAATTAGCCAACAAAAACAAAATTTGGTGAAAGGACTCTATTTATAGGGGAGGAGGGAGTTGTGTTGGAAGCTTCCTTCTTTCTTTCTTTCTTTCTTTCTCGTCTTTTCGTCTTCTAAATTCTTCGACTTTTTAGACTTTGTATCGGGATTTGTCGATGGATAAATTGAACTTGTCTTATAATTTCTTCATTTATTAGACTTGAGTTCTTTAATTTCATTAAACTTCCGTCTTTAGACTTTTTCTTCGATAAATCTTCAGAATAGGCCTTGGACTTCCGTTCTCTTTGCACCCTTGATCTTTTGACTTTGTCTTTTGTCTTTTTCTTCGATAAAAGCCCGTGAAAGCCCGTGTTTTCTTCCCTTTTCACATTTTGATCCTAAAACACAACAAAAACACAAACCACGCATAATTCCGATATTTACGACATAAAATACACGTTGTGATCTCGTTTCTATTATAATTAAGTGGTAAAAGGATGGGTGTTTTCACACCTATCAGGCTTATTGGCGGATTAGCTTGAACTTGGCTTATTAGACTTTATGGTTTATATAAGGGGTGTTTGTTTCGGCTTGTGAGCTTATTTGAGTTCGGATTGTATTTCATAAGCCCCGATATTCCAGCTTATTTTGAGAGTTGAAGGCTTATATAAGTTTATCCTAATAAACTTATATAAGCCAACAAATATAAGCTGGAAAATCGGGGCTTATGATATATAAGCCGATCTCAAATAAGCTCACAAGCCCACTTATAAGCGGAAACAAACACCCACTAAGCAATATGGAGCGAGATAAAACGGAAAGTACAAAAAGTGTTCAAACCCTTAGCCCACACTTGAAGCATCAAAACTCAAACTAAGAGGGTCATAGCACTTATTCAGTTGATAATTATAAGATAATGACGAAGGTGATAGTTATAATAATGATAACAATACCAATAGCAATAGAATTTACTCATTTAGAGTAGAGTATGCTAAAGATGGCGAGATGAAGTTGAGATGTTCTAAACATCATCATAGGTATGTTAGTACTCCGTAATATATTTGCTTGGCTATTTGCTTGCTTAATGTGAATGCTAACCTTTATTTTTAATTTAACGGCACCACACTTTTTCATGATTTATATCTAAAGTTCTTAACCTTTTTGTGTGCAGAAGAATAGCGGCTCTCTCTTTTACAAATAAAGGCCGTAAACTTTATGTTATTAGTACCAATGGCACAACTTGCGAAATGAACTCTGAAACTGAAGAACTTCTAAAAGAATTGAAAATCTTAAAGAAATATGTTTCTTCGTCAGTTTATTTTTCTGGTGAGTGCTAAAAACATCTTGACTTCATGAATCATGAATTATTTCTACTGTCTATCGTACTCTTTAACACATTCTTTTTATTCATGTTGGCTCTGTCAGCTACTGGATTAAAAGCTACAGTATAAGATATGCCCGTGAAGTAGAAGAGTTAGGACAAGTTGTGGCACTGGACAATGATAAAGGTATGTATGCGCCACAATTCTACACTAAGGTCTGGGTGTATTGATCTGTAGTTTGATGGCTATATAGTGAACAATTTAAATTGAATAATCAGCTGTACTGTACAAAATAGTGTTTGGATGTGTTTTCGCTGTTTGGGGTTGTAATAATAAGATTTTTGAGCATTTGACTAGTTCTGATTATTTTGAAAAACTTATATGATATGCCCTACTAAGATTCTTTTTAGTTGCAGCAATCGGATGATCAGCTCTTAAAACGTAAATCCAAACACCCCTAAATATGTTGCGCTGCAATCAAATTCTAAATGTATACCAATACCATGATTGCATTTTTTTTGCCTAACATCATCATACTGAACAAATGTCTTGGTGAAGTAGTTATGTGCTCTTAACGTATTTCTATTTATGCTTACTATAGTCCTTTTTGTGTGTGCAGCGTCTATCGAAGCTTGCTGGATAAACATTAAATTCAATGGTTCAGTTGCAAGTGCGAAGGTGGAATCAAACCTTGTTGATGCTCAAGTATATATGCTTACTCATCCAAAGGAATTTGATATGGTATGATATACATTTATCATAAGTTTCTCCTTTGTTTCTCAAGACTAATTACCATTTTGATATATATTGTAATAAACGCATACAAAAATCTTGATATTTCTTGTAACACGTTATTGTATTATTTTTATAGAATACTAGTGTGAGATAACTCCCAGGCTTTGGTCCAGCTGTTTCCCAGCAGTGTGCGGACTATGGTAAGAAGTATAACATGGGGGCGTGGTCCGATTCATCGATGATCATTATCCTGTTAGAAGTGCTTTCTTTGTATTGAACAAGGTAAGCTCGTATTTCTTTGGTTTTATTACTGTTGTTAAAAAACTATGGAACGATCTTGATTTGATGAGGTAAATGTGAATGTTTATTAAGTGATAGATGAGTATCAAAAGTCTTTTGGTGATTCATGGAGGTCCATACAATCAGATAGTACTCAACCATGGCCTTATCTTAATGATGCTCTAACTAAGATTCAGGTATTATTTAGTTGTCATCGTCTTTAACCATCGTAATTGATTTTTTGGTCTTTCAGGATCCCGCTGAGGCAGATCAGCGGTTGAAAATTCAGCGAGAATTAGATGAAACCAAAATTATCCTTGTAAGCATGTTGTTTTAGTATTTTTGTCGTATATTTGTCTTAGAAAAGTAATTATTTCTACAAGTATAGTACTGCTTATTTATATTGCTATGTGATTCTATATGTGTAGCATAAAATTATTGATAGTGTCCTTGAAAGAGGCGAAAAACTATTCTAGTTGAGAAGAGTTCAGATCTCAGTGCACCTTCACAGATGCGTGGTTTGTGGTTTAGCAAATCCCAGACTTGTGATAATCATACTTGCATTTCACATTTGATAAATTTCGTTTCCTCATGGTTTGGTCCATTCTTCACTTTTGGTCCAATTTTTCAAATAGTTTCGTTCTTGACCAAAAACACTATAAACGTTAGTCACTTTTGGTCCATTTTTAACAATTCCGTCAGATTGGAAGGTTGGTTGTTACACATGACTTAAAGTCTTCATCTAATGTTGATTCATCTCCTGCTATTGTTCTGGATAATAACTACCTCCTTGATAAAGATGTTTCTAACTCGATGTTAGGCAGGGTGAAAGAGTTAGAGTCCTGATCTAATCTTAAAATGGCTTTCAACAATGATGGATTTTTCGATTTTAAACTTCGTTATATAGGTGAACTATGGGTGTTGATTGAGTTTGGATCCTCTATTGTAAAACAACAATTCCTTGACTGTACTAGAATTCGATCATGGTTCTCACAGACAAAGGAGGCTTCATTGGATTTCATGCCGGATAGAAGACTTTCTTGGATTGACATAGAGGGTGTCCAGTACAAGCTTTGGACTAATAATACCTTCATTCCAATTGCAACCAAATGGGGAGTGTTTCTTGATATGGATGATAAAGAGAACACATACTGTCATTTTAAGTGTATATGCATAACTACTAAGATGGAAAAGCGTACTTCTGAGGAATTCAAAATCATTTTTCAAGGTAATGTGTATTGGATTCGTGCCAATGAGGCACCTGGTTGGATCCCTGATTTTATGGACGTTGAAGATGAGGAAGAATCTGACGTTGATTCCAAAACAAGTGGTCTTAATAATGATGTGGATGACTATGATGATGTTGTTCATGAAGTGGTTCAAGAATCTGAATTTGATCAAGGTAAACTCAATAAAGATGATCCCGTTGTGGTTCCTTCTTGTCAACAAAATGACTTATCTACTGATCCTTTTGAGGTATACCCGCTTTTAGAGAAGATGGAGGCTTTTAAAAATGCTTCTGTGCAAACTCCAAATAACCCTCCAGGTTTTACTCCTGATGCATCTTCAAATGAACAGAGCACCAATTCTCCCCATGAGCAGAATAAGGAATGTACTGGGAATGAAGAATCCTCTAATCACGAGAGCAATACTAAGCAAGAGATGAACATGAATCATAGCGGCAAAGATAAATCTGAATAAGTGTGCTCTGGTCGCTTCAAAAAAGCAAAAACACCTAAATCAGGGGGATCCATATTATGCTTAATGGAAGAATTGGTTAAGGTGGGGAAGACGATGGGTTACAACATGGATGGCGTCATCAGCAACATGTCTAACATTGTTGATTCTCAAGGAGTGGCGGATGTGGATCGATGAATTTCATGTCCTTGAGTATTCAAGGCCTCGCCCAAAAGGCCAAACAAAATTGGGTTAAGGAGCTATGCGTCAAGCATAAGGTAAACTTTTTAACTTTGCAAGAAACTAAAATGGAGAACTTGGACCTTTTTACGGTTAAACATTGTTGGGGCAATCTCGGTTTCGATCACGTTCACAGTGATGCTATAGGTACCTCTGGGGGTATTTTATGCGTTTGGGACACTAATTCCTTCCGTAAAATTAATCACACTATTTCGGATTCTTTTGTGATAATTAAAGGAGTTTGGCTCAAAACTGGTAAAGATATCTTCATTATCTCCATTTATGCACCTCACGACTTAGAAGATAAACTCATGTTGTGGGACTATCTGGTTCATGTCTTACAACATTGGAACGGAGACGTAATTATTATGGGGGACTTCAAGTTCGATTCAAATCGGACTGATTTGGGTCGACGTTTCATGCTCATGGAGCGAATATGTTCAATTCTTTTACTGCGAATGCAGGCCTTAAGGAGGTTCTTCTAGGTGGCAGTTCATTCACTTGGTGCCACAGATCTGCCACTAAGATGAGTAAGTTGGATAGGTTTTTAATTTCTGAAAGCTTGTTTAATTCCTGTCCTAATATTTCAGCTCTCACTTTGGATCGATATCTTTCTGACCACTGTCCCATTGTTCTTCGCGAGGCTCATAGAGACTATGGGCCAAGTCCGTTTAGATTCTATCATTATAGATGGAGACAAAAGGTTTTAATAAATTTGTGGAAGATACTTAGAAAGAAGCTCCTCACGTTACTCCAAATGTTATGCGCCGGTTATCTTACAAGTTTAAATATCTTAAAGAAAAAATTAAAGATTGGCACAATTGTAATAAAAAGGATATGTGCTCGGGTAAAGCTAATCTTAAATATGAGATTGCGGCAATTGACTCGGTCATTGACAGTGGTGGTGGTACTCCTGATTTAATTAGCAAAAGGGCGGATATCATTCACAAGCTGTTGGATATTGAGAAATGTCAGGCGTTGGAAACAGCTCAAAAATCCAACCTCAAATGGTGTATTGTAGGTGATGAGAACTCTAGCTTCTTTCAGGGCATGTTGAACAAAAAAAGATGCCAGCTTAGTATTCGTGGCGTTATGGCAGATGGAAATTGGATAGATGACCCCCCTAAGGTTAAATGCGAATTCTATAAGCACTTCAGTAATCGATTTGCCAAACCTGTTGATAATCGTCTTAGTCTCGATGTGGAATTTCTGAATAAAATCTCTTTGGAGCAGAAGATTCATCTAGAACGGGACATTTCAAAAGAAGAATTGAAGAAGGCTGTTTGGGATTGTGGTACTGACAAATCTCCGGGTCCGGATGGGATTTCTTTTAGGTTTTATCGAAGATTTTGGCATACCATATAAAATGACGTCTTTGATGCTACTAAATGTTTCTTCACTTCGGGCGTCATTCCTAAGGGGTGTAACTCTTCCTTCATCGCTTTAATTCCCAAGATTCCTGATGCTAATATGGTCAAAGATTTCAGACCTATTAGTCTAATAGGCAGTATATACAAGATCATAGCCAAAATTATGTCTAATCATCTTGTGGTAGTGTTGGGGGACATTGTAAATGAGGTTCAATCTGCGTTCATTTCAGGAAGACAAATATTAGATGGCCCATTTATTCTTAATGAATTACTTCAATGGTGCAAAAGAAAAAAGAAGCAATCGTTAATTTTTAAAGTCGATTTCGAGAAAGCCTTTGATTCGGTGCGTTGGGATTTTCTAGATGAGGTGTTGAAAAAATTCAGCTTCAGAGATAAATGGTGTAGATGGATCAAATGTTGTCTTCAATCATCAAGAGGTTTAATTCTCATAAATGGGAGTCCTACGGAGGTGTTGGGTCCACTAGATGTGGATCTTGCAGCCTGTCAGGAACGGTGAACGACTTCTGTAATCACAAGTCTATTCATAGAGAGACTTTATACACAGTATAAGTGTGGAATACAAATACTACAAAGAAGAACAAAATAACTATAACGACTTGATCCTTTTCTAAGGATTTCTAATATTAATAATAACTAGAATTATGTTTGATGAAGGTCTGTGTAACCCTTCTGCCTAAGGTTCCTTTTATACTACAAGGAAACCCTAATACATCATTAAACAAAACGTGTAAAACTGATATGCATATCCTTTCCTAGCATATCTCATGCATATCCTAATAGAATAATAACTAAATAATAAAGTTTGACTTTATATAAGACCAGGAGCACGACTTGCTCCTACTACTACTATGACCAGGAGGAACTACATACCTCCTAGTCTACCTATTACAAATAACTATTCCAATGGTCCTAACAATCCTCCCCTAAACTTGAATTTGACCTGTTGAGTTCAAGTTTCCTGATAAATCGTGCAACAAAGCTTGAGGATTGGAACAGCAAAAGAAACAGCAGCATCAGCAATATAAGGAACATAAGAACCGCTGCAACAAGGAACACTAGAAGCTTCTCTAAAGCTTGAAACAAATCTGCATCGTATTGAATCTTCACAGCAACATGAGCAGGTTTGATGAGCCTTTACCAAGTAGCTGCTCGCTCTTGGGCTAGCCAGTCTTTATGGTGGAATAAGCATCACCATGGGAGACCAGAACCCAACCCAACTCTTAGAACGTGAACCAATGGTGAGTGGGGGTACCCTGATGATTTTAGGCAAACCATCACAGCCGTCAACGGATTTGATATGTCTTTACCAGAAGTCGTACCCTTCTAGACTCGCCAACTCTTAGCAATGAAGCATCGGTGAGTTGAAAATCCTACAGCTTTGAGCAAGCTATAATAGCTATCAACGGATTTGATAAAATCTTTACCAAGAGCCGTACCCCCTTGGATTAGCCACTTTGCAGTCTAGGACCATGGCAAGTGAAAACCATCCAGTTTTGGGTAACTTAGCAACCATCAACGGATTTGAGAATCACACCAGGAGTCGTACCCTCAAGGTGAATCAACTCTTTCTTCTCTGTGAGACATGGTGAGTTGAGCACCATTTGTTGTGTGGACCAAGTCCAACACCAGATGAAACACCAAACCAGCACAAGTGTGAATCAGTCAAAAGGAACCCAAGGTTTGAAAAAGTATAAGCAGATATTATATTATTCACAAGTGTAAAATCCATGATTTGTTTAAAGTGTAAGCAGATATTATATAGAAAGTATTTTTTTTCTCTTTTTTTTTCTTGTGTTTTTTTTTAACTATCGAAAATGTAAGTCACCAATCACTATACATAGTGGTGAAAAGAATTGTAGTATAAACAGATGAACAAAAAAAACACAAAACATAAAAACTTACAAACAAACTCATCACATACCAGACGCAGCCACCTTCTCAGCTTGCAACCGTGCTTGGATCCCTTCCACCAGAGTAGTAGCCATAGAAGTCTCATTCCCGGAAGGGGCATTGGAAATCTACAAGTGACAAGCAAGCATGGCCTCCATACTAGCAATAGTTAACGGATAATCAAGATCCGTAAGCATGACTACCATGGCACCAAACTCCAATTCCAAGACATGCACTCCATAGCCAGCATACAACTTCCATCTCTTGATTACCCAGCGTGGCTGATCCTTCCAGATACCAGAATGTGGAGCATGTGAAGGGGAATCAAGCATCATCTTCAAATCAGCCCACATTGTCAGACCAGGCCAGGAAGGCACTTCACTAGGATGAGTAGGCATACCAGCATCCACAAACCCATACAACGACATAAGATCCCTACGATCTACCCAAGTCAACACACCTTGCAAACCCGAAGCATAACGAACATAACCATCACTGATGGAAATCCTATGGGTGAAAGTACCAGGAATAGTGGTGGATGGCTTAACCGTCCAAGTAGTAATAAACCCCGTACCCATTAGCAATTCTGAGTCACTGTCAGAAGCTGCATCAATAAGATTTTCGGGAGCACGCTTCTCATAAGGAACAGACTTGCCACGTCTAGTCATCTTCTTGCGAATGGAACGACGAGGAGTTGGAGCACCAAACGAGGTTTCAACCTTTACCTTCGCAGCAGGAATAGGATCAATAGAAGTAGAATCAATACCTTGTCCAACCAAAGGATCAACGGTAGCTGCACTAGGAGAAGGAGTATATTGAGAGCCAGTCACGGGTGGTGAGGGTTGTGCCAAAGCAGGAGTAGCAATGGTGGTGGTAGTGGTAGCATAGGTGGTGGTGGTAGTAGTAGCATAGGTGGTGGTGGTAGTACCCGAAGATGAAACAGGAGAAGCAACCGAAGGTGTAGATGTGGTACCAGTAGTAGAAACATCAACAACAGATGGAATACCAGTAGAACCAAGAGGAACATCAGATGAGGAACCAGGATAAACAGCAGGTTGAGAAGTAGGAACCACTCATGGAGGAGGACGATAGATGAAACGCTCCGGAACCGGTGTGTTTTGACGCTTGATCATTCGTTCATATAGATCCTTAAGCTCGTCAAAAGACAATGCCCGAACTCGTTCCCATGTCCAACCAACAGTAAAGTGAGCACCCGAATGATATTTGACATACCTCTGCATTAACTTTCGCTCCTCGGTTCTTGTCAAAGGCCTGTTCTTACGCTTTTCACGCAGTTGAGCATCAAGCAATAATTGTTGCTTACGCATTAACGCCATAGCTCGAGGAATACAATTCTGCTCATTCACATCAGAACCCAAGAGATCAGTAAACTGTGAATAATCCGAGGTAAGAATAGTGAGCACCCGCATCCAATCGTTATAATGCATATCATCATGCTGCAATTGTTCACGTCTTTTCTTCTGAAGAGCTTCCTCCTCAACCCTTGCATCTTGGTCAATCTCCGCTTGTATTCTTTGCGCAGCCTGTTGGGTCTAAATTAATATGAGTTGATGTGGCAGAAACTCCAAAATGAAGAAAACATGCTAGACGCTGACACGCCATGTTTGGACGCTGACAGAAGTCTACGGCGCTGATGGAATTTCTATTTACGGAATATATTGGATATATTCAAAATAATATATTCAATATATATCTATAGAAATAGAAGATTTAGATGTTTATTTGATATTATCTCTTGTAGATTCTGTTCCTTCCACTATAAAAGGAACAAGAGTCTTAGGTTTTATTAATTCAATTCATTCACAATGTAAACCTAAAGTGTGTGTCGCACTAGACGTGGGATTCAATGTATACACGTCTAGTGGTTGTTTGTTATTAATATAATAAGCAACCCAATTGTTTTAATTCTTGTTCTTTGTGCCTAAACACCTTGTTCATGATCATTGTTCTTTTCCGCTATGTTATCATATGAACGATGATCAACCTAGATATAATGGTTCATAACCATTGAGTCTAACGATCAATAGGGATCCACAATTGGTATCAGAGCCTAAGGCTCTTGATATCTAGGTCCGACGAGGTGTTCGTGTATGGTGAAGAAAAGAAAAATTCGTATGGATTTTTCTGGACGTTTTTGTGTGCGCAGCAGTATTCAGAAGGTCATAACTTTTGATTGAACCGGTGGATCGTCACGAAATTTTATATGTGTGTTCTACATACATAGATCTAAACATCCACTGGAGGGATTGTCGAGTTTTATCCCCAGGCAAAAGTTATTGAGCGTCAAAGTTGGCTGATGGTAGATTTTCAGTTTTCTGCTTTTACATAAAATCATGACCTAGGGTTTCTCAAACCCTAGATCTACCTAGAAAGCAGAATGTTATGATGTTCGTGGCTGTTAAAACGTGTGAAGGTACACGATCTAAGGTTAATTTACAAACCCTAATTAGGGTTTCGATGCATAAAGTTATAAACCCTAGATCTACTTCAAAACAGAAAAGACGTGTTATGTTCGAGACTAGTTGCTGATTTTCAATTGATAAAAGGTTATAAAGATGTGAGCTACTTAATTCTCATTGGTGGAGAAAGGTGTGTTCACACGGTTTAGACCTTTCTATTGGTAGATCGAAGGCAGCAAGATGGTGTGTCACGAAGTATCTTGTGTTCACACGACCATACATGAATATAAGGATTCCATTTACACGAAGAAGCAAGAATTTTATGTTCATACGATGCAAGCTTTGTGATTGGTGAATATCTCATGCGTTCACACGGTTTGAAAATCTTGATTGGTTGATCAAAGTAAGCTAGTGACGTGAAGATTAAGTCTGTGTTCACATGAAGCAAGATTTTTCATTGGTGGAAAGAAGTATGTGTTCACGTCACACAATTAGTTATGGTGTACCTGAGGTTACATGATCAAAGCTCATTCGAAAGAATATAAGATTAAAAGATGTGTGATATATGGTCTGATTGCTGATAAGAATGGACGCTGACAGGATTTTAGGTTGGCGCTGACGTTTGTTATTTGGGCGCTGACAGGAAGGATTTCGACGCTGACAAGAATAAGTCAACACTGATAGGTTGACAGTGTTGTCCGAGATATATGTTTCTAACGCTGATACGTGTTGTCCGATATCGGGCAATACACATGAAAGGATATTGGACAATGAGGATCTCGGGTAACACAAAGTTTGCTGCTGTTGAGAAAACTGGTACGTTTTAAGCACACAAAAAGGAGGAAAATACACACGAAGGTACATGGAATCTCCGTTTTAATATAGAATATCATGATGATATTTATGGCTCGGATATTTTGAAAGGAATTAATGATTTTTAAGTAAGTTATCAACCATTCATGAAGAATTTTATTGGATTATGTAATCGGAATAGCCTTGTGAAAGAGTTATTCGTTGACATCTTTTACATATGAAGATATCGACTTGTCATGAAGAAGTGTTAGCTTAAGGGGAAGAATTCTTATGGTAAGTTTGATGATTGAAGAAGATTTTCACGAGTTTGTGTTCTATCATATCTTAAAGTACCATAGACTTTAAAGATAACTTGTTCGTGCTTACATGGTTAGTGATGAAGACTTGTCATAACACTTGAAGGAGTTACATTATCGTGCTCAGTGTCTCACATAGGATGAGAATATTGACAAGGGATCGAGGTCTACTTATAATTGGTCTGATATAAGTTCTTAGTCACGT
The DNA here is from genome assembly GCA_025667525.1 of Glebionis coronaria. Classification (NCBI taxonomy): domain Eukaryota; kingdom Viridiplantae; phylum Streptophyta; class Magnoliopsida; order Asterales; family Asteraceae; genus Glebionis; species Glebionis coronaria. The sequence goes on from CM046877.1 coordinate 619,489,030, forward strand.
GGATAGTACAAGACATGGAACACAAGGTTGGGTTATTTTACTTCTACATCAAAAATATTAAAGTTATTTTTCTTCAGGATCATTACATAGAGCTACTTTTGGAGAATCTTCAACATTGCATACATTGTTTACTTCCCTGTTGATGTGACAAAAAGGGGAAGATATATATGCTACACTTGAGGGGAAGCAATTTGAAGATCATGTACAACTTACAAGAGATATACAAAGAGTTTTGCCGACATCAACTAGGGGAAGATTGTTGGGTCTAAATTAATATGAGTTGATGTGGCAGAAACTCCAAAACGAAGAAAACATGCTAGACGCTGACACGCCATGTTTGGACGCTGACAGAAGTCTACGGCGCTGATGGAATTTCTATTTACGGAATATATTGGATATATTCAAAATAATATATTCAATATATATCTATAGAAATAGAAGATTTAGATGTTTATTTGATATTATCTCTTGTAGATTCTGTTCCTTCCACTATAAAAGGAACAAGAGTCTTAGGTTTTATTAATTCAATTCATTCACAATGTAAACCTAAAGTGTGTGTCGCACTAGACGTGGGATTCAATGTATACACGTCTAGTGGTTGTTTGCTATTAATATAATAAGCAACCCAATTGTTTTAATTCTTGTTCTTTGTGCCTAAACACCTTGTTCATGATCATTGTTCTTTTCCGCTATGTTATCATATGAACGATGATCAACCTAGATATAATGGTTCATAACCATTGAGTCTAACGATCAATAGGGATCCACACAGCCTCCTCGCCCAACCTATCCTCCTCAAGTTGTCTGCGAGTACGCTTGCGAGGGGGTGAGGGAGCATCAGTCATAGGGGCTTTCCCCTTAGGATTATGAGACGGTCCAACAGTTGGACCAACAGTAGTACCAGCAATATCTTCCTTTGTTCTAGGTGTAGCAGCAGTAGGAGGGATGCTTGAAGAAGTAGGAGGAATCAGCAGATCATCATATGACTTATCATCAAACGTAGCCTTTGCCAACAAATTCAAGCCATCCTCCACAAGAACTTCAACCTCCTCATCAGAATCAGATTGTACCACATGCTTCGTCCTCCTCCTCTGCTGTGTTTCCAAAGCTTTAATCCGGTCAGCCATTGGAAAAACAAATTCCCTGGTAAGCTTACGATGTTGATTCAAATCCGCCTCCAAGGAAAGAATCCTTTCATGGTACCTGTGCATGAGATCAAGCAAAGAATTCAGTGTAGTAGGCTCCTCCGCTTTCCCACCAAGAGGACTTGGGTCTGGGAAGGCTTCATTGGAACCAGAAGCAATAAAAGGGTCATCATTATGAGCACGAGAACCAGAGGGCTTATCAGAAGAGTGAGGGACTGGACTAGGAGGGGGAGTATCCACAAATGGAGACGAATGTGGCATAGAAGAGGGGTAGCCTTGGAAGTGGATGACATTTCAACCACCACTTCCTCAACTGGCTCTTCCACAACCACATTAGGTGCACCACCAGCAGGATGCTCCTCCTCCATAGGATCATCACCTAATGGAAGTTCCTCCTCGGCTTGGACAGTCGGAGGAACAACATCAGGAGGACCTTGGGCAAGGCCCAGCATTGCATCAGTAAGGGGCCTCCAATCCCCTCTAAACCCATGAGCCATATTGTAGTAAACTTTAGCAGTAAGCTTGGGGGTCTCATACTCCTCCCTATCACGAGGTAAACACACAAGTATCTGCTACAAAAACCTAGGATACATCAAAAATTTCTTCCTAGATCCAGTACTAGTCAAATTGCTAACCATCCCATCAAACAAATAGCGAGAAAAATTAAACACCCTACACTGTGCTATGCAGATCAAACCAGTAGCCAAAGGAGTGGGAAAGGCATCCCAACTCCCAGACTTGGGTCTTAAACAGTGAATCAAAAAGTGCACTAGAAGCTTCCACTGAGGGGAAAACCTATTCTTTTGGAAGTTGAACTTCCCCCCATGATTATACCCAATAGCAGCCATCCCCTCCAAAACCTCAGCATTGGGGATGGAAACAATACCACCTTCATCTTGAAGATGAAGGGAACTCCTAATAGAAGCTTCAGTAACCACATAAGAACGTCCATCAATGGTAGCATGGAGTTCACGTGGGCGACCAAACACAACCACAAGAGTAGCAGTATTCCAAAACTGGCGAATCATACTATCATAAACAATTGGGCAAACAGTAAAATCATACCTGAGGTTAGAAGCCTCAATAAACTCTAGTATGTCTGTGAATTCATCACGTTTAGGACCATCTCCCATATATGCTACCTTATTGTGAGCAGGTTGGTAGACCAAAGCAGCCATTGATGTTGATTGGAAGTGATGGAAGATGATTGGTTAGGGTTTAAGAGAGTAGGAGCATGTGTGTGTGTTATGATTGTAATGAATGAGTCAAGGGGGGTAATTGACCATAAATAATGGTCTAGTGACTGTTCATTGACCCCTAATAATGTTGGTTGCCCTTTCAAATTAGGCAGTTAATACAAAGTAACCACTTGCCTATAACAATATTTGCAAATCCCAATTTACCAAAGTTAAATAAGATGATATATACTAGAATTAGCTTGCGTTGACTAAAAGTCAAAACGTAGAAGGGTCAACACTAGAAGCACAACGTGGTCAACAGAAGTCAATGAAGTGAACAGAGACCCAACCAAGACTAGAAGCCAACCATTACTTGATAAGGAAGGATTTTTATCCACTAGAAGCCAACCATAAATGACTAGAAGCCAACCATTAATGAAGACAACCACCAGAAGTGAGCAAAATCCTCTACTAGAAGTAACACACACCGCAAGAACCCATACAATCTGTTGTTAAAAACTACAAATATGTTAATATGTGCAAGTAAATATGTACACTAAACCTCCCCTTAGGCTTAGCCTCCCCTCAATCCTAGGTCTCAAGGATTGACCATCCCAATGTGAACCACCAAGTGGTTGAACCAAGGACCATCAAAGGCTTTAGTCAACAGATCAGCAACATTATCATCCGTATGAACCTTAAGAACCTGTATCAACTTCTTCTCATTGGCATCCCGGATAAAGTGGTGCCGAATTTCAATATGTTTTGTACGTTGATGAAAGACAAGATTATTCACAATGCAGATAGTGCTTTGGTTGTCAATGAAAATTTTGGTGTTCATAAAGTTGAACCCATAATCCAGCATCTGATTTTGAATCCACAAAACTTGTCCACAACAACTAGCAGCAGCTACATATTCAGCTTCTGTTGAAGAAGTAGCTACTATCGTCTGTTTCTTGCATTGCCATGAGATAAGTCTTCGACCCAAAAACTGACAACCACTAGTAGTAGATTTTCTGTCATTATTAGCACCTGCATAGTCACTATCACTATATGCTTCAAGAACAAAAGGAGATTCTCTAGGATACCACAAGCCTAGCTTGGGTTGAGCCTTGATGTACTTGAAAATCTTCTTGACTGCATTCAAGTTATAAACCGTTGGAGCCACCTGATGTCTAGAATAATATCCAGACGTGATGCAATCAAATACATGAGTGAGCCAATCATGGACCTGTACATGTGAACATTTACCAGAGGATCTGGCTCATTCTTGAGTTTGACTTTAGCAACTTCATAAGGTGTTGCTGCTGGTCTAAGAGGATCCGTATCAAACTTCTGAAAGATCTCATGTACATACTTATCTTGACTTATGAAGATTCCATCCGACTGTTGCTTGACTTGAAGACCAAGGAAAAATGTAAGCTCTCCCATAGCACTCATCTGAAATTTGCCCTTCATCAGTTGTTCAAACTCATCACACCATTCCTTTTTAGTAGAACCAAAGATAATGTCGTCCACATAAACCTGAACAAGGATAATGTCCTTGGTATTCTGCTTAAGAAATAGTGTTTTGTCAATTGTGCCTCTTCTATAGCCATGTTTCAACAAGAAAGTGGAAAGATGCTCATACCAAGCTCTAGGAGCCTGATGAAGTCCATAGAGAGCTTTGACCACCTTGTAAACTTTCTTGGGATTAAGTGGATCTACAAAGCCCTTAGGTTGAGTGACATAAACTTCCTCGTCAATCTTGCCATAGAGAAATGCACTCTTGACATCTATCTGAAAAACTGTAAAGCCCACATAAGAAGCAAAAGCTAAAAACAGACGAATGTCTTCAATCCTAGCAACAGGAGCAAAAACTTCAGTGTAGTCAATGCCTTCAAGTTGTGTATGACCCTGTCCAACCAACCTTTCCTTATTTCTCACCACAATACCCCTTGCATCTTTCTTGTTTTTGAGAATCCATTTGGTACCAATTGCTGTCTTTCCATCCGGCAAGTCAACTAGGATCCAAACATTCTGAAACAAGAATTGCTGCATTTCCTCCTACATAGCCTCCACCCAACTTTGATCCTCAAGAGCATGAGAGACTGATCTAGGTTCCACCTGTGAAAGAAATAAGCAAACAAACAATGTTGAAAGTCCGTATGATTATTACGCTTTTGATCCTCAATATAGCTCAAAAGAGCATGATGATCAGACGTGGCCTTCTTATGCATTCTGCGAGTCTTGACAGTAGAACCAGGATCTCCAATGATTTGAGTAGTAGGATGGTCTTTGTGTGACTGCAACACTGGATTGGAAGCTACTTCCACTTCTGGTGCCAAGTTATTAAGATCCCCAACAAAGTCATCATCATATGAAGCAGATTTGAAAATTCCATCTATTGGTTGCTTATGAATATCATCCAGCTTGGTAGAAGACTTCTTTTGATAGTTCCCCATGTCATAAGGACTTGAGAATCTAGTATGGGAAGTAGAATCACTAGCTGGACTACCAATAGGTGTTGAACTATCACTAGGAGTAACAGTTGGAGTACTAGGAGCAGCTTTGTCAGCAGTCGTATTCAAAGGAAACTCAAAGCCACCTTGAGCAGCTGTTGTAGTAGCTTCTTGTTGTTGTTTGAGTAATGTGTCAAGAGCTACTTGTGAATCCAATATATCTGATGGAGTTGCATCACTAGGAGGAGTAGGAGAGACTGTGGTGGAATAGGATGGAACAACAAAAATATCATCCTCGTCATCTGAGTCTGAAAGACTAGAATGAGCATCTGCACTAGAAGTTGTGAACACTTGTGGACCTGCATCATGGTTAGCTTTGAAACGAAAATATCCTAATGAATCACTAAGATAATCAAGATCAAAATACCATTCAGGACCCTTGCCTTGGATGTTTGACTTCTCCTCAAAGTACCTTAGATTTATAGTTTCAGTTACTCGCTTGGCTTGGAGATTGTAGACACGATAAGCCCGATAGTGAGCTGAATATCCCACAATGTATCCTTCATCTGCCTTGCCATCAAATTTCCCCAAATAGTCACTAGTATTCAGAATGGTGACAGGATACCCAAATGGCTTCAAATGGCTTCAAATGAGCAATGTTTGGTACTTTGGATGTTAGTAGCTCATAGGGAGTCTTTTTGTGAGGATTTGTAATAGAAACTCTATTCAAAATATAACTTGCAGTATTGACAGCTTCTGTCCAGAACATGGTTGGAAGCTTGGAATCGGCAAGCATTGTTCTTGCAGCTTCTATTAGAGTCATGTTCTTTCTTTATGCCACGCCATTCTGTTGAGGAGTTCTTTCTGCACTATAATCTCTTTTGATGCCTTTAGAATTACAAAGTGCTATAAGGTCTGCATTTTTGAATTCTGTTCCATTATCACATCGAATACCTTTAACCTTCTGTAGAATATTGATAATCAATGAATCTATGAAGGGGTTTGTTGATTTCTAGAGAGAGAAAGTTAGAGAGAGAAAGTGAGAGAAACTATGTGTTATTTCAATAAAATGGAAACTAGAAAATGACAACAACCAACCCCTTTCCATGGTGGAAAGGGGTATTTATAGTTCCAAGCAAACATGGGCTTGGGCCGGTCCATGACAAGCCCATGGACCGGTTCTTACTTAACTTAATAAGTAACTAATGACTATTTTCTAACTACGAGCTATTACAACATAAATATTATTGTGGAGTGACCGATACTTCTAATATACGTAAAACGTATTTCTAACAATCTCCCCCTAAGAGAGGTCACTCCACGTTACAAAATTCTAAACCTAGCATACTATACTAAGTCTTCGTTCTTTAGCTCGTAGTCTTTTCTTCTTTTCTTTCTTTTGTTGTGAATATGTTGGTTTGATCTTTTTGGCTTTGACTTGAGAGCATTGTTCTTTGGCCTTTCACGTGCGATCTTTGCCTCTCTTGTGAATTTGCCTTCTCGTGACTCCATGTTCCACACACTTATGTCTTTTTGTTGAATTCTCGAAAGTTTCAGAGTTTGGTACAGCGGAAGACTTTATCTTGTACTTTCTTGAATTTTTGTTAAACTTTGATGCAGAAAGACATAAGCATGTAGGAACGACTTCTACAGGTACACCGCAACACCACCGTCTTCACTGGTACTCAGCAACGTCACCGTCTTCAACAGGTACACAGCAACGCCACCGTCTTTAACAGGTACACAGCAACGACACGAATAAAATGGCTTTGAACATTTATTCTAATTCGGTATAATTTTACCTCCGGTCGGTGAAGACCGTTAGACGATATTAGATATCGTACCCGTGACGGATAGTTTCAATTAAGTAACTTCCTGACAGGATTTCGCGGGTAAACCCGTTCTCTTTATTCGACCGTCCAAAGCTGACTGCGAACATAAAGAGTGAATCACTTGGATAAATTATCCTTGTGATTAGAAGCCGTCAATTCATGAAACCTGGAACAAGTGAATTTCAATTAAGATTTTCACCATCGTTGCTTTCCAGTTGTCACGAGCTTAATTCATAAAGAATCTTGCATGTCACCTACCAAGTGCTGTTTGATGTTGACACTAGAAGGATTTCCACTCGTCACTGTGATCAATAAAGAGTCACTCTGAGTGTTCTGGCAAGATCATATGATAATGCGAAGAGGCCTGGAACGAGTTTAAGTTCAATTAAGAATTAAACCACTGTTACCTTCCAGTTTTTCACAAGATTGGTTCTAAAAGAACCGCACGTGTAACCTACCATGAGCTTGTTTGATGTTGGCTCAAGCAGGATTTCCATCTTCATTGTAATACTTACGTATTACTCGGATGTTCTGGCAATATTACAGGAATATTGCGTAGGACTCATGAAAATCTCTTACTTTTCACAGTGTGTGAGAAAGCAAGGAATAAATGGAAAGTGTCCTAATGAGAATTTTGATGATCTCTTGGCTCTAGACTCGATTGTGCGTTTTGATTTAGTGAGCGATGGCTGGAGAGGAGTGCCACCTTTTCAATACCAGTCTATTCGGAGTGAATAAACCAATAGATAACGTGTTGATCTCCGTGTGATTAAAACAAATACCTTTTGAGAGATATTTGAGTTAGCTGGGAAGGGTTGTGCATTGCATCACTGGGTCCATGATGTCTTTCTTCAATACCGAGAATCATTAGCAAAAATGACCTCAATAGCATATGTATTGACCCGTTTTCTGCCTAAAGTTGTAAGGAGGGCTTCTTTCTTTACACCCTTTGTCTTTACATTTCTTTTTCATTCTTCAACCCCTTCAATGCTTACCAATACGTCATTACTAGCACCTTGTTGTGATTGTTCCAGTGCTAGCTTAAGTACTTGGTCGGCATTCAGCTACGTTCACATTCTTTCTCCATCTTTCCTAGGACTTCTAATTCTATCTAGGGAATTGTCCTTGGGAAGATTCCATCGGCTCTGATGAATCATTGGACTAAACCTATTCCTACCACCCTTTTGTCACCACATTCGTCTTGAATTAAGCGTGTTTTGGGAAGGAATTGCCACCATGAAAAATCATTGAAAAATCACCTAAAGTACTTGTGATATTGAAATCAAAAGTTTTGTACCTTAGGTGTTTTGTTCATCAAAAACGCTCCCCCTTAACACGTGCTTTACACATATTAAGTTGGATAATCTTTAAGTCTTTTTCATCTTTTAGCCAAGTATCACTTAAGTCTCCTTAATCCCATTTTCTCCCCTTATCCAAAATGTTAACCATTAATATTTGGGATATTGAATGGATTAAATGGTCTTTGGGTAAAAATGAAATCAATGTTTGGCCATAGAACAAGTTATTGCTCCCCCTTAAGTTAATAAGGGATAGTTGTAGTGCTTTAGTATGATATATTTTGAAAGATTTAGAATCTCGTGAGAAATTCTTGAAAAATTATCATACCTTAACACTACATCAAGCCATTAGAGCACATTATTCACAAATATACATATTCACAATTGAAAAACCAATATAAAGTGGACCTGAAATGTACGACCCATTAGATGGATCGTTGCAGTAGCTTGTGGTGCACTAAATATGGTCTTCCACCAACGAATCTTTCCAAGCTCCTCATCAATCTACGTTCACGGAGCTTTTGATCAATCTTCTTGATCACGTACTTTGCCATCTGCCGGTAACCCGGATGCCAATCCTCTGTCATCTCTGGCAAAGTCCCACCCGAGTTCAGATGCTCCAACTTTCCTCTGACTTGTAGAAGAGTCCCATCACTGTACTTATGGAGCTCACCTACCCTCATAAACTTCATCAAACCTCGACTGTTCAAGTAGAAGATGCCGTAATTCGGGACAGAAATGCCGGTATAGGGACATCTTTCTACATGTTGAGGTAGCACTTGATTCACTGGACGGGTTAGGTTGAGCTTCCTTTGATAAATTTCGACTCCCAACTGAAGATCTTCAACTCGTGTCTTAATGACAATGCTTCGTGTGAACATACGAAGTGTTGTATTCAAAGCAATCAGGTCGTCACGAGGAATATGTGTGAGTTGATCTCGGGTCATCAGAAGCAGCATATCTTCGATATCCTCAAGGCGAATGATGGAAAAATCTCCCTGCTGGATTTTGTATTCCCTGTCATCCTCCCTTTTCAAACGAATCTCCGTTACATGATAATAGCCATTCTTGGCTTCAGTCTTCATCCCTAAGATGCTGGAGATGCGGATGTCGGATCTAACATTGCTTCCAGAATTGACTAGGCAGCAACCCCTGTACGCCCTTCGGACTCGTTCGTCCCAATGAGATGCACCTATGACAGCATACATATCATAATTACGATTAATCTTTGGGACCCAGAGTCGGTTTACCTTTTCCTCGATAAAGGGTATTGTCCCCCAGTTGGCAGCTTTCAGCAAAGTCAGGGAAGTTGCGTACTTTGATGACCCCTTCAGTAGATACACTAGATCATTGGTAACGAAGAAGTCAAGAGCAATCTGATTATCTTGATACGGATCCACTGGAGGTGGAGCTCTTTCTGATTCATGAAGTCCTGGCCGTTGAACGGTATTCAGAGCCTTCAGGATCTCATCGGCATAATACTCAAACTCCATTCGGGTTAACCGGGTTTTGGCACGAAGTCTCTTATCTTTCAGCGCTTTCTTCACCAAGGATGGAGTAACCGAAGTCTTATACTCATGAGCAAGAAATGCACATAAGTCAATCGGACTTCGGATACGGAGATACAACACATCTTTGCCAGCGTCTGTGATCGGATCATATTGTGCTGCTGCCGTGATCCAAGCCTGTGGTGGTGCAGTCTCGTCTATCTCCAACGTGTCTGCCCAGTCTCGTGTGCTTGGTTCAGGAACCGTAGATTGTTGTGCTTGTTGTAGAGGAGTAGAAGTGCGAACATCTGCTGGTTCTGATTCAGGCATTTCGGCAGTGTCGTGAACTGGTGAGTGTTGTGCAGCTTCGAGTTCTGTTACTGATTCTGCAATCACAGGAGGAACAACAACAGAACTAATGGGGTTAGTGGTAATAGGTAAAGATACAGCGATAGAAGTACCGGGAGCCGATGACGCTGTAGTGGCATTCACATCGTGGCGCCACTTAGATCGTCTTGATTCCGAGGATGTTGATTTGTCCTTCTGTGCTGCATCTTTCTTGGACTTGGTTCCAGTCTTAGCAGTTTTCTTGGAGCTGGTAACCTTGTCTCCCTCTTTCGGCTGTTCACTCCCATCATCATCCTGATTGTCATCCCCGTTACTACCCCTAGCACTCTCCTCATTCCCATCACCACCATCATCGCCATCATCATCATCCTCATCATTTTCATCATCATCCTCATCCTCATCCTTATCCTCATCATCACCATCATCGTCATCCTTTTCCTCTTCTTCTCCTTCTTCTTCCTCTTCCTCTTCACCAGTACCTTCTTCCTGCTCACTTTCTTCCCTTTCCTCTTCAGGTAGAATGTGATAAGGTACCACACTTCCAAACGTTTTGAATAACCTATCATCCTCCATGATAGCATCATTCAGGGATTTATATAGAGCCCGTTGAATCCTAGACTTATCAAACGATCCAAGTTCCACCATACGAGCCTTAAGGATCTTCTTCAATTCAAAATCCGTCAAGTCATAAGCAATCTTGTAGGCGGCTTCTGAAGGATTGGATGATTTGATCATCAAGTTGTCAGCAGCAAGTGTCTTCAACTCATCACGCAGTTTAGGCATTAGGGATTCAACGGATTCTTGCACTCTTTCTTTCACAGAGGCTTCAAGTGCTTCTTTTTGCTCTTTGTATTTATCCCTCATCGCTTGAAGTCTGGTGATACGTGCAGCATGCTTATGAGCCTCAGCCTGCTTAACCCGAGCTAGTTCTTCTGCATGTGCTTTTCGAGTCAACTCCATATCTGCAGCGAACCTAGCAATCATCTCCTCTTGAGCTTTCCTAGATGCTTCTTCACTTTGAGCTCGTCTTTGTAACTCTTGGCGAAGTTCATCCATTTCTCGTTTGTGAGTATCCACATGTTTATCCAATAGTTCGGCCATCACCAATGCAGCCATTGTAGATGTTGTAGAGCTGCTTTGGGTTGATTGGAGAGCCTCGGCTGTTACTGCGGTACTAAGTATGGGAATTGTAGGTGGTGGAAGAAATGGTGTTGAAGCCGGTCTGGTTGGTAAGGGTTGTATGGGTGGAGGTTGAGTTGCTAAGGGTTGAGTTGACACCATGATCGTAGGGGCAACAGACTCCTTTTCCACACTTGCTGAAATAGGGATTGATGGCTCCTTCGAAGTGGAATAATGTTCAGGTGACCCAAACTCATCAACATCATCTGGTTCCACGTACTCATCCTCAACATCTACCCTTGCACCTGAACCACTACCGCCAGTATCTTTCCTACTCCTTTGAATGGCAATCTTCATCATTTGTTTCTCAGTTTTATCAAGAGTAGGATCAACAATGTCTTCTTCGTCACGTAGACGTATCTCATCAGCCTTACCCTTTCCCTTCTTACCCTCTGTCTTCTTCTTCTTGGTTTCGGGTTCAGGTAACGCAGCTGGTTGTTTGCGTTTACCTTTACTCTTAACCGTTGTAGACGAGTCTTCTCCAGTCTGAAGGTTTGCTTTCAGCTTCTTGATTTCTATCTGCAGTAGCTTGTAATCAGCAGAACCTTTGATTTTCTCAGTCAGAAGATAATCGGGAATGGGACCCGGAATCACACCAATAGACGGTCCTTCATGCCTCAGATCCACAGTATCATCAGCTTCTTCAGTGTGATAGCGACTTGTTGCACGCCTATCAATAGTAGCATCATTCTTCATAAAATAATTAATGATAAGCTTGATAAACCGAGGATAAGGAAAGAAGTTTGTCTTCAGCTTCTTGTTATAGAAGAGTTGAAAGGTGAATTCTTCCCATATCAACAATGCATAATCTGCATTTGCAGCTTTGTACATGCCATAGAACAGGTATATTAAAGGACTGCGCAGAGCATCATGGCCACTCGTTTTTGGTGTAAGACATTTACTGAGAATACCCATCAATGCTCTCCAAGGTTGTCCTACCTTAGCAGTGGTGTACTCAGATGCAACTCGTATTTCTAGACATCCAAGTGCGTCAAATAACTCCACGAGTTCATCTTTAGTAGGATCCCTCGAGAATGACATACCTTTGGGTGTATCCCGTATACCAAGAATCTTACGGAAGTCTGAAACTGTGAGTGTCTGCTGCTTGTTGTCGATGGTGAAGGTGATCTTGTTTGAAGTGATTTCCTTGGTAGCCCAAAATTCATACATATACTCATAAGGCACCGAGGCACTACTCCTAAGGGCGTTCTTGAAATGAGAGTTATCGAGGATGGCTATGGAGACCTTGAAACCATGGTGAGTGGATTTGGAGACTTGCTTCAGCCGATAGTTGTTGGGTATAAACTTAAGGGTTCGTGCTTTAGCAATATCGGCTTCTCTAGATTCTTGGATTGCTTGTACTGTTGGATTAGTCATTGTATCTGCTTAAGATAAGACATGAAAGGTTGATGCACAAAAACATATAGATATATATCATTCTTACTTCTAAGCATAACACATTTCATAACATAATACAACAAGTACATATAACATGCAAACAATAATAATCAAACAACTCTTCATCCGGAACTTTTCCTCATTCGGAACTTCTTCATCCGGAACATTCCTTCATTCGGAACTTCCTTCATCCGGAAGTTCTTCATCCGGAAGTTCTTCATCCGGAAGTTCTTCATTCGGAACTTCCTTCATTCGGAACTTCCTTCATTCGGAACTTCCTTCATTCAGAACTTCCTTCATTCGGAACTTCCTTCATTCGGAACTTCCTTCATCCGGAAGTTCTTCATTCGGAACTTCCTTCATTCGGAAGTTCTTCATTCGGAACTTCCTTCATCCGGAAGTTCTTCATTCGGAACTTCCTTCATTCGGAAGTTCTTCATTCGGAACTTCCTTCATTCGGAAGTTCTATATTCGGAACTTCTTCATTCAGAAGTTCTTCATTCGGAACTTCCTTCATTCGGAAGTTCTTCATTCGGAACTTCTTCATTCGGAAGTTCTTCATGCGGAACTTCCTTCATTCGGAAGTTCTTCATTCGGAACTTCCTCATTCGGAAGTTTTTCAGAAGAAATCCTTCATTCGGAAGTTTTAATCCATGTTCATCCGGAACTTTTTCAACCGTAGCTATGATGATTATTCTAGCGCGTTTGTGAGTTTCTAAGGCAAACTAAGGCATTTAAACATCATATCTTGCTAATCCGCACAAAACCCACCACAAATCCCTAGTTAATTAACCCTAATTAAGGAATAAACCCTAAATCTGATAATTGTTAATTATCCGAATCAATTAAGGGGATATAGATGATGAATTAGACGAATTTATAAGTTAAATATAGATGTTAATTACCTTATTTAGTGAATGAACAGGATGGAATGAATAGACGAATGATTTGAATGCTTGTTTGTGTGTATAACAATGGCGGCAAAGAATAGATAAACAGTGAACAGGAAAAAGGGGGGCGGGGGGTTATATTTGACTAGGTCAAAAATTTTTTGACAAGTTTCAATACATATCACCTTTAGTCCCTACATTTTCTCATTCTTTTCCTTTTTGTCTATAATTTTTCATTTTTCTTATCCCTTGTTTAACTTACACACAACTTAGCAAACGCAATCTATTAGCATCTCTCCAAAATCTAAAAGCAATGCCTATCACTTAGAACGAACACAAGTCGTATTCTAAAGCAAAACCACTCAATTACCATGTAGCCCTTAATTTTCACATTCACTTTTGAAAATCAATTTAATGACGAAGATGATTTTACTATTTTCTCCCCCTTAAACGATGACCCGTTTTCTATTTAAAGAGCTGTAGTCATTGTTTAAAGAGTCAAATAGTGATGAAAGCATTTCCAATTTATATCTTGAAAAATTTTGATTCGTGGTGTCAATAAGATTTCTCTTATTTTAACAAATTAATGCACTGAGACGTACATAAATTCGTGTTAGACCAAGTTATAAGGTAAACTTGATCCCTTTGCATGATTTGGCTTGTAAATCACGCCCGAGAAAATTAATTCCCGTTCTGAGCCAACGTTTTCCAAGGAAATACGTGACTTTAATATGAAAACCGGGTTGCAGTCAGAAATAACTACAAGCCATAATGGGCATGTTTTAAAAATGTACAACTTTTATACGGACTCTATTTATGGCACCGTGTCAATATTGATCGACATTTCTAAGGCCGTAAATATTACCGTACTAAAAGACATGCCCGATTTAAAAACGAAAAATATTTTTGGTTTTTCTGGATTTTATATTTTTTATAGTTTTTATAGGTTTTATAGTTTTTATGGTTTTTGTTGGTTTTATATTTTTTATGGTTTTTCTAGGTTTTATATTTTTTATAGTTTTTCTTGGTTTTATATTTTTGTATTTTCTTTTTGTGGTTTATATATTTACGATAATATACATGATCACGAACAAAGGATACTCTGAATAGTTTACCACTACTATTCAGCTGATTCTTCTGCCAACTCTTTGAGAGTCGCTGGAGTGAATGATTTCATGCCAAGCTTGTCGATCAAAAACTCGATTCGTCCTCGATCTAAGGCTTTGGTGAACATATCCGCCAGCTGGTACTCAGTAGTGACAAAATACAGCTCGATCACTCCGTTCTCCACCTGCTCCTTAATGAAATGGTAGCGAATGTCTATGTGCTTGGCCCGGGAGTGTTGAACATAGTTGCAGCAAAGGGCAATGGCGCTCTTGTTGTCACAATACATCGGGATTTTGTTGAATCCCAAACCGTAGTCAGTTAATTGTGATCTCATCCAAAGGACTTGAGCACAACAACCGGACATGGCGATGTATTCAGCCTCCGTGCTTGATATAGCAGCGCTTTTCTGCCTTTTTGAAGACCAACTGATCAATCTATCTCCAAGGAGTTGCACAGATCCAGACGTGCTACGCCTCGTGTCTTGACATCCAGCATGATCGGCATCTACGTATGATATTAAAGCAATAGAGGAATCTTTCGGATACCATAGACCACGATGAAGTGTTCCTTTTAGATACCGAAAGATCCTTTTCACAACATGTAGGTGCTTTTCGGTAGGCCGAGCCTGATACCGGGCACACATGCATACAGCAAATTGCAAATCAGGCCTGCTAGCAGTCAGATAGAGAAGGGTGCCGATCATCCCACGGTAAAGTTTTAGATCGACAATAGTCCCATTTCTATCTTCATCTAACTTGGATTTCTCCACCATTGGAGTGTCCACGGGATCACAGTTTTCAAAGTTATATTTCTTAAGAGATTCTAGAGCATATTTGGATTGATTTATAAAGATGCCTCTGGGATTCTGAGAAATCTGTAAGCCTAAGAAAAATGAAATTTTTCCCATCATCGACATCTGAAAGCGTGTGGACATTATCTTCTCAAAACGATTTGACAATTCTATGTTAGTGGCAGCAAATATTATATCATCAACATAAATTTGTACCAGAATCATGTCGTTGCCTTCCTTGAGAGTGAAAAGTGTCGGGTCCACCTTGCCTTTGGAGAAGCCTTCCGAGATGAGATATGTTGAAAGGAGATCGTGCCACGCGCGTGGAGCTTGTTTCAACCCATAGAGAGCCTTCTTAAGCTTGTACACATGATTCGGAAACTCCGTACTAACGAACCCATCCGGCTGACGAACATAGACCTCTTCCCTTAGTTCACCGTTCAAAAATGCCGTCTTCACATCCATTTGATAGACGATCATATTCATATGAGCAGCATACGCAAGGAATAGTCTAATAGCTTCCAATCGTGCCACAGGAGCAAAAGATTCTTCAAAGTCTATACCCAAGGCTTGTTTATATCCTCTAGCGACCAATCTAGCCTTGTTCTTCAATATTGCACCCATCTCATCAAGTTTCACCTTATAAACCCATAACAAAGTAAGGATGTTGACTTTGTCAGGGAGAGGAACTAATTCCCATACTTCAAGTCGTTTGAATTCATTAAGTTCCTCCTGCATGGCTTCAATCCAAGATGATTGAGTCATAGCCTGCTGCCAATTTTTAGGTTCCACTTCAGAGAGAAATGCATCAAAGTAGCAATAAAGTGCACTCTCTTGTAATTGATGGCGTGTTGAGACTGGTCGATCTAGATCTCCAATAACATTCCTAATAGGGTGATCTTTTGTCCATTTGGTACTATGTTTTTCAATCCTAGGTGGTCTGGAGTGAACAATAGGAGGAGCTTCTTCTGAGGTAGACGCGGCTGAAGGGTTTTCAGGGAACGGTATACCAAAGAAAGGAAGCTCTTTTAAGTGAGCATATTCTAAGTCGTGATCAGTAGAATCCTCTTCCACATCATTAGGCACAAGTAGGGGTGACGATTCAGGTGTAGTTTGAGAATCACTAGGTGAAGGTGCATCCGGTTCAATGTGAATTGAAGATGCATTAGATAAAGGTTCATTAGCTTGAGCAACCACTTCAGGAATTGGAGCAATTACTACAGGTGCTGGAACTTCATCAGTAGGGGGATCGAAGAATTCATCAAACAACGGTTGAAACAGTTTATCCCACTCGGGCCTTGATGGTGGTAAAAATGATGTAGAAGTAGGATTATTGGGAACTAATCCGGAACTAATAGCACCGGTTCCCATCTCATGAAGCACGGGTTCAGAGCTGTGTTGCTCAGAAGCCATCGCTGTCAGCTCGTCGAAATCTGCGTCCATAGTTTCTACAATCTTGCCAAGACGACGGTTATAGATTCGGTATGCTTTCTTGGACGGTGAGTAACCAATGAAAATACCTGTGTCGGCTTTTGGTTGAAGCTTACCCAAGTTCTCACTATTGATGTTTGGATAACACAGAGCACCAAACACATGAAAAAATGAAACATCGGGTTTGTGGTCATGTAGAAGCTCATAAGGTGTTTTTCCATGGCGTTTCCGAAGGATAGAATGGTTTTGGGTGAAACATGCAGTAGAAATAGCCTCTGCCCATAAGAACAATGGAGCGTTCGCATAAATAAGCATGGTCCTAGCAGCTTCCATAAGTGTACGATTCCGTCTTTCAACGACACCGTTTTGTTGTGGAGTGCGTGCAGCGGATGTTTCATTTGATATACCAACTCCTTCATAATAATCACGAAGAGTCTGGTTGACGAACTCTGTACCATTGTCTGTACGAATACGGCGGACAGTGGTATTCAAACGTACCTGGATGAATTTCAGAAAAGTGATGATAGCCTTCGGTGCTTCATCCTTTGTACGTAGAAATCTAACCCATGTAAACCTGGAGAAATCATCCACAATTACCAGAATGAATTTCTTACCGCTCACACTTTCAGTTCTCATCGGCCCACAAAGATCCATATGCAAAAGATGAAGTTTTTCTTGATTGGTGTCTTCAGCTTTGGGCTTGTAAGATTTCTTGGTACTTTTCCCTCTTGAACACGCGGAACATAAATGGTCCTTGTGAAATTTAAGCTTTGGAAGACCACGAACTAATTCGTTTTTAGCCAGATGATTGATAGCATCAAAGTTAAGATGAGATAATCTGCGATGCCATAACCATGACTTGGTCTTAGATGCTTTAGAGAGAAGACATACTGGAGAGGCGGTCATCATGTCTTGTAAGGACAAGGTATAGAGATTTGCACCACGAGATCCCTTCAACAAATCTTTTCCTTCCAAGTTGCGGATGAAACAAGTGTGTTGTCGAAAAGCAACCTCAAGGTTGGAATCACAAAACTGTCCTACTGAGAATAAATTATGACCAAGACCTTCTACATAGTATACCCTTGAAATCGTCACGTTTCCAATCTGATATTCACCATACCCCATAATTTTTGCTATATGATCATTCCCGAATTTAACCGTACCAAGAAACTTGCTGACGAAATTTCGGAGCATCGAGCGATTTCCGGTCATATGTTTTGAACAACCGGAGTCCAAATACCACAGGATGATTTGGACCACCTGAAAATATCACCACACAAAGACAATGTAGAGGTATCGGAATCTGAGTGTTCCTTGTTATTAGCAGGTACAGATTTAATAATCTTAGATTTGCTAACTCTAGGTTTCTTAGATTTCCTAGCCTTCTTCTTTTTAATTGGTGGTGTAGATTCTAGTTGGCTTAAATCCTGAGGTATTTCTTCACTGATAGGCACTATAGTGGGGGCTGACCTAATTAAAGGGCGCTGTTTCCATACTTGAGTGCGAGTGTTCCTAACTAAAGGACGCTCAGACCTAACCTCAATGGATGCATTCCTAGTTAAAGGGCACATTTTTCCATCTAATGTAAAGGTCCTACCAGTGGGACGCCATTGCCAGCCAACTTGGGCACGAGTTCTACCCGTTGGCTTCCATTCAAGACCATTCTTAATAGCATTCATTTCATTAACGTGATCAATCAGACACAAATCATGACGCTTGGAAAACATACATTCATTACAATTCCAACAATTTAAATCAGAATTCACGAATGGTTTAGGCTGCTGCACAGGCGCAGAGCTTTTAGTCTTAACATGATTCTTTTTATTTAAAACTGAACTAGCATTCCTATTGTGAACTTCTACTTTCTTCTTTTTGGCACTACTAGTGGAGGGCTTGATCTTATCTTTCTTGAGTGGCGATCCTTTAGCCTTAGTAGTCTCTTTTAATCCTATAGAAGGCAAAGTGGGAACATTAGCAACAGATTTTAAAGGTGTCTTACTTGATTGTGCCAATGACGATTTCGCTCCTGGAGGCTTATTAAATGGAGTGACAGCAATGGGCCTATTATTAAGTAGTGCAGAACCTGGTGTACCTATGTATTGCAAATATGCTAGGCAATATTGAACTCGCTTAACATATTCATGAGTCGAATAATAGTCGCTACTTGAGGGATCTAAGGCATAAAGATCGTCCAAAATATCCCTAAGAAGATCGACATGCTTAATGGCATTCCTCATATAATCATCGTAGGTAACCGGG
The DNA here is from genome assembly GCA_025667525.1 of Glebionis coronaria. Lineage (NCBI taxonomy): Eukaryota > Viridiplantae > Streptophyta > Magnoliopsida > Asterales > Asteraceae > Glebionis > Glebionis coronaria. The sequence goes on from CM046877.1 coordinate 619,507,813, forward strand.
TTTCTCTTATGAAGCGGATTCTTATAAAGCACTACTGACTTGGTTGTTGGAGCACTAGTGGACGGTGCAGAGTCGGTAGCTAAGTTATCAACAACTTCTTGTCGGGTGAGAAGAAGTGTCTCCTTTAACTCGGCCAAAGCCATATTTTTGTCTATGAGAAGGATGTTTAAATCAGAGATTTCCTCACACTTTTGGTTCAGTTGTTCAACATAAGATTGTTGATGTGCTGCATTAAAAGCTAAGCGTTCTTCTATTGAACCATAAAGAGCGGATAATCCCTGTCTTGTCCGATCCATCTCCCCTAGAATAGACGAAAGTCTAATTTCTAAGGCTTGGTTTTTAGACTCTGCAGCCTCTAGTTCCAATTTTAACGTTTCATTTGATGACACATCTCTCTTCAATCTCATGATTTCTTCCTCTAATGTCTTAACAATTGCAATCATCTTGTCACTCGTCTCAACACCGTTTTCACAAACATTTGATATCAAAAGATTCTCATTTTGAGTTTGTTGTTTTAATTCTAAAGATATACAATGTTGTTCTAGTTGATTAAAGCGTTTTGAAAGTAAATTGTAAGAATCTTGTAGCTTTAAAAACTCAGCGTTAGATTCGTGACAAGAATGATTATCTACCTCATTTACAGTATCAGCAACATTTACAGAGAGATTACAAACATCATCACAAATATGCACAGCATCACAATTAATCATAGCGGATGTAAGCTCATTCGAATAATTAACATTTACAGTAGTAAGCACATCACACGAGATTACTTCGGACAAGAATCGGTCATATTCGGATAAAATCTTTTCCTTTTCAATTAGTTGTAGTTCGTAAGCGGTGTCCATTTCATAAAACACTTTTTGAACTTCGCCAATTTCAAACTTAAGATTTTCCTTAAGAGATGCAAAACTTCCTTTTAGACTTTCGACAAACGGATTGATCTCATTTTTAAACACCTCGTTCATGTGTTCGAAAGCCCATTCTCCGGCGTTTAAGCCATTTGAAGTCGTACATTCCAAAATGACCTTGTCAAAATTAGTAAAGTATCGGTTAATCTCTTGCAAGTTTAACCATACAGTGCTAACGGGTGGAAGATTCTTTGGAATTTCCATAGGACCTTCCATGTTGACAAGTGTAGGAAATGTACTAGGGCTTTCTTCCTCTAACATGTAGGTTGGTGCTGTGATGAGATCTTTATCCATATGGAAGCGAACTCTAAAATCAGTTTTAGCAAGCTCCTTATTCATTTTAAAATAATCACATTCGGGATATTTTGCTGAATTGTATGACCGATCCTCATCAACTAGATCCTTACTTGTTCGATCATCGGGAAAAACAATCGGGTCTAAGGCCAATCCTAATTGAGTTGCATTATACAATCTTGGACTATGTCTAAAAGCTTGTTTAGCATACCTTGGGTTAGGGGGAAGGCCTTTTTGACGGGATAAGTTAAACTCTCTAAACGAAGCATCAAATAAGTGCACTAGTTGAGAAGCAGCGTATTGTCTTAAAAGCAAGTAGTCTAGACTTCTAACCTTATTAGCAGCATTAATCTCCATTTCATTCTTCTTAGACTCGAGTAATTCAAAATCCGTTTGAAGTTTTTGAAAATTAGTGACTACTAACTCATTTTCTTTAAGTTCATTAGACAGATTTGCTCTTAAGTTTTCAATTTCTTGCAAATGACCCATTTGTTTATTTCTAAAGTGATCATATTCGAGATTCGTGAGAACACTAGACGAAGGCACTAATTCCAAGGTTTGGACTTTCTCATTACTTAAGGCAAGCTCATCAGACAAATTCTTATTCTTAGCTAGGGTTTCTAAGAGAGCAGCATTCATTTGGCTAAGTAATGTAGCAGGAACCATGACCAAATCTTGTTGAGCAGGAGTAGGTGAATGCGAAATGGCTCCCGGTTGTGATTCACTCAAAGTCTGGGAACTCACATTGATATTACTATCATTGATTGTCTCCTCATTTGAAGGACTCACCACCGAAGATTCATTCGAATCAGCACTCTCTTGCACAACTCGATGTGGTTGAATACTAGCATCAATGGTATTATCAGTGTTATTAATAAGTACCTCAGATCTCTTATCTGGCCCTAAGCTGGAGATAGTTGCCATGAGAGCAGCCTTTGTAGATTGAAAGTCATCACAGTCTGAGTCATACGCATCAAGATCATCTACTTGGTATGCTGCATTCTGTGTGGAGATAGTGTCTTGTTCAGCAATCCCGGGATCAGCAAGAAATGCAAGCTCCTCTTCATCAAGTTCCCTTCCTTGTGCTTGAGCATTCACCAGATAGATCTTTTCTGCAAACCATTGTCCATCCCTTCTCCTCTTGGGTTTCTTACAATCCCTGGACATATGACCTTCTTCCTTGCAGTTGTAGCAGGTAATCATTCTCAACTTGCCTGAATTAGCCCGAGGAGGATTGTTGACCATTGGAGCAGGAGCAGGATTAACCGTGCGAGCATTGGTTGATGTGGAAGGTCTCCCCTGATATGGTTGAATAGGCTGAACCATTACCCTGCCATTCTCAATTGTAGCTTGTTGGCGAGAATTGGATGAATTCCTCAACTGATTGTTGGTAGGAGCTGATCCCCTAAATCCTCGTTTGCTTAAAGTTCTTGTGAGATAAGCAGACATAGTGGTTAACACTTCAACTGGATCAGCACCTTGTTTAAATACAGGAACGGGGACTTCCTCATCATCACAGTACATTGCTTGATCTTGAGCTGCATAATCACTAGAAGGAATACTCATTTGATCAGGGTAGCTTGTTGGATATGCTGCATTCTCTTGATAAGATGAATATGAAGATTGAGCATAAGGTGCAATACTAGCTGGGTGAGGTTGTGTAGCATATTGTGATGAAGGTGCACTGAACCGATATTGTTGCTGATGTGAGGTGGGTGGTTGTGGTAAAATCGAGTATTGGGGAAAGGCTGGTGTCATGTAAGGTGATGGATGATAGGCTTGATGTCCCAAAATATAAGGAGTGTTGTTATGAGACAAGCTTGGTTGATTCGCCATCAAAGCTAATGAATCAGGGTACATACCTCGTGGAGAACGGTGCATGATCACATGTTTCTCATGTTGCTGAAGAAAGGCATATAGTTGATCAAAATTGCACTTATGCAAATCCCTGGTTAACTTAACATCGGTAATGTACTCACCCCATTCAGCTTGAGGTAGAGTATTCAAGAATTTGGTGTTAACCTGGAATGGTGCAATCACAAGATTGTATACATTCAGATCATTCATGAGTGTGGTGAATCTGAAGTAATAATCGTGAAGCGTTTCCCTTGGGTTGTACGTGAATCGATCAAACAAATCATACAACTGACATTCCCTTTCCTGTTTGGTGAGAGACGTACCTTGTAGCAACACCTTCAGACGTTCCCATAATTCTTTTGCCACAGTATACTGACTTACCATCCGATAGATATCGTGTGGAAGGGCTTGAGAATGGTTTGAAGAGCTTTTTCATCTGCATCTGCAACAAGTTGTTGAGCTGGAGTGAGTTCTTCAAATTCTCGTGGTCGAGTCACGTTGTCAACCACGATGGTACCATAGTCGAGTGGACCATTTAAGATTGACTTGACCATAAGCCTTCCATATACGGGTTTTCCCTTAAGGTAAGACATCATCCGGCCTTGCCAAGCTTCAAAAACTTCTTTGATGAGCATTGGCGGGCGATTATCCGTTCCCGTAATCACCGAAATATCTGTAAGTGATGTCATATGAGGCATTACTGAATTCGGATTCATTTTGTTAACTTCAAAGAGACAAAGATTATCGGTTGATCGAGCAGTGAAGTAAAGCTTGTGAATTGTGTTGAGTTTTTGTTGTAAGAAACCAAGATTAAATCCTCTAAAAATCGTCGAAAAAACAAGCAAAATAACCCTTGATTCGGAACTTTTTGTTGATTCGGAAGTTTGATTCGGAAGATTAGGCTTGGAATTACCTTGATTCGGAACTTTTGGCTTGATCCGGAACTTCTTGATTCGGAAGTTCTTGGTTCGGAACTTTGGCTTGATCCAGAACTTCTTGATTCGGAAGTTCTTGGTTCGGAACTTTGGCTTGATCCGGAACTTCTTGATTCGGAAGTTCTTGGTTCGGAATTTGGCTTGATCTGGAACTTCTTGGTTCGGAAGTTCTTGGTTCGGAACTTTGGCTTGATCCGGAACTTCTTGATTCGGAAGTTCTTGGTTCGGAACTTTGGCTTGATCCGGAACTTCTTGGTTCGGAAGTTCTTGGTTTGGAACTTTGGCTTGATCCGGAACTTTGGCTTGATCCGGAAGTTCTTGGTTCGGAACTTTCTTGATCCGGAACTTTCTGACCCGGAAGTTCTTGGTTCGGAACTTTCTTGATCCGAAACTTCTTGACCCGGAACTTCTTGATCCGGAACTTCTTGATCCGGAACTTCTTGATCCGGAACTTCTTGATCCGGAACTTCTTGATCCGGAACTTCTGCTGAATAATCAGAAACTTGTTCCGATGAACAGTCGAACACTAAAAATGAAGATTAAGCCCAGATTTTGACCAAATAACCCAAAAAGTTTTGTGATTTCAACAATAGTAAGTAAAAACTAATACTTATCCACTAATCCCAATCACAAAAACACCAAAAACACCAAGAATCAAGATGGTTTTTCTTAAAGAACACTAATGCAATCAAAAACTAAAAAACCACACAAATCACTACCTTAAATCACCCCATAGCTCTTGATACCAAATGTAGAATATTGATAATCAATGAATCTATGAAGGGGTTTGTTGATTTCTAGAGAGAGAAAGTTAGAGAGAGAAAGTGAGAGAAACTATGTGTTATTTCAATAAAATGGAAACTAGAAAATGACAACAACCAACCCCTTTCCATGGTGGAAAGGGGTATTTATAGTTCCAAGCAAACATGGGCTTGGGCCGGTCCATGACAAGCCCATGGACCGGTTCTTACTTAACTTAATAAGTAACTAATGACTATTTTCTAACTACGAGCTATTACAACATAAATATTATTGTGGAGTGACCGATACTTCTAATATACGTAAAACGTATTTCTAACACCTTCTTGGACAACTGATTCTCTATAAGTGTAATAAAATCCTTGAGAATTGAGTAGGTCTCACTCTTGGCAGCCATGAAGAAAACCCACGTAAACCTGCTATACCCATCAGTTACCACCAGACAGAATTGTTTGTGGTCAATGCTCCTAATAGAGGTAGGACCAAATAAATCTATGTGTAGTAGCTACAATGGTTCAGTTATAAGGCTGAGAGCAGTAATGGCCTTAAAGGATGCTTTATGTTGTTTGCCTTTGCTGCATGCAAGACAATTAATATCATTTCTGAATGACTTGGGAGGTAAACCAGAGACCAGATTCAGATTTGCTAGTTTGTGATAGGTCTTGAAGTTCACATGTCCCATCCTTTGGTGCCATTGATTGGCTTCATCTTCTGAGGCTTTAGCAACCAAACATGCTAGTTGGCCAGTAGGATTGACTTTATTCATCTTGATACTATAGAGGTTGTGTCTTCTAGGGATTCTGAGTAGAACCTATGAGTCATCCGGGAGTTTAAAGTCTTTGGATAACACTAGTGCATCAGTATCCGTAAAGAGGACAAACTGCTTCTAGTCACAAATCTGAGAGACAGATATCAAGTTGAAGTGTTGAAGTGCTTCCACATAATAGACCTGCTCAAAATTAAGATTTGGCGTCTGTATTGTTCCTTTGCCAGTGATCCTGCCTTCACCTCCTCCAAAATAGACCTTTCCGCCTTGAAATGGTACAAAGTTAGATAGAAGACTTTTATTTCCTGTCATGCTCCTAGAGCATCCACTATCAACAATTCCTAGAGTAGGATCTTGGTATGGAGTAACGTACAACAACAAGACAAGAAAGATGCAAAAGTTAGTGTCTTAAGGGGACCCAAACCTTTTCAGGTTTGAGCCTGCCTTGTAGATCTTTAGAGGATAGCCAAGAAGATTGATGAGATCCACCGTTGTTCTTTGGTTGCCTATTCATCATATTGGTGTTATTGTTTGACCAAGAACAACCTGCTGAGGGCTTAACAGTAGTTCCCAGATTTCCCATGCCAAAATACATGTGGTCAAAATTATACGCATAATTTGGATTAAAATCCTGAAAATAGTTACTGGTTGGTCTATTTGATATTAAACCAGTGTTTCTCCAATGATCAGAACCTAATGGATATGTCCTTCTAGAAGAAGAAAAAGATTGAGCACTTGGGTTTAGTCTTCTAGAAGAAAATGGAACAACTCCTGGTGGACCACGAGCAGGAAATGCTTGATGTACAGAAGAATGTTTGTCATATAAATCACAGTCTTTAATCAAATGAAATTTACTCCCACAAACAAAACATGTTTTAAACGATCTTTTATTAGAATGACATGTTTCATACTGCTAACTTTATTACACACAATTCTAGGAGAAACATTCTTCCTAGGACTCAATAAACCAGGACTAGACACTGTTGAAGTAAAAGCAACTCTCTCTTCGCACTTCCTAGCACTAGTAGCAGCATGGTCATTCGACTTGGAACTTGTAGGTCTCGACTCTTCACTTGAACCACATGATGCAGAGTCACTGGCTTTGTCACTGAAAGTACACGAGACAAAGTCATTAGTATTAGTAGAACTTTTTGGGGACTCATGCATCTGTGATCCATCCAAGTCATTATGCCTAGGAGTGGGCATGAAAGTTCCTGTAAGAGGTGGAGGGACAACGTGCATTTCTGCTGCTGGTTTAAACCTATTGTAGCTAGGTGTTCCCTTTTCCTCCTTGTCAGGATCAAAGATACTTGAAAGAGATAAATCAAACACATCTTCTGAATCAATATATTTATCAAATCCTAACCCTCTTTTAGTCCTACCAGACATGCTACTATTAAATAATTTTGAAAGATTTTTAGGTGCCTTTTGCCATTTTTCAAATCTCAGAAGTGTAGCATTTAATTTTTCCTTCACTTCTTGTTTTTCTTTGATACTATCATCTTTTACCTTTTCTGTGTATTTAAGCATATTTGTTGTGTTTTCTAAATCAATGTTCAGTATCCTAATTTTATCCTCATACTCACGTTGAGTATCTTGAAGCCACCTCTTTTGTTGTTCCAATGTTTTTAAAGAAGCCTTATAGGCTTGAACCTCTAAAAAATACGTATCATTCTGATCATTTAAGTCATTATATTGGCACAACAATTCTGAATATTTATCATGACAACCAAGAGGACAATGTTGTACCTGAGGTGAGATGCCCATAAGAGCAAACTCTTATGCTTCCTCGGCATCAGATAAATTCCCAGCAATCATTGCAAACACATCAGTAGAAGGCTCAGCTGTTTCTATGGTAGCATTCTGATGATCATTCCAGTTGACCATAGAGTCAACATACGCCAATGCCTTCTTGTCATCCTTCACCTCCTGAATCTTAAAAGCTGAATATCTACTCTTCTCCTGGTCATGCTTGTTAGGGCATTCCCTTGCAAAGTGACCTTGTTGCTGGCAGTTATAGCATCGAACCTTGCTTCTGTCAAACCTTGCAGGCTCTCTTGGGTTATAATTAAATTTTCGACCGGATTTCTTCTCAAACTTGTGAACCCTAAGAGTGAGCATGGCCATCTGCCATTTTAGATCCATTTCATCCAGGTCAAGTTTATCAACCTGTTTGAAGTCATCAAAAGCAAGTTGCTGTTGAGCATCAACATCAGCAACAAAAGAGTGAAGAACAGCTTCTACCATGCTACTAGACTTGGCTTTTGGTTCAGGAGTAGAAGTATGCTGAAAAGTATGTTGAGAAGACACGGTATTGCTTAGGCTACTAGCATAAGACATGGGACTGGATCCCATAGAACTCACAAAGGCAGAGTTAGCAGGAGTAGGAAAAGAATCACTTGAGTATCCCCTCACATGAGGCTCAAAGGTTTTGAGCTTATGAAACAAATCATCAAAATTAAGATAGTCAAGCCCACCTTTTGCTTTGAGAGAGATTACCACCTGATTCCATGAGTAGGGTAAGGCTCTAAGAAACCTTTCATTGATATCACCATCGTCAGGTTTCGACCGAAGTTGATTAAACTGGCTCAATATCTTTTGGAACCTGTCATATCCTTGATGGATACCTTTAATTTCTGAGATCTTGAATTCTGTGAATTCATCTCTCAGCATGGATCTTCGCATTTTCTTTGACTCATCATTCCCACCAAACCTTGCTTTTATTCCATTCCAGATCTCTCTAGCATCATCCAAATGATAGAAGTCACCCATGTGATCACCAGGAAGAGACTGAAGCAAAATAGTTTTTGCTTTGATCTCCTTCTGAACAGCTGTGATTTCTTCATGAGTTTTAGGGTCAAGAAGAGTAATATTACCATTCTTGTCTCTTCCAGTCAACTTCTTGTTGTTTCCATTCAGAATGATCTTCCAAAGGTCTTGATCAGTGTTGGTTGACCAACATTCCATCTTCATTACCCAGCTATCATACTCGTCCTTTTTCAGAAGAGGAAACTTACCATTTGTGTTGGAAACCGTAGCAATGATCTACTGAGGTTGCTGAGTTCTAGGAGTACTATCTTCTCCTGTTTGAGTAGAACTTGAGGCAGACATGATTAAACAAAGATGTTAGTAATGAGAATAATTGATTCTTCTTGTACAGAGACTCTCCCAGGCTCTGATACCACTTGTTGGGTCCACTAGATGTGGATCTTGCAGCCTGTCAGGAACGTTGAACGACTTCTATAATCACAAGTCTATTCACAGAGAGACTCTATACACAGTATAAGTGCGGAATACAAATACTACAAAGAAGAACAAAATAACTATAACGACTTGATCCTTTTCTAAGGATTTCAAATATTAATAATAACTAGAATTATGTTTGATGAAGGTCTGTGTAACCCTTCTGCCTAAGGTTCCTTTTATACTACAAGGAAACCCTAATACATCATTAACCAAAACGTGTAAAACTGATATGCATATCCTTTCCTAACATATCTCATGCATATCCTAACAGAATAATAACTAAATAATAAAGTTTGACTTTATATAAGACCAGGAGCACGACTTGCTCCTACTACTACTATGACCAGAAAGTTTGACTTTATATAAGACCAGGAGCACGACTTGCTCCTACTACTACTATGACCAGGAGGAACTACGTACCTCCTAGTCTACCTATTATAAATAACTATTCCAATGGTCCTAACAGGAGGAATTCCAGTTTTTTTAAAGGCCTTAAGCAAGGTGATCCTCTATCACCGTTATTATTTATTCTTGTTATGGAAAGTTTACATTTATCATCTCAAAGGGTTGTGGACGCGGGTTTATCCAAAGGCATTCAACTGAGTAATTCTACCTCCATATCTCACATGTTTTACGCGGATGGTGCTGTGTTTTTGGGTCAATGGTGTGACAGCAACATATCTATTTTAACTCAAGTTCTCTAATGCCTTCATCGTGCTTCTGGCCTTCGAATTAATATGGGAAAAAGTAAGATTATGGGTATTTTGGTGGCAAATAATACCGTTATTCGTGTTGCTGAACATCTTGGCTGCATGACTTTCACTGCTTCGTTCAACTATCTTGGGTTAAAGTGGGCAGTCTGATGTCTAGAATAAATGCTTGGGATGAGGTCATTAACAAGGTTCGTTCGCGTCTCTCCAAGTGGAAACTTAAAACATTGTCTATAGGGGGTCGTCTCACGCTCATCAAGTCGGTATTAAGCTCAATTCCTATTTATCATTTATCGATTTTCAAAGCTCCATATACTGTTATTAAAATGATTGAATCTATTAGAGGGCATTTTTTCAACGGCCATGATCCTAATAGTAAAAACGCTACCTAGACGAAATGGAAGAATGTCTTGGTGCCTAAAGAAAAGGGAGGGTTGGGTGTAGCTAGTCTTTATGCATTAAATAGGGCCCTAATGCTCAAGTGGGTTTGGAGATCTCATTCTAATGGGTCGTCGTTTTGGGCCAGAATCATCAAAGCTATCCATGGTGATGATGGGCGTATAGGTTCTCACATCTCCAACTGTTATCATTCGTGTTGGCTGCATATTGTGAAAGAGAACGACTATCTTCATCAGCAAGGTATTGCGGTCATGGAGTTTATTCAGTTAAAACTGGGAGATGGGAGTAACATCAAGTATTGGACTGATCGTTGGAATGGTAATATGACTCTTAAGGAGTTGTATCCTCGCGTTTTCTACTTGGAGCATTTTAAACAGATTACGGTTCATGAAAAGATTTCTGATGTCCATTCTTTTCGTCGTGTTCTGAGAGGAGGAGCTAAGCTCGTTCAAGCGATTTACATGTTAGATATGATGTCAAGGGCTGTGCTTCGGGATACTTCGGACAGATGGGTATGGACTTTAGAGAGTTCTGGGATATTTTCGGTTGCTTCCATTCGTAGGTTGATTGACAATAAAAGACTTCTTGTGTCTTCTAAAACTCGTTGGATCAAAGTTGTTCCCATCAAGATTAATATTCTAGCATGGAAAGTGAAGCTCGACTCCCTCCCCACGCGTATTAATATTTCCCATAGAGGTATTGCTATCGACTCTCTCCTTTGCCCTGTTTGTGAGAAGAAGCCTGAATCCTCTACGCATTTATTCTTTAATTGTGAGACTGAGGTTCATCTTTCTCGTATGATCACAAATTTGTGGAATATTTCTGATGTCGTTGGAGATAATTATGAGTGCTAGTGTTCTTGGCTATTGTCATTGACACTTCATTCTAAACATAAAAATCTCATTTAGGGTATTTTCTATGTTTTGTGGTGGCATATTTGGACTTATAGAAACAAGCTTCTATTCGAGACCTCTGCTCCCTTGAAGGCTTCGTTATTTGATGACATAGTCTCTAGATCTTTTTGTTGGTGTTCTTATAGATGTAAAGTCAAGTTCAGTTGGAATGACTGGCTCAAAAATCCTTTTCTTATATCTTTTTAATTTTTAGCTCCTTGCTAGTCTAATTAATAAATTGTCGTTAAAAAAACAAAACAAGTACAATCCCCCAATCCTATAGCTTCACTACTCCTTGATTTCTTTAAAATCATGGAGTTATGATCAACTATAAAACCAAGAACACCACTACTGCTTGGACTTAAGTACTTAGCAAAAACTTGTAAATTTTTTTTGAAACTTAAAAAAATATTTCATAAAATTTAAAATAAAAACGGATTCAAAATACTTTTAAAACAAAAAGATAATGAAACTCATATTATTTGGAAGAATACCAACTTTTCATTAAATAGAAAAAGGAATTACGTATTTTTTTCAAAAATCTGAGAACTAAAACATAAGCTAAGTCCTAATGGCTTTATATAGCTTTACAATGCTTCAAGATGTGAAAAAAAGAACAGGGACCCTAATGCCTTGAATTCCTTTTCTACCCTTGGATATTTTGAATCTTGAAATTGGTCCAATGTTTCCCATGTTATGTTGCAGTTGCCATGTGTTATGCTAGTGAGGTAAGATTGATCTTAGCCATTGTTTTGAGAGTAAAGGACAAGTAACAAGCCAATGTCGTTGATCTTTCTGCCAAAAGTTGGGTTACATGTGAGTAGTGGGGCATGGGAGGTTGCGGGGGTAAAGTGGGGGTGACGTTGAGGGTATCTTAGGGTGAGGATTAGTTTAGGACATCATTAATCTTTAATCTGGAGTGACGCAATCCTTAATTGTTAGTAATTAAAGGGATTCAAAAATTAGGGTTTATGATGAATAGTGAGGCGTTTGATTCTGATTTGGGGATATAGATGTGTTTGGCGCCTCAATTAGTATTAAATAATCACGTTTGAAAAGTGATTATGTAAATAAACTGGTGGGTTAGTGGGTTGTCAGGTTCGGGTAAAAAGGCTTTAGGGTTTGGGCTTTAGTATTGGGTTGGTCGGGTTTGTATATGATATGAGTTTCATACATGGCAGAAATTACCCATGGTCTTCCAAAACTTTGGCAAATCAAGTTTTCAAACTTTATTAAGGCAGATTAGGGCTTATACAACTTTTGCATAATTACAAAATTTGTCTTTGTGTTGTTTAATAATGGAAACAAGGACTATTTTTGTCATTCTCTTAAATTTCAAGGGTCTTTCTTGTATCTTGAACAAACTTTATGGACCAAAATTGTATTTTTGATATTTACAAGGGTATAAAGTATCATTTCTTCAAAGTTGAAGGACCAATCTTGTACATCTTCAATTTTTCAAGGACTTTTTTGGAATTCATTATCCGGGTCCCGTTCTTTATGCGGCTTCGTTTCTCGTGTTCTTTTTTGCTTGTTTATTTGTGATCTTTTGTCTATTTTCATAATATCCGTACCTAAAATAACACATTGAATAAACACAAGTATTTTGTATGCTTTTTATGATATATTAATGCATTTTAGCCCGTTTTAAACGATGAGATTATTTATAATTACGGTCTCATCAGTAATATTAAAAAAAATATAGTTTTTCATGAGTGAAAAAAATGAAGAGATTATTATCTTGGGTCATTTAAAAAAATTAGCCTTATTTTTATACTACAAAATTAGGTACGGTTTAATTGCATTGGGTTATTGTAGCATTACCTTGAATCAAGGTCCTTGATAGAAACCGGAGCACTATTTGTGAAACTTTATTCCCAGAAATCATGTTTTATATATAACATGAATGATTAAACAATAAATATTAATGAAGACTTACTTGAATTGAGGGTAGAGAATGCCATGATGGAACTTTGATCTTCTTCCTAATCCTCTCACAAGATGATGGAACTTCTGTGTGTTTTACAGGGTGAGACTAATCCCCTAATTATAGTGAGAGATTAGGCAGGGATCAACTCATATATTAGGTATAGATTATAATGTTTACATATAATCAATTTAGTATAATCTTCCATCAAGATTAGGAGCCACATTATGGTAACTCATTAAGTATTACCTAAATAAATCAACTCATGTTAAGTACAAAGATATTATGTGTAAATATAATAAGGCCACAATATAAAGTTAATATATAGAATATACTAACATTCTCCCACTTGGCCGTATTTATATTTACACTTTGTACAACGTTAGATTGGCCAAGTTGATTTCATAACTTCATCACAATCATATAGAATAACCAACGCAAACTAACATAGTCACTAGCATCGCTATTGACACGGGACCCCTACTAATTATACTATTAGCATTTCTATATGATCATGATCATTATCCATAATGTATAGGAATGGAAAAATAAATAAACGGTAATTAAATAAATCCATTCAAAATGATCCAAAATAATCGCTTGTTCATAAGATCTCAATATAATGTGCGCAAACTAGAGAATAACAAACTTCAACATAATGTGAAAACAAAATAATAAAATCCTTAAATCTGGTTATCACATAAACCCATGCCGGCAACATGCTCTAAAAAGAGCTTGGGTGGTAAACCTTTAGTAAGTGGATCCGCCAACATGTCATGAGTGCTAATATGCTCTATGACAATGCTATTGTCGTCAACCTTCTCTCGAACATACAAATACTTAGCCTCGAGATATAAACCAGCTCCAGTAGAACTAGTGCTGTTTGAAAATCTAACAGCTGAACTATTATCACAATACAGTCTGAGGGGTCTTGAAATAGAGTCAACTACCTTGAGTCAAGAAATTAGATTTCTCAATAATATAGCGTGACTAGCTGCGTGATAACATGCAACATATTCAGCCATCATAGTGGAAGTTGTAGTGAGTTCTTGCTTATGACTCCTCAATGATATAGGACCTCCTGAAAGCATAAAGATGTACCCTAATGTGGATCTGAAAGAGTCCTTACACTTAGCGAAATCGGAATCTAAGTAACCTATAACTTCTAGGTTATCCGTTTTTCGGTAAGTCAACATCAAGTTCTTAGTCCCTTGAAGATATCGTAAAACCTTTTTAGCTGCTTTCCAATGTTCCTTTCCCGGATTAGACTGATAACGTCCAAGCATACCCGTAATGTATGCAATATCAGGGCGTGTACATACTTGAGCATACGTGAGGCTTCCAACTACAGAAGCATAAGGTTTAAGTCGCATCTCTTCTTGTTCCAGCTTATTTTTAGGACACTGGTATGCACCAAATTTATCACCCTTAACAACAGGGGCAACAGTTGGAGAGCAATTATGCATGTTGTATTTCTTAAGGATTTTGTTGATATAAGCCCGTTGTGACAAGCCTAAAATCCCACGAGACCTATCTCGGTATATTTCAATGCCAATTACATAAGAGGCTTCCCCGAGATCTTTCATTTCAAAATTCTTTGAAAGAAACCTTTTAGTCTCATACAACATATTTAGGTCATTACTGGCTAGAATAATGTCATCGACATATAATACAAGTATGACAAATTTACTCCCACTGATCTTAAGGTATATACATTGATCCACTGCATTTTTCTTAAACTGAAATTTGCTCATAACTTCATGAAATTTCAAATACCATTGTCGAGAAGCCTGCTTTAACCCATATATGGATCTCTTTAACTTGCAAACCATATGTTCTTTGCCTTCAACCACAAAAACTTCAGGTTGTGTCATATAGACATATTCGTGCAAATCACCATTAAGGAATGCTGTTTTAAGATCCATTTGATGTAGCTCTAAATCATAATGAGCTACTAAGGCCATGACTATTCTTAAGGATTCTTTTCTCGAAACAGGAGAAAAGGTCTCATTATAGTCAATCCCTTCCTTTTGAGTGTAGCCTTTAGCAACCAATCGTGCTTTATATCTTTCGATGTTTCCTTTTGAGTCTAATTTGATTTTATAGACCCACTTACAGCCAACAGGCTTTACGCCATTTGGTAATTCTGTAAGTACCCAAACATCATTAATTTGCATTGATTTCAACTCATCTTTCATGGCTTCAAACCATTGAGTTGATTGGTCACTATTCATGGATTCTTTGTAGAATATGGGATCTTCAAATTTACTTAAGTCATCATCATTCTCAAGTAAATAGGTTATGAAGTCATCATGAACGGCAGGTCTTCTGGTCCTTTCAGACCTTCGTAATGGTTGCTGAATAGTAGGTGAACTTGGGTTTTGATCATGTGGTGGTGCATCGACTATAGGAACATCAACAACCTCATCTAAAGGTGTGATTGTTGTATTTTCCGTATATAATGGTATTGATGACTCTTGATTAGGAGCATCCATTAATTTTTCATTCAAGTCAATGCTTCTTTTACCACTCCCACTGATTTCACCATTTTCAAGAAATTTAGCATCTCGTGTTTCAACAATTCGAGTGATATGATTAGGGCAGTAGAATCGATACCCTTTAGATCTTTCTGGATACCCAATAAAATAACAACTAATGGTTCTTGAATCGAGTTTCTTTGTTTGAGGATTGAAAATTTTTGCTTCAGCCGGACAACCCCATATCTTAAAATAACGTAAGCTAGGCGCCCTACCTGTCCATAGCTCAAATGGCGTTTTTGGGACAGACTTAGAAGGGACCCTATTAAGTATATGAGTTGCGGTTTTCAATGCCTCGGTCCACAAAAACTCGGGGAGAATAGAATTGCAAATCATACTTCGTACCATATCCATAAGGGTGTGGTTTCGCCTTTCTGCAACACCATTTTGTTGTGGTGTATATGGCATAGTAAACTGATTAACAATTCCATTTTCCAGACAAAATAATGCAAATGGCCCGGGGCTTTGACCAAGATCAAAGTGTTTACCATAATACTCTTCGCCCCTATCTGATCTCACTATTTTTATCTTACGGTTTAGCTGGTTTTCAACTTCCGCTTTAAAGATCTTAAATACATCAAGAGATTCAGATTTTTCTTTTATCAAGTAAACATAAGTGTAATGAGAATAATCATCAATAAAGGTAATAAAATACTTATGTCCACCTATGTCATTTGTAAAGGGTCCACAAATGTCTGTATGGATAATTTCAAGAAGATGTTTACTTCTCGTGGATCCTTTCTTAATAGTTTTAACAAATTTCCCTTTAATACATTCAACACATTGATTAAAATCTGAAAAATCTAGATGATGAATAATTCCTTCTTTTATAAGACGTTGCATTCTATCTTTAGATATGTGACCAAGACGTTTATGCCACAATCTTGAGGAATTTTCTTCATCTAAATGTTTTCTTTTTCCATGACTAATGACATTTACATCCATTGATGATAGGGATTTTTCAAAGTTGCTATCTAATTTTAATTTAATGAGGTTATTTTCTAATGAACCAATGCCAACAAGACGGGAATCAAAATACACTTTCAAACCATAATATCCAAACATAAATTCATAATCATGAAGAAGCAACTTAGGAACAGAAATAAGGTTCCTAGTAATGGATGGAACATAAAGTGTATCATTTAAGTACATATTGAAACCACTCTTTAAAATTAATCGAAGAGTTCCTACAGCTTCAACATGTCTCTCATACCCGTCGCCAACTTTAATGGTTCTTTCCCCCTTTTGTAGCATCCTCTTTGAAAGGAATCCCTGCAATGAATTTGTTATATGTACCATGGAACCACTATCAATCCAATAAGTGTTTGAAGGGACATCAATGAAAAAACTTTCACAAGAGACATAGGAAAAAGACGAACCTTTCTTATCTAACCATTCTCGAAACTTTGGGCATTCCTTTTGGAAATGGCCAGGATTCTTACAGAATCGACATTTAGGGCTTGATTCCTTGCCATTACTTGAACTTGCCTTGTCAGAGTTTCCTTTTTCTCATTTAGAACCTTTGTTAACTTTAAAATTTTTCTTTTTGAAGCCCTTAGTGGTAGTAAGGTAAGCAGTATCCGGCTTTTCAATTTTAAGCCTTTCCTCCTCTTGGACGCACATGACTATTAACTCGCTCATTTTCCATTTCTCCTTTTGCGTGTTATAGTTGATCTTAAAAGGACCAAACTGAGCAGGGAGAGATGTCATTATGAAATGAACGATAAAACCTTCAGATATTACCATGTCCATGCCATTTAATTTGGAGGCCATGTCATTCATCATCATGATATGCTCACGAACCCCACTAAGACCATCATATTTCGTGGTGAGCATTTTAAGAATAAGAGTACTCGCATTAGCTTTAGACGAGCCCTTAAATTGTTCCTCAACTGATTTTAAGAACTCTTTAGCATCCTCAGAGTCCGGAATGGCTCCTCGAATAGCAACTGAAATAGAGTTCTTCATTATCATTAGGGACATGCGATTCGACCTTTCCCATATTTCATAAGTCCTCTTTTGATCGGCCGTGCTAGTGGTCGTTAGAGGGTTAGGTTTGTCGAATCTTAATGCATAGTCCAAATCTGTTATGCCGAGGGAAATTTTCACTTGATCTCTCCACGATGAAAAATTTGTTCCGTTTAGGGGTTCAATTCCAAATACACAATTGGTAATAGCATTAGGTGTCAAAGCTGTAAAATTATATCTACAGTACAAATCATATAAAGACTATATTAGTATCAAAATAATAACCAACTAAAGGGTAAAAGCTAGTTATAGAAATCTAATCACGACACAAAATTAGATTCATATAAGAAGTTTGGTGTAATTGTCAACTTCTCGTTGGTTCCATTGGCAACACACTAATAACTTCTCTATTAAAATCATGCAAACTTAGATTAACAAATAATCACCTTTAGGCAGAATATTTAGTTAACAAAGTATTTAATTTGCAAATACCATTTAATGATTAAGATTACGGCTTTCCTTTGGGCTTAACTCATAACCTAAACTCATCAAAACATAATTTGTTACAACTGTCATTCACTTAATTGTTTTAATTAATTGCATCCTTTGGGCCTACAACAAATCTTAACAATCAAATAGTCATAACACATGTTAACAAAATAAACAAAACATGCTTTAAATACCCTGCTTTATTTAGTCATAAAGTTTGCCATTATGTATATAGAACATATGTTTGTTTGTTTAAGCAACAGATTCCATTATTTGCATGTATTACATCGAACAATAGTTCCATTACTTAAGTAACACATATATTTAGTTATGTTATTAGACATAAGTAACTTAAGATACATTCATGACATATATATGATCAATCATTATGACGTTAGAAAATAAAACTAAACATCTAACACATAGAATGTTGGATGATATTCATTAAAAAAGCAAAAGTAGGCAGAATTATGACATATACTGGTTTCATTCATTAGCCAAACCAGAAAACATTATGAGGTCCAATTAAAAAAAATGTAAGGTTGAACAGATACATTACTGAATTCAATGACACAACATTTATATCGCGTGAATGATAAAACAAATATAAAACTTTAAGATCAGTTTATGTCATGTCAAAGTTAACAAACATTAATGAGTGAATAAAATAATAACAGTATTATATTAAATCAATAAAGTATATCGATCTTTAACGTTTTGATTGATTATCAAATATTATAAAAGCTTTAAAGGTTCAACCAGGAGTAAAAGATATTTATTGTCCTTATTAAAACAATCATGTGGATAAAACCATTTAATTACACGTACACATAAAACATGATTCGATCGGTTCGTCTCTGATGCCATATGTGAAACTTTATTCCCAGAAATCATGTTTTATATATAACATGAATGATTAAACAATAAATATTAATGAAGACTTACTTGAATTGAGGGTAGAGAATGCCATGATGGAACTTTGATCTTCTTCATAATCCTCTCACAAGATGATGAAACTTCTGTGTGTTTTACGGGGTGAGACTAATCCCCTAATTATAGTGAGAGATTAGGCAGGGATCAACTCCTATATTAGGTATAGATTATAATGTTTACATATAATCAATTTAATATAATCTTTCATCAAGATTAGGAGGCACATTATGGTAACTCATTAAGTATTACCTAAATAAATCAACTCATGTTAAGTACAAAGATATTATGTGTAAATATAATAACGAAGTTAATATATAGAATATACTAACAATATTTGTTGGTTATTGAAATGTGAATCTGACTTTATTGGTTATTGTTCCCTCGTCGTGCATGGGAAATTTAACTTTTTTGTTATTGTAGCATACCGAAAGATTAATATTGTAGTTTTTTCTTGTGCATGCAAAATTTAACTTTTTTTATCTCAAAAGAATAAATTGTAAACTCAATCGTCGACATGAATTGAATTTGGATCAGAAATTTATTGTTCATATTAATAGCAACTCTTGAGATACAATAATGTTTGCATGATATATAAACACATATTTACATTGCAAAGAACTGGAGCACGAGTTTGAAGCTAGCTAGGGTTTGTTCATTGGTCACAAATTAAAGCTGAAGGTAAATATCATTTTAAATAGTACGTGTAAGAAATTTTTCATGCGTATTGGAATCTGGTAGTACAAATTTGATATGTTAATTATGTAAGTTTTGTAGCAATTGACTAATGATCTAAAGTCAAGGTTCATGGCAATCTTCTTTAATTTTGAGTGGTGCAGGATATGTCAAACAGTGAATATAGGAATGAAACTGAGTCTTCAATCGGGCAAGGCAAGGGTGTTGTTGATCTAAGTGCTGAAATCGCGAATGCATTTAGATCTATAGAAAAAGAGACACAGAAAAAGGTACAAGCAATACTAGAAACTAAAGAGAGGCTGAAAGAAGAAGAACTCCGAGAGCTGAAAAAACGTAAAATGTTCCTGATGACAAGCCCGCCTCAGTTCCACGGTGACATGGACGACCCCAATGTATTATCTGACTGGATCATGGAACTGGAAAACGCCTTTAATGTATGCAAGTGTTCAGATGGTCATAAGGTTTTGTATGCTTCGTTCATGCTAAGAGGAAAAGCATTATACTGGTGGAACATGATACAGGAGTCGCGCGGAAAAGAAACTCTAATGAGTCTGTCGTGGGATCAATTCAAGGAACTTATTTACAAGAACTACATCTTACAGAGTCAAAAACATAGACTGGAGGAATTTAAATCGACAGATCAAAGATATGGCGACTCTGTTTATATGTACACGTCAAATTTTAACAAAAGTGCCAGATTTGGAACAATCAATGCGGCAACTGAGAAGAGGAAGATTGAGAGCTTCGTTAAAGGGCTAAAACCTTTTATTCGTGGTCGAGTTGATACGGCCAACCTAAAAACGTTTGAGGAAGTGGTTCAGCAAGCAGAAGTTGCTGAAAAAAGCATGCCATACGGTTATTAAGAGTAAAAATTGCATTAGTCGTCTCACATGCCAAGCCACTACAAATAGTCAAATACTATCCTTTTCTTTTCACTTCATTTTGTCAATCATTTCGTAGTCTCATTTTTCTTTTCGTAATCCATCAATTTGTCCTTTGGCTATAAATCTTTTCGATTTACATTTCGATTTTTGTAATTCTTGATTAGCTAATTACGTAGTAGTTCTTATTCGAAGAGCAACTCGGTTATCTTTTCCTTAATTCTTTTACTTTTAACCAATTAATTCACTCTCTACTGATTCTGCCACAATCCGGATAACTTCCGATCAATGAATTAGCTAGTGACATGGTATGAGGTGGTGTAATAAAAAAGTTAACAAATCGGCGTCAGCGGTAACCGGTCATCAAAAGCACATACTAGTACTCAATATTGAACGAGATATTCTACCGCGCTTCGTAGAGAGCCGATTTGTGGTTGGCGATTTTGCTGTTCTGGTAACATGGTATGATGTTGTGTAATAACAGTTTGAACTGAATGAGCTAATATCGCGAGCCACATTTACAATTGCAAGAATCAATTCGATCATACCATTGAAATAGCAAAAAATGAATTTTTATTGTATCACTAAAAATCAATGTAGTGTTAATCGACTACAACCTCGAATACCAGAGCGGAATACGATCGTAAAGCTACGACTGGAAAAATAAAGAACACACAAGGTAATCGTTAACCGATTCTTGATTAGTATATGAAAGAATGACGTGAATAATCCCTTTCCCTTTCACTTACTTTTTATAGAGATGAGAGGGAGGTAACCAACTCTTACAAGGAGTCATGAGTCGGCTGTAAACATAGATGGGTTGGGCTTGGGACACAAGCAAACCAATCGACACATAATATATTAGCCAATAATAATAACAATAATAATAATAATAATAATAATAATAATAATAATAATAATAATAATATTAATAAAGTGATGGTTAAATAATAATAATAATAATAATAATAATAGGAAAATTGACACTTTACTCTTTCGACATAGACTTAAGCTAATATAACGACTGGCTTATATTAGCTTATCCCAACACTCATCAATTCCAAGTAGTATTGTAACTTGTGTCCATGTACCACCTTCGTTAAGGCATCCGCAACATTGTGTTCAGTACTCACCGTCGTAAATTCAACCGTCTTTGCTTCCACGACTTCTCTGATAAAGTGATAACATATATATATATGTGCTTAGTCCTTTCATGAAAAACATGATTCCGTGATAAGCGAATCGCGTCCCGAATATCACAATTAACTGTTAAAAAGAGTCAAGTTTCACGCCAAACTCATCCAATAGTACCCTTAGCCAAATAGCTTCCTTCACAGCCTCCGTAAGGACCATATACTCCACGTCTGTAGTTGAAAGATCCACCACTTGTTGTAGCGTTGTCGTCCATCTTCCAACACATCCCTATACTAAAATTGTGTAACCAGTGATAGACCTACCTTTATCTGTGTCCTTAGCATAGGTCTGAATCAACAAAACCCTGTTACGTCCACATGGTTTCCAGGATTTGTCCTGTACGCAAAACCCATGTTTACAATGCCCTGCAAATATTTCATAATCCACTTCATTGCTTTCTAATGAAGTTTACCTGGATTCGCCAAATATTGGCAAACTACAATCACTGCATACGGTATGTCTAGCCTCGTGCATTCCATCAAGTACATTAAGCACCCAACCGCATTTCCTACGGCACTTTAATCATCTATTCAACATCTGATAACGTCCAAATCCAACATGTTTTCTTGAGCATTATCCGTATATTTTGCATGGTTTTTGGTTAAACTAACGAGCTTTTTAGCTCATATATGTGTGAAGTTGTGTTTCTTTTTGTTAGTTAGCCAAGATCATGAGAAGTGAAGAAACGACAAAGAAAATAAGTGAAAAAGAAGAATAAACGATGATTAAAGCATATACGAAGAAATCCTGACAAGTACAACTCTCATGGAGACTATATGAGAAGATTAGAGTCATTAATTCATTGCTCACGATATTCAACCGTTGATGTTCAAGATGGAAATCAAGAAAGAAATCAAGAAAAAAAAGTTATAACGAAGATGTTGGAAGCTGTGTTACTGACACATCTTCGCCATTTTGGCCATAACTTGAGTACAAGAACTCTGATTGACTTGGTTCTTACACCCACGCGTGCATAAGAGAAAGGGCTACACCTTTGGTTTTTACACTTTTTGACCAACCTAGACGAGCAGCCGGCGGCAGGCCAAAGGAGCCGGCGACCATGTGTGATCAGCAAGCGAGTAGCCAGCCAACCAGTGGAGTAGCCACCCGTCTCCTCTGTCGGCCGCCATCTCCTTTTTCCTGCAGCATTTCTAGTCATGTTTAGGTTCATAGTATTTCCCTTTTCATGCATGCACTTATCCAAGCCTTCTTGAAGCATCTATAGAAGGTACATGAAGTATCTATTGGGGAGTTATAGAACTACTTTGGCATCAAGCAAACTACTTTGGCTCTAAGTATTTACCTTTGGCTCCAAGCCAAGCATTGAAGGGGAAGCCTTAATTTCTACCATAAATACGACCTATAGGGTCATTGTAACAACAACACATTCATAATAACCTTCATTATTCATCAAGGAAACTCTCTTCTTTGGTGAGAATCGGATTTGGTCCAAGTGTGTAAAAAATTCATAGTTTTGAAGCTCCAATCACCAAAATAACTTTGCCAAACTCTAAGGGATTATTACCCTTATCATTGGTAGTATTTCTTGATACACAAATCACCACCAATCATCTCCTAACCTCTTCTAAAGCATCCTCAATCCTAACTCGAAAGACCACAAACTCCTACCATTGGTTCAAAACTTGTAGTCAATTGGAGGCTTAAGGATTGCTCTAAATTCTTCCATTCCATTTACGATTCTAGATGGTATACTTTTGTTACTTTCATGATGTTGAACTCTATGTCATATACTGAATGTTGGTTGTTGATTAATATGAATATGGAGTAATGTTATACTTGTTTGGAATAATATAAACATGGATATGGAGTCTTGTTTATTTTGCAATATTGAATTATGATTTCTTTAATAAGTTTGGTTAAATTAATATGAGTCTAAATAACTTGTTGGTAAATCATAACTGGGTCTAAAGGTCGAAAGGATTCCTAATTATGTTTTGTTCCAAATATTAATCCACATATATGTTTGGTGTATCATGATTGACAACCATGGGTTAACAAGTTAAATGGATTTATAAAGGTTTAATCTAGAGTATAGGTCGAAATGGCTCTAATGAACAAGTTTGATAAAATCATACCTCTCACAAATGGATTTAACTACTGGTTTGTAATATTGATCATAGGTCCAAAGGGTTCTTTATTCTAAAATGTGTCATGTGCAATTCCATGATATTACCCATTGACTTGGAATTGTATACTTATGAATTTGTGGGCTATTGCTTAACTATCTACCTGATATTCCATACACTCCATTGAAATGAATACTAGTTACAAACAAGTATCTTTATTATTATTGTTATCTCATCTTATTAGCTTAATCATCATCTTAAGTGTTACTTGTTGCTTATCTGTTTATTGTTACTTACATGGTAATTTTGGGAGTGACAACCATTTTTACCACTAGCGTTACATTTTGACTTAGATTCTATACAACCAAAAACACCAAAATCCGATGAACGACCTCAGCTTACCAAAACAAGCTAGCTACAAACGAAAGGGTCATACTTGCCTGTATGTTCTTATCTTATTCGATAATCCTTGTATAAATTTAAAACTTATGTCAACACAAAGAACGCATCAACATCACAATCCCTAACCAGTTAATCCTTCAACGATAGTTTGAAGTACCCACCTAATAGCATCTGAATCGATTTCCCGTTTTCATTTCTAAACGTGTTTGAAACTATAGAAACATAACCGGATTGTGACACCCTCAGAGTCTTGTGAATCTGATCCCTGACTATCTCCATACCAATAATCTTTTTTGCTTCCCCGAACTCCTTCAGGTCGAACTCCCTATTCAGCAAAGACTTGGTAGACCCAATCTCAGCCTTGCTCTTACAAGCACTCAACATATCGTCTATATATAACAATAGAAAGATATACTCCCCTGGTGCATAACTCCTATAATATACGCAGTTGTCGTAGCTGATATGCTTAAACCCATTTCTCAGCATATACTCATTGAAAATCTTGTACCATTGCCTAGGCGACTGCTTCAAACCATAAATAGAGTCCTTTAACAAACATACCTTGTTACCTTGTTCAAATCTTGGTGGCTGCCTCATGTAAATCACTTTTTCAAGATTTCCATGTAAAAATATCGTCTTTACATCAAGCTGCACCAACTGATAATCTTTACACGCAGCCAATGCAAGAAGAACCCGAATATGGGAATGTTGAAGAACTAAGACAAATATGAGGGTTGATTGATATCTTTGTTAAGAAGATACGTGAGGATGATTCCAACATACTCATATGTTATTCAATGTGGTTGAATAATTGGATTACCCGAATGTGTAAGTCTTCTTTATGGATCGTCTTCATGAAGAGATTACACTAATGGTAAAGTATTTCTTATCATTAGACTTGAGATGCAAGAGGATCTTCACATGGATGGATACTCGGTTGCTCAGTATTGCTAACTATTATTGGAGAATTTTGTCCCCTTGGGACTACCAGTAATCATTTTTTATTTAGCGTAAACGTTGTATCAGTAAGATGGGCAGTTAAAAAACCTATTTCAGAAATGTTTTTTACATGTGTGAAAGGTACTTGTAATCAAAATGGCATTTTGTTCCTTCATAAATCCAGTATGATACATATTGGTCCCCTCGTAAGGTTGATCAGATGTTTACATGGTCGTGTTCAAATGATAGTAAAAAGATTAATTTTTTTTATATTTGGTAATCATGATTAATTACAAAAAACAAAAAACAAAATCGTTAATACATGAAATGACATTTGCTCCATATTCATGATTAACAATATTAGAAATAAAAGAGATGCAGTAATTTGTACCATAAGGCTTAGATTGTTCAATGAAACCAAACTCATGTACTTTTGGGAGCATTGATTGTGTTCTATACTATATGTCAATGTTAGTATTAAGTACGATATGATAGAGAATCTCACAAGTGGGAGCTGATGGGATGTACGTAAGTCATAGTTAGTATTTTATACGATGGGGAGTATGTGCGCCTAATGAGTCACACACTTAGACATCAAGATCATCTTTATTAATTTATATAATACAATATGACTATATTTATTGTATATACTCTCTTTGATAAATGTGAATACTTAACGGTAATTAATTAGTTAAAACGTTTAACGAGGTTTAATTAAAAGACTTGAGACTTTAAGGTCTTAATGTAATTGTTTAATGAAATATTCTAGAAAAAGATTTAGCTTGTTTAAAAATAAGAATAGCTATTCCTTAAATAGCCTAAGTATTGCACTATATAAACAGCGGGATTAGATCACTTTGTAATAAGTTGAAAACCAAAAAAATCTCTCCCTCGTCTCTCTCTTTGGCCGTCGACCCTCACAAGCAAACAAAGGGGTTTTGCCTTTTTGTTTATTAAGTATTGAGGGAATTGCAGAAATGTTCCCTTTGGTTTGCTCAAAATGTAGGCGTCCTCTCCACTTTTATGAAAGTGCAGGCAACCTCCCTAACATTAAAGGAAAGTAAGCAGGCGACCTCTCCAATGTTAACTGCTGTTAAGTTTGACTAGTTTTCTTTGTTTGACTAGGGGCATGACCGTCTTTTACACACAATTGACTAATTATTGCATTGCAACAACGGTCCCCATGTTTTCAATAAATATAGTCGAATGTTTTCTTAGTCAATAAATATAGCACACCAAAACAAAAGATCTTATCTTCAACAACACAGATCCAAATCACTTGTATCGGATCTACAAATTCGCTATTTTTTGTTAATTCAATCACATAACCCAAAACTCACACACAAAACCCTTATTGGCGTCAGAAGAGTATTTTTGGTGCCATAAATGTATACCCTCTCTAAATAAAAAATAAAAAATAAAAAACCTACCGCTTATGCTGATGCCGACGGCGCAAAAGCTTTAGCGCCAGACCACGAAATGGTACGACGTTCTCAAAAATGGTGTTGTCGCTTCACGCCAGCCGGCCCCATGACTCCAAGTCTCCAACTGCTCTTAATATATTTTGTTTGTGGTGGTGAACCACGGTTGTAACATTTTTCTGAAATGACTACTTTGAATTTGGGCTTAAACGATAGTGGCCCTATTAAAGATAAATGTTGGGACTTAAAGAAAGTACTATATTGTACGTATTATGGTTTCTTTCTAACATATAAAAGTACTCACATCACACTAGTTACAGCCGCCCACAAACTCATTCTTTCAACCCTAAATCTAAGCTTGTGTTGTTTTCATCTGGTATAATGGAGGCTGCTCAGAGAGGGTTTTGTTACTCAATAATGATCTCGAAATCGTGGTTTTTTGTTAACATCCTGGATTTAGCTTACTATCATAAAACAAGGGTCAGCGATTCTTTTAGTTTGGTATATTTGTATATTTTAACTTTCTTACCTTTAATGTTTTTAGTGTATATATTATATGTGCTAGTTTATAAAATTCAAGCAAAATGATTTTGATGTCCTAAATAGATTTGAAACAATTAGATCAGAAACTTAAAATATCACGAAATAACTTTGATCAGAAACTTTGTATAATCTTCTCAAAATGTTGTATAGTTGATGCTTTCCTCTCTTCTGCTGTTACAGAATTTTGCCAACCCTTCGAACTTGCTTTTGAGCTATGAGCTTGAAGCAGAAAAGTTCAAGTTGAGTAAGATCGATGGTACATTGTTTTTCTATGTTGCGGATCTTCTATCCCTTGAGGTTTGTTTGTGTTTCGCATTAATTTTTCCATTTAGCATGTCACTGCAAGGGTGCGCGCCTCGTTATATGTAATGCTAGTTGGCTTGCTGGAGAGACATATGGAGCTCCAGTTGAAACTCTACCAGTTACTGATAGGCTGCTTTACGGGTTCTGGGAGAGGATGAGGGGATTTGTCGGATATTGTTCTGCAATCAGGAAACATGTGCCATAGTCTTTACTTTATCACTAATGGATGATGCGTTCATCAAGATGCTTCTGCAACGTTTTCCCTCTTGCAGTAATGTGGCGTTTTAGAAATCTTGTGCAGCCTTAAAGAAGTTTGGAATGGCCAAGTCGGTTTCGGTCGGGCTTGCTCAGCCCTACGTACCACTCCTACCTAATCTATACAAACCCCACCCACGTATCACTCATAAATAATCTCACTTTTCTTTCTCTCTCAAACCCTAATAACCTAATCTCACTCGTCTATGTGGTTCAATTTGAGCCCTGCATGACATGCATTTGTTTTACGACAGTTGCCCCCAATTTTTGATGAGGTTGGTGACGGTCGAGATATGATGATTTTGTTGTACCACCGTCGTTGGATTTAAATTTTGATGACCATGATTGTTGCCCTCAATCTTTGATGGGTTGGCGACGGTCAACTAAATTAGTATAGAAGGTACACTCGGTTGTTGCTTTTTGGTTTTTGGTTGATTCATGTGATTGATTGAACCTCATGTTAATGCAACTGATGCCTAAAACATTATTTTTAATCACTAATCTTTCTTAATTTTTGATCACGACAAAGTGTAAAAACATTTATTGTCAAAGATAACTGTAGCCGAATTATATAACAAACACTATCATTAAGGTAATAATCATTTAACTCTTACACAAGCATGTCTTATAATGTTTAGTGATCATTAAAAGTGATTAACCTTAAAACTCACATTTATATAAATGTGACAAAATATTTTAATAAACTTTCTTTTTTAAGAAAATATTTTATTAAAATGAAAAATATACATTTGAATTTAGCATATTCTAAATGGTATAAGAATATCTTTTTTGGGTATAATCTTCATCAGATAGCATTTACCCACTAGAAGATAAAAAGAAGTGGAGTCTAGAGCCTACGAATCAATATAGGTCCTTGTGGTTCCTTAGCGATATGGAATCGACGACCTATTTAATGAGTCGCGCTAAGACTAGCCATTAAACCTTGTCTTCTATAAATAATGGATCATATCTGTAACACCCCATTTGGATAAATGGACCGTTACTTAGTAATTACGGCGTGTCATTAAAACATGTAAGGTAAATGTCTAAAACACTAAATGACCATAAATGAAATCAGAAACAAACATCGGTTCCAACATAAGCTTCACACACAAATGCATAACTATAGAATGTAAGGAAAGGATTAAACAATGTCCAGCAAAGAGAAAGTATGTAAATGCATTAACAGAGAAAGAAGACTATGCACCTCTATCCCATGCACGTACTCTTGAATCCTAGCTTTGTCCCTCAATACCTGCCGTATTGGGACATGGAAAGAAAAATACGGCTGAGCAATACGCTCAGTGTGCGGATATATGACAATGAAAAGTAAAGCATAAACATAAGCAAGTAATGAAATGAAATGAATAACAGCGGAATAAGTGTATGTCCTGGAAAACCTGGTTTAAGTTCATAAGACTGGTTTTATATTTCTGAAATGACTTATGCTTAGTTTATTCTAAAATCTATATTTTAAATATGCCCGGAGCCCATATAGATCATGTTATATCAACGTGCATGAATACTTAGAGGGGTGACCTCATAATGCAATTAGAGGGGTTGCCTCTAATTAATATATAATATGACTAGAGGGATCAACTCCTATAACGGATGCAAGGCACACACCGTAGTTACCATGAAATCTTACTACTTGTCCTAGGATGCACCCATTCGCCCTACATGATAATAATAATAAAGGCCAAATACTATAAAGGGACGCTGCGAGCAATCACTCTCACCGCAGAAGAGTCATAACACTGGTGCCTCTAGTGCTATTGTTATGGAACCCCCATAACTAGGTGAAACTAGCATGCATGTATATAGCTCAGGCAATCTAAAATAAACATACACATACTGAAAGTGTTTAAGACACGTAACTACTGGGAAAAACATACGACTGCAAACGGGAAATCCTAATATAGGAAAGATGTCCTTACTGAAGGACTGAATATCCATACCTTATGTCCAGTAAATGAAGACGAAAACGAACGCGGAAGATCACTTCGAATTCACGATAGCTACATAACAAAGTGACATGAATAAGTGTCTGTTTTACTTATATATACTTGTTATTTAGTTTACTTGACGTGTTCATACTTATTATACTTGTTCTTGTGTTGTTTCATTATTTCATGTTTAAATCATGTGTTTCTTAGTGTTTCATGTGTTTTAGATTCATGTAATTCATGTTTTAAGTGTTATAGTACTTGTTATAACATAATGAGTAACTTTCTAATAATATATGGTAACTTTCTAAAAATACCAGGTTTCCATATATATTAACTTTCTAAAAATAGCAAGTTTCCTTAAATAGTAAGTTTCCAAAGATATTTGTTTCTCGAATAGATGAGTATTTCACTGCTTTTAGCAAGTGGGAGTACTGATGATTTTGATCTTCTTCAAGATGATGAAACACTGCCTTTTGGTAACACTAGTGAGTTACATGATGAAGTTCAACAGGAAAGTGTGGAACCTCAGAATGTAGACATTCCCGTTCGTAGGTCTGGTAGGACATCTCAAGCACCTAATATATATGGTTTCTATGTATATTACGCGAAACACGAATTAGGAGATCATAGTGAGCCTCCTAAATATCAAGTTGTGATATGGGATGAACAATCTGATAAGTGGGTTGAAGCTATGGATTCAGAAATACAATCTACGAGAGATAACCAATTTTGGGTATTGGTTGATCTTCCAGCGGGTAGGAGAACCGTTGGTTGTAGATGGATTTATAAGATAAATACCGACATGGATAGCAAGATACAAACCTATAAAGCTCGTCTTGTGGCGAAGGGCTATACTTCAACCTACAAATTAGATTATGAGGAAAGCTTTTCACCAGATGTAGACATAAGAGTTATTAGGATTCTCTTAGCCATAACGATGTTATATGACTTTGAGATTTGGTAAATGGATGTCAAAATAGCCTTTTAGAATGGTCACCTTAGTGAAGATGTTTACATAGTACAACCATAAGGGTTTGTTTATCCAAAATATTCTAATAAAGTATGTAAGTTGTAGAGATCCATTTATTGATTGAAGCAAGCTTCCAGAACCTGGAATAAGAGGTTTTATGAAGAAATCAAAAAGCTTGATAATATTCAGAATCCAAATGAGCCATGTGTATATGTCAAATATAGTGGGAGTAATGTAGCATTCCTCGTCTTGTATGTCGATGACATATTACTCATGAGAAATAACATTCCAATGCTGTAGGAAGTGAAAACTTGGTTAGGCAAGTATTTTTCCATGAAATATTTGGGTGATGCTACATATAATCTTGGAATTAAAATCACACGAGATAGATCTAAGCGGTTGTTGTCTTTAAGTCAAAGTGCTGATTTTGATAAAATCCTAAAGAATTATAAAATATATAAATTCAAGAAGGGATTTACTCCCATGCAAGGAAAACCAGACTTAAGTAAGAAGCAAGGTGTGATCACACCTAAGCAAATGAAATGCATGAAAAGAGTTTCGTGTCCTTCAGCAATTGGATCTATTATATACGTGGTAAGATGCACTAGACCTGATGTTGCTTTTGCACAAAATCTGTGTAGTTAATTCTAACAGAAGCTTGGTGAGAAGCATCAGACTGTTGTTAACACCATTCTTATGTATCATAGGAATACTAAAGATATGGAACTTGTTTTTGGGGCTAAACCGGAAACTGGGCTTAGAGTAAAATTTTACATCGATGTTAGTTTTCAAACCGATACAACGATACTAAATTCCAAACTGGGTATGTGTTCGTTTTCAATGGTGAAGCCGTGGACTAGAAGAATAGTAAGCAAAGCATTACTGCAATGTCATCTACTGAAGTTGAATATATTGTTGTTGATGATACTACAATGGAGATTGTATGGATAAAGAATTTTATTTATGGGCTTGCTGGAGTCGTGTCATCAATTAATGAACCTACAGAAATATTATGCAACAATTATGCTGCAATTTCCATCGCTGATGATCTAGGAATCATGCGGGGTGCCAGACGTTATCAAATGAGCTTTCACTATATTCAAGAGGTTATCGAAGATGGTGAAATTTTCATTAATAAAGTTCACACATATGACAATGTCGCAGATCCTTCAAAACCAGTGTCATTGAATAAACATGTTGAGCATGATGCATCTATAGGTCTTGTTCGTTTAGCTAGTCTCATGTAAATATGTAGTTTTTTTATTTTTATTTAGTATTTGGATTTTAATAATTTGTTATCAACAAATGAATTAATTTTTCATGAAAATATTGCTTTTATTTCTTAATGATTGTATCCTACATGTTTTATTTTATTAGAATATAAAATTATAATCCGTTGTATTTTTTGGATCTTTGTGGCATGAGGAGTGAACAGAGTAGACGACGATTTCCCTTTTTCCTTTGACCGAAGACCATCGAAACCCCACAAACATCAGTTTTATTCTTACACTAACCAAGAAAGTGTATTAAACATTATAGGGAGCATTTGAGTCGTACAATTAACATACTTTATCCATGTGTGAATAAAATATGTCTTACAAAACATTTAGGCTGCGTTTAGTTGGATGGAAAACACCCTATTATCTACCAAATGTTTTCTAGAAAACAAGGAAAACAGAAAACGCGTTCACATCATCGTTTTCTTGAAATATTTTACCCTTTTGCACACAAAACAAAAAAAACTTCATTTTTTTGTTTTCTAAGTTTTCCTTTACACATGGAAAATTCATTTCCCCCTTTGTTTCTGGAAAATGGAAAACACAAATTTCTCCAACTAAACGCATTTTCTAAATTTTTAGGTGTTTTGTGGAAAAAGAAATCCTTTTTCTTTTTCTACAAAATAGAAAAAGAAACCCATCAGGTAGTCTAACTCCTTTGATGAATTTACAAAAAAGTTCCCTGTTAGCTTTGGTGAAAGAGTACTTTGGATGAGGCTTCTCAAACTTCCCGTTTCCTTTTGGAACTAACCACAACTCGGGTCGAACTCCCAATTTTTCTAAGTCTTGCCTTTGTCGTGTCTTTGGATTTGTCGTTTTGTAACAAGATATTCAGTATTGCCTCAAGCACGTTCTTTTTGACGTGCATGACATCCAAATTGTGTTTTAGTAGAAGAAAGGGCCAATACTCAAGCTCCCAAAAGATAGAACGCTTAGTCCAATTCAATTCAACATTTCTATTAGGAGGTGGGTTGGTTTTCTTAATTTCTGGATGCTTCCCCGGCCTACGTTTCAAGAGGCTATTAATTTGTAAGTGGATATCCATTTCGGTAAACTTTCCCGGTTTAGGCTTCCGTTCGGCTTTACCATGGAATTGCCTAGTTTTACTCTTTAGATAATGATTTGTTCTTAACCATCTTCTATGACCAACATAAACGATTTTGTTCTTGATAGCCATCGATGGAGTGTCCTTGTTACAAGTGGGGCATGCGTAGTAGCCTTGCCCAACCCACCCAGAAAGACTACCCCGAGCTGGAAAATCATTGATGGTCCATAAAAGCGCCGCTTTCATATCGAAATAAGTACTCGTAGCAGCATCTTTCGTCCTGACTCCTTTCCATAAATCTTTGAGTTCCTTAATCAAAGGCGCCAAGAAAACATCAATATCTTTTGCAGGTGATTTAGGGCCGGGAATTAACATCATCAACATTAAAGAAGTTTCTTTCATACACATCCACGGTGGTGTGTTGTATGCTGTCAATATGACCGGCTACATGCTGTAATTTTGACTCATAATGCCATAAGGATTAAAACCATCAGCAGCCAACCCTAATTGAACGTTTCTAGGGTCACTAGAGAAATCAGGTAGCATCATGTCAAAATGTTTCCATGATTTACCGTCACACGGGTGATTCAACTTGCCATCCTTAGACAGTCCAGTAGCATGCCAAGTCATCCACTTTGCTATGTGTTTTGTGTTGAACATGCGTTGAAGTCTAGGTTTTAACGGAAAGTAACGCACCACCTTGTTTGCAACCAACTTCCCCTTTGCTTTCTTTGGGTCTTTATATCTACTCTCTCCGCAGACTGGACAATTATCCCTCTTTTTGTTATCCTCTGATCCCCAATATAAAAAACAATCGTTTATACAAGCATGAATCGATTCGTATCCTAACCCGATCTTTCTGTATGTCTTCTTGATTTCATAGTATGACGATGGGAAATTGAAACCTTGACTACGGGTACAAAACTTCTGGAGACAAGCTAGAATCTGGTTAAACCCGACATCACTAATTTTATTTAAAACCTTGATGTGTGCAATCTCTGTTGTAAATTCCAATGTAGTCAAATTGGTAAGCGTGTGCAACTTTTGGGTGGACCTACTAAGTAACTCTTCGTGTAAACGATATTACGAAACTAGTCTAGATGGTGGCTAAGTCGAAAAAATACTCGAACAAAATTTAGCTAAACAAGTCATCTGAATGTCCATCGGAATGTGTCATCGGAATGTCCATCGGAATGTTGGCTGTCGGAATGCTTAGATCGGAATGCACTGGTTGGAATGTTTAGATCGGAATATCCTTCTGTCTGAATGCTTAGATCACAATGTATACCTGTCGGAATCCTTAGATCGGAATGTTCAGATCGGAATGTGCAGATCGGAATGTTCAGATCGGAGTGTGTCTAAAACAAATTTGGCAGAGTAACGACTCAAAAGTCCCTTAAAACCGCCGGAATCCCAGATCGCAATGTACGATCGGAATGTCCAGATCAGAATAAGGTATCGAAATCCTTAGATCGCAAAGTACAACCTAGTGGTCATTGCGATCTGACCTTAAAGCACTTGTACTTTCCGATGGATACCTTTGCTAGAATTTCGGAATGATGAAAAACCAAGGATTTTTGAACGTTTGATCCAAGAAAGTTTGTGTTTTTAACCAAAACCAAGATACCAAAAACACTACAACAAGTATATAGAAGATTTGTAGCAAGATATAGAACATGAAAAACACAAAAAAATTTGAATCCGATATGATTTATGGATTAAATCATTCGAATCAAATATAATAACAACAATCAATCACAAATCTACCCCGTGGCGATTGATACCAATTGTTGTCCCATGTTTTAGATGATTATACTACACGAATTAAAGAAAGAAAGGTAGATATGAGATGAATTTTAGAGAGAGAAAGTAGTGAGAGAAAGTAGAGAGAAAAATGGTGGAACTTTGTGAATATTAGATTAGAAGAAGAATGAAAATGACCAACCAACCTCTCCTTACATGCAAGGAGAGGTTTATATAGCCTTGCCTACATGTGGCATAATGGGCTATATGATAATGGGCCGGGCTTTCCTTTTGGGCTTTGGTTACTTATGAATGAACCTTAGCTTAAAGTTAAGCCCATAATACACGACTAATCTACTACCTATTACAACGTTCTATTATACGATACATAATAAACATATGACCGAGCATTCTTGTTTGACTCAATATTTTGAGGCTAACAAATACTAATAATTTAAAATACGATAAATAGCCAAAACGTTAGAATACATTTCACCAAATCCTTATTTCACAAATGTAACAAGTCT
Source organism: Glebionis coronaria (assembly GCA_025667525.1). Taxonomy (NCBI): domain Eukaryota; kingdom Viridiplantae; phylum Streptophyta; class Magnoliopsida; order Asterales; family Asteraceae; genus Glebionis; species Glebionis coronaria. The sequence goes on from CM046877.1 coordinate 619,542,666, forward strand.
AAAATTATTACACATCACAATAAATCCATGTTTCACAATTTAACAAGTCTAAAGTTATTACACATAATAAAAAATCTAAAACCAACAACAACTCCTAATCTGAATAGTCCCCGGCCTCATCATCATCCCCCTCATCATCCCCTTCATCAGCATCCGAGTTAATTAGCTCATTATCGGACATGTTGTTGGCATTCTCAAGATCTTGAGCCAACTCGTCGACGGTCTGAGTATCATTTTGATGAGGATTTAGGTTGACGGTATAGTTGGGACTTTCCCGAGAGTTAGAACTCGAGGGGCCAGTGGTGTTGACAACGGGTCGATTATAGTTGTTGAAACTGTTATTTTGAGTAAATGGAGGTTGGAGTGGGTTCAGTGGAGCATTATATGGAAATCCGGGAGGGGGAGGAATACCACGAAACTGGGGCATAACAGGGACCTGAGGCATACCACGGAACTAAGGCATACCAGTAGACATGCCAGGCATAGAAGAGAATTGGGGTGGCGGTACAAAAGGGTTATTAGGTCCGGTACACCCTCGACCCACATGTGAAGTATAATGAGAAATTAAATGACTTAGGCGGGCGTTGTTTACCTCAACATTTTGTTGCGCCACACTAGCATACATATGGGCCAAATTAGCCCGTTGCTGCGCCTCCTCGGTTTGCTTCCTCAACAGCTCTTTTTCTTGCTCATGAATCCTAAGTACCTCCGAGAGTTGTTCTCGATTCACTCCCTTACTATAAGAACTACTCCCGCATCCATATGAGGTACCACCACCCAACAACTTCCTGCCCCTGCCGACGATATTTTGAGTGTTGCGGCTCGGATTTACTAGATCAATTATTTCTTGATCACTTTTGTACTGCTCAGCACCGCAAGAAATCGCTTCTTTTATGACCATCATTTTCGACTGTGAAAAAGAAAGAGAAAAAAAGAAGTTAAAAACAAATAAAAATATGTTATTAAAGCATGTATAAATTAAATTACTTGCATATCTGTCTTGATTTTCCTCGGACATAATGCCGTTCTTGTTTGTGCGTGCCCTCTTCCAAGTTTGTATAAGGTCCTCGTAACCCCCATCCTTGACTTTCTGTACAATATCAAATAAATTAATAACAAGATCTTTACCAAAAAAAATTTAATAACAAGATACAAATAAACAATATAAAACTTTTAAATGATCACAAAAACTATAATGATTCTTACATATTCGTTCCTTCCTTGAGCGAATGATTTTTTCCCTTGATGTGTAGAAACTTTGTTTTTCGAGCGGTTAACTGTATTAACTTCACTTCTCCTCACCCGACTCGGGTGGGACCAATACCGGCACAAATCAAGCCACTCCCCTGCTGATCTGTTGCCCCACGTAGAACTCGATGGGGGCAGTACAAGCACCGCTTCCTCGGGCGAATCATGGATAGAATAATAGTCATCCTTTAGCTTGTTCTTATTTTTGCGCCAAAGTAGCCTCAACTTACAGTTAATTCCAGTTTTTATCCTTTCTCCCACTACATATGTTATCCCGCCATAAGTCACACTTTCACGACTATCCAACCAACCCGTCAGGTTGAAATAGGTCTACATGTAAACATATGCATTTAAATAAACAAACAATTTTCAACCAAAACAGTTAATAAGACTAGATGTAACGCAAACAATTAATACCTCAAGTGTAGGAAAGATATGGGTTTTGAGGTGCAATGGTATCTCTTCCCACTCGCAAGCAAGTGGAAGTGGTCGGACTGTTTCCCCCATCAGAGAGCTCAACATCGCAGTATTATCGCCTAACGGATGGAAGCTATTAAGATCATAAATATCAAATGAAATTGGCAGAGGTCCTCCATGCGCCCTATGCTTCCTCCTTAGGCTCGTATTAACCGTAACCATATGTGGTATCGGGTCACCTGCAAAGATTAGTTATTGAAGTTATTGATTCGTGAAAATTCAAACACACTTAATTAACAATAAGAGTTGACATAAAATAAAAATAAATCACAATTTCTTACTTTCGCAATTGCCAGGTACGGACTTTGTAGGTCGTCTAGGTGGAGTACCACCAGAATCCCCACCGTGTGATCTACCACCTACACACGCCATCTGTAATATAACAAGTACATGAACACATAATTTCGTGGACCGATTAATGCTAATACACAAATTCATAAAAATTTACACATTTAAACATATAAGAACAATTCCATTAAAAAAATTACACATCTAAAGATTAAATCATTGTTTCATTCAAATTACAACTTAAGATCAATTATCACAATCTGAATCATCGCTAGATAAAACTTCTTCAACAACATTCTTAGGGTTCACTTCATCATCATCAGACATTTCAGCATCATCATCATCAAGGGCATGTGCAACGTCATCATCTTCATTATTGATTAGATCATCATCGTCTTCATTAACCTGTGTGGCGGACACTTCTGTCGATTCGTCATTCAAACTCAAATTTGTATCTTCCAAATAAGTCAAACCAACATTCAGCGTAAAATGTGATGAACTGCTACCATGTATAACGTCTTGATCGGACTCTTCAACATCGCCATGATAAACATGTTCGACCACCTTCCAACCCTTTGGTTTTCTATCAAGGTCTTCAAGGTAAAATACTTGTGATACTTGTGTCTCAAGAATGTATTGGTTATTTTTGTGAAATTCCTTATTAGTCAAAATATGATGTATGCCATGCTCAATGAAAGAACGTCTATTGCGTTTCGTACAATTTGGGGGGTTAATGGTGTCAAACCATTTACATCGAAACAACACAACCTTGCGGTTGCCGATATAAGTGAGCTCAAGAATTTCTTCGAGTTGACCATAATACATCTCTCCATCAAGCCCGGCTGTTGAAACACCGCTGCATTGAGTGGTGTGAAGTTTATCGCATTTATGTATCACAAACCTCATACCGTTAACTACGTAAGCGGGGTATGTACATGCACTAGTATGTCCACATGCCAAAGAGAATAACTCTTCATTATAGTCGCCTGTCGGTTTTTATTCACGAATCTACGAAAGAGATACAAACATATTTAGATATATGAGCAATAACTCCAAGGTAATATATCTAATGTATTTACCTTGTGACTAAACCAGGTGGGAAACCTCGTTTCCACGTTATCAGGCGATTCTCTACAAAAGTTCATGATATTAGGATAAGTCATCCCGAAAGAAGATTTTTTTAAATATAGATAAGGAAGAAACATACTCTTTGTAAGCCAAGATGTCTGATTCGATTTCAGGACTGTTGTTAAGTATATACCATACAACTGCCCGCATAACATCTAAACTCATATGAATATCTTTGACTCTACCCATCAGTTTGCATGAGGACCGGAACACCTGGAATTTATCTTTTTGTTCAAGCAAACCGTTGTCATTCCTGTCAAGACGGTTAAATGTCGTCTCGACATCCTCAGCAAGATAACGCGAACAAAAAGTTAATGCTTCTTCTGCAACATAACCCTCCGCAATAGAACCTTCAGGCTTTGCTTTATTTCGGACATAATTATTTAGCTTATTCATGTATCTTTCAAATGGATACATCCACCTGCAGCGAATGAGGGCACCTAGAATAGCCTCATCGGATAGATGTACAACCAAATGAGGCATTATGTCAAAAAAAGCAGGAGGAAAGATTTGCTCTAAATTAATCATCACACTGATCAATTGGTTTTTAGCTTTTACCATGTCCTCCTCCGTCAAAATTCTAGAACAAAGCTGCTTAAAAAACAAGCAAAGCTGGATTATAGGATCTGCAATGTTTTTGGGCAAGTATTGTTGAACTCCGTAAGGAAGTAACCGTTGCATCATTATATGACAGTCATGAGATTTCATGCCCGTTATATTGTCATAATTAGCGGTGACTTTTTGCTTAAAGTTGGATCCAAACCCATCAGGTAGTCTAACTCCTTTGATGAATTTACAAAAAAGTTCCCTGTTAGCTTTGGTGAAAGAGTACTTTGGATGAGGCTTCTCAAACTTCCCGTTTCCTTTTGGAACTAACCACAACTCGGGTCGAACTCCCAATTTTTCCAAGTCTTGCCATGCCTTTGCCGTGTCTTTGGATTTGTCGTTTTGTAACAAGATATTCAGTATTGCCTCAAGCACGTTCTTTTCGACGTGCATGACATCCAAATTATGTTTTAGTAGAAGAAAGGGCCAATACTCAAGCTCCCAAAAGATAGAACGCTTAGTCCAATTCAATTCAACATTTCTATTAGGAGGTGGGTTGGTTTTCTTAATTTCTAGATGCTTCCCCGGCCTACGTTTCAAGAGGCTATTAGTTTGTAAGTGGATATCCATTTCGGTAAACTTTCCCGGTTTAGGCTTCCGTTCGGCTTTACCATGGAATTGCCTAGTTTTACTCTTTAGATAATGATTTGTTCTTAACCATCTTCTATGACCAACACAAACGATTTTGTTCTTGATAGCCATCGATGGAGTTTCCTTGTTACAAGTGGGGCATGCGTAGTAGCCTTGCCCAACCCACCTAGAAAGACTACCCCGAGCTGGAAAATCAATGATGGTCCATAAAAGCGCCGCTTTCATATCGAAATAAGTACCCGTAGCAGCGTCTTTCGTCCTGACTCCTTTCCATAAATCTTTGAGTTCCTTAATCAAAAGCGCCAAGAAAACATCAATATCTTTTGTAGGTGATTTAGGGCCAGGAATTAACATCGTCAACATTAAAGAAGTTTCTTTCATACACATCCACGGTGGTGTATTATATGCTGTCAATATGACCGGCTACATGCTGTAATTTTGACTCATAATGCCATAAGGATTAAAACCATCAGCAGCCAACCCTAATCGAACGTTTCTAGGGTCACTAGAGAAATCAGGTAGCATCATGTCAAAATGTTTCCATGCTTTACCGTCACACGGGTGATTCAACTTGCCATCCTTAGACTGTCTAGTAGCATGCCAAGTCATCCACTTTGCTATGTGTTTTGTGTTGAACATGCGTTGAAGTCTAGGTTTTAACGGAAAGTAACGCACCACCTTGTTTACAACCAACTTCCCCTTTGCTTTCTTTGGGTCTTTATATCTACTCTCTCCGCAGACTGGACAATTATCCCTCTTTTTGTTATCCTCTGATCCCCAATATAAAAAACAATCGTTTATACAAGCATGAATCGATTCGTATCCTAACCCGATCTTTCTGTATGTCTTCTTGATTTCATAGTATGACGATGGTAAATTGAAACCTTGACAACGGGTACAAAACTTCTGGAGACAAGCTAGAATCTGGTTAAACCCGACATCACTAATTTTATTTAAAACCTTGATGTGTGCAATCTCTGTTGTAAATTCCAATGTAGTCAAATTGGTAAGCGTGTGCAACTTTTGGGTGGACCTACTAAGTAACTCTTCGTGTAAACGATATTACGAAACTAGTCTAGATGGTGGCTAAGTCGAAAAAATACTCGAACAAAATTTAGCTAAACAAGTCATCGGAATGTCCATCGGAATGTGTCATCGGAATGTCCATCGGAATGTTGGCTGTCGGAATGCTTAGATCGGAATGCACTGGTCGGAATGTTTAGATCGGAATGTCTTTCTGTCTGAATGCTTAGATCGCAATGTATACCTATCGGAATCCTTAGATCGGAATGTTCAGATCGGAATGTGCAGATCGGAATGTTCAGATCGGAATGTGTCTAAAACAAATTTGGCAGAGTAACGACTCAAAAGTCCCTTAAAACCGTCAGAATCCCAGATCGCAATGTACGATCGGAATGTCCAGATCGGAATAAGGTATCGAAATCCCTAGATCGCAAAGTAGAACCTAGTGGTTATTGCGATCTGACCTTAAAGCACTTGTACTTTCCGATGGATACCTTTGGTAGAATTTTGGAATGATGAAAAACCAAGGATTTTTTAACGTTTGATCCAAGAAAGTTTGTGTTTTTAACCAAAACCAAGATACCAAAAACACTACAACAAGTATATAGAAGATTTGTAGCAAGATATAGAACACGAAAAACACAAAAAAATTTGAATCCGAGATGATTTATGGATTAAATCATTCGAATCAAATATAATAACAACAACCAATCACAAATCTACCCCGTGGCGATTGATACCAATTGTTGTCCCATGTTTTAGATGATTATACTACACGAATTAAAGAAAGAAAGGTAGATATGAGATGAATTTTAGAGAGAGAAAGTAGTGAGAGAAAGTAGAGAGAAAAATGGTGGAACTTTGTGAATATTAGATTAGAAGAAGAATGAAAATGACCAACCAACCTCTCCTTACATGCAAGGAGAGGTTTATATAGCCTTGCCCATATGTGGCATAATGGGCTATATGATAATGGGTCGGGTTTTCCTTTTGGGATTTGGTTACTTATGAATGAACCTTAGCTTAAAGTTAAGCCCGTAATACACGACTAATCTACTACCTATTACAACGTTCTAATATACGATACATAATAAACATATGACCGAGCATTCTTGTTCGACTCAATATTTTGAGGCTAACAAATACTAATAATTTACAAAACGATAAATAGCCAAAACGTTAGAATACATTTCACCAAATCCTTATTTCACAAATGTAACAAGTCTAAAATTATTACACATCACAATAAATCCATGTTTCACAATTTAACAAGTCTAAAGTTATTACACATAATAAAAAGTCTAAAACCAACAACAACTCCTAATCTGAATAAGCCCCGGCCTCATCATCATCCCCCTCATCATCCCCCTCATCAGCATCCGAGTTAATTAGCTCATTATCGGACATGTTGTTGGCATTCTCAAGATCTTGAGCCAACTCGTCGACGGTCCGAGTATCATTTTGATGAGGATTTAGGTTGACGGTATAGTTGGGACTTTCCCGAGAGTTAGAACTCGAGGGGCCAGTGGTGTTGACAACGGGTCGATTATAGTTGTTCAAACTGTTGTTTTGGGTAAATGGAGGTTGGAGTGGGTTGAGTGGAGCATTATATGGAAATCCGGGAGGGGGAGGAATACCACGGAACTGGGGCATAACAGGGACCTGAGGCATACCAGGGAACTAAGGCATACCAGTAGACATGCCAGGCATAGAAGAGAATTGGGGTGGCGGTACAAAAGGGTTATTAGGTCCGGTACACCCTCGACCCACATGTGAAGTATAATGAGAAATTAAATGACTTAGGCGGGCGTTGTTTACCTCAACATTTTGTTGCGCCACACTAGCATACATATGGGCCAAATTAGCCCGTTGCTGCGCCTCCTCGGTTTGCTTCCTCAACAGCTCTTTTTCTTGCTCATGAATCCTAAGTACCTCCGAGCGTTGTTCTCGAGTCACTCCCTCACTATAAGAACTACTCCCGCATCCATATGAGGTACCACCACCCGGTAACTTCCTGCCCCTGCCGACGATATTTTGAGTGTTGCGGCTCGGATTTACTAGATCAATTATTTCTTGATCACTTTTGTACTGCTCAGCATCGCAAGAAATCGCTTCTTTTATGACCATCATTTTCGACTGTGAAAAAGAAAGAGAAAAAAGAAGTTAAAAAGAAATAAAAATATGTTATTAAAGCATGTATAAATTAAATTACTTGCATATCTGTCTTGATTTTCCTCGGACATAATGCCATTCTTTTATTGTGCGTGCCCTCTTCCAAGTTTGTATAAGGTCCTCGTAAGCCCCATGCTTGACTTTCTGTACAATATCAAATAAATTAATAACAAGATCTTTACCAAAAAAAATTAATAACAAGATACAAATAAACAATATAAAACTTTTAAATGATCACAAAAACTATAACGATTCTTACATATTCGAATGATTTTTTCCCTTGATGTGTAGAAACTTTGTTTTTCGAGCGGTTAACTGTATTAACTTCACTTCTCCTCACCCGACTCGGGTGGGACCAATACCGGCACAAATCAAGCCACTCCCCTGCTGATCTGTTGCCCCACGTAGAACTTGATAGGGGCAGTACAAGCGCCGCTTCCTCGGGCGAATCATGGATAGAATAATAGTCAGCCTTTAGCTTGTTCTTATTTTTGCGCCAAAGTAGCCTCAACTTACAGTTAATTCCAGTTTTTATCCTTTCTCCCACTACATATGTTATCCCATCATAAGTCACACTTTCATGACTATCCAACCAACCCGTCAGGTTGAAATAGGTCTACATGTAAACATATGCATTTAATAAACAAACAATTTTCAACCAAAACAGTTAATAAGACTAGATGTAACGCAAACAATTAATACCTCAAGTGTAGGAAAGATATGGGTTTTGAGGTGCAATGGTATCTCTTCCCACTCGCAAGCAAGTGGAAGTGGTCGGACTGTTTCCCCCATCAGAGAGCTCAACATCGCAGCATTATCGCCTAACGGATGCAAGCTATTAAAATCATAAATATCAAATGAAATTGGCAGAGGTCCTCCATGCGCCCTATGCTTCCTCCTTAGGCTCGTATTAACCGTAACCATATGTGGTATCGGGTCACCTGCATAGATTAGTTATTGAAGTTATTGATTCGTGAAAATTCAAACACACTTAATTAACAATAAGAGTTGACATAAAATAAAAATAAATCACAATTTCTTACTTTCGCAATTGCCAGGTACGGACTTTGTAGGTCGTCTAGGTGGAGTACCACCAGCATGTCTGATTCAATTTCAAGACTATTGTTAAGTATATACCATACAACTGCCCGCGTAACATCTAAACTCGTATGAATATCTTTGACTCTACCCATCAGTTTGAATGAGGACCGGAACACCTGGAATTTATCTTTTTGTTCAAGCAAACCGTTGTCATTCCTGTCAAGACGGTTAAATCTCGTCTCGACATCCTCAGCAAGAAAATGCGAACAAAAAGTTAATGCTTCTTCTGCAACATAACCCTCCGCAATAGAACCTTCAGGCTTTGCTTTATTTCGGACATAATTCTTTAGCTTATTCATGTATCTTTCAAATGGATACATCCACCTGCAGCGAATGAGGGCACCTAGAATAGCCTCATCGGGTAGATGTACAACCAAATGAGGCATTATGTCAAAAAAACAGGAGGAAAGATTTGCTCTAAATTAATCATCACACTGATCAATTGGTTTTTAGCTTTTACCATGTCCTCCTCCGTCAAAATTCTAGAACAAAGCTGCTTAAAAAACAAGCAAAGCTGGATTATAGGATCCGCAATGTTTTTGGGCAAGTATTGTTGAACTCCGTAAGGAAGTAACCGTTGCATCATTATATGACAGTCATGAGATTTCATGCCCGTTATATTGTCATAATTAGCGGTGACTTTTTGCTTAAAGTTGGATCCAAACCCATCAGGTAGTCTAACTCCTTTGATGAATTTACAAAAAAGTTCCCTGTTAGCTTTGGTGAAAGAGTACTTTGGATGAGGCTTCTCAAATTCCCGTTTCCTTTTGGAACTAACCACAACTCGGGTCGAACTCCCAATTTTTCCAAGTCTTGCCTTGCCTTTGCCGTGTCTTTGGATTTGTCGTTTTGTAACAAGATATTCAGTATTGCCTCAAGCACGTTCTTTTCGACGTGCATGACATCCAAATTGTGTTTTAGTAGAAGAAAGGGCCAATACTCAAGCTCCCAAAAGATAGAACGCTTAGTCCAATTCAATTCAACATTTCTATTAGGAGGTGGGTTGGTTTTCTTAATTTCTGGATGCTTCCCCGGCCTATGTTTCAAGAGGCTAGTAATTTGTAAGTTGATATCCATTTCTTTAAACTTTCCCGGTTTAGGCTTCCGTTCGGCTTTACCATGGAATTGCCTAGTTTTACTATTTAGATAATGATTTGTTCTTAACCATCTTCTATGACCAACATAAATGATTTTGTTCTTGATAGCCATCGATGGAGTGTCCTTGTTACAAGTAGGGCATGCGTAGTAGCCTTGCCCAACCCACCCAGAAAGACTACCCCGAGCTGGAAAATCATTGATGATCCATAAAAGCGCCGCTTTCATATCGAAATAAGTACCCGTAGCAACGTCTTTCATCCTGACTCCTTTCCATAAATCTTTGAGTTCCTTAATCAAAGGCGCCAAGAAAACATCAATATCTTTTGCAGGTGATTTAGGGCCGGGAATTAACATCGTCAACATTAAAGAAGTTTCTTTCATACACATCCACGGTGGTGTGTTGTATGCTGTCAATATGACCGGCTACATGCTGTAATTTTGACTCATAATGCCAGAAGGATTAAAACCATCAGCAGCTAACCCTAATCGAACGTTTCTAGGGTCACTAGAGAAATCAGGTAGCATCATGTCAAAATGTTTCCATGCTTTACCATCACACGGGTGATTCAACTTGCCATCCTTAGACTGTCCAGTAGCATGTCAAGTCATCCACTTTGCTATGTGTTTTGTGTTGAACATGCGTTGAAGTCTAGGTTTTAACGGAAAGTAACGCACCACCTTGTTTTCAACCAACTTCACCTTAGCTTTCTTTGGGTCTTTATATCTACTCTCTCCGCAGACTGGACAATTATCCCTCTTTTTGTTATCCTCTGATCCCCGATATAAAAAACAATCGTTTATACAAGCATGAATCGATTCGTATCCTAACCCGATCTTTCTGTATGTCTTTTGATTTCATAGTATGACGATGGGAAATTGAAACCTTGACTACGGGTACAAAACTTCTGGAGACAAGCTAGAATCTGGTTAAACCCGACATCACTAATTTTATTTAAAACCTTGATGTGTGAAATCTCTGTTGTAAATTCCAATGTAGTCAAATTGGTAAGCGTGTGCAACTTTTGGGTGGACCTACTAAGTAACTCTTCAAACTCGTTATTAGGACCCGTTGTTTGATCAGGTGGAGTTTGAGTCGGAGGAGTTTGAGTCGGTGAAGTTTCGACATTAGTTACAGAAATATCTTCTAAGAACGTATTCATGTCAAGGTGTTCAGGTGAATGTGATACTGGTGTAGGAAGCGGAAGAATCGGTTCACCGTGATATTTCCAAGTGGTATAATATTCGTCCCACCCGTGTTGGGATAAGTGTACCTCAAGAGTGTGGAGGTCAACCAATCTCTCACAGTTACAACAACGTTTACATGGGCAACGAATCATTTGTGTGATGGGGTGCACAAATGTCTTACAATGCTCGAGGAAGGTGAAAAGACCATATAAAAATTCATCGGAATTACGATGGGATATAGTTGTCCAACTCTTATCAATTATCATAACTGCGTTGCAAATAAACATTATTCAAATAAATGATTTAATTAAACACCTTAAAACAAATAATCAGGAATGTTTTTTCACCTACTAATGCACTATGGAAGGCAATCCTAACCCACTCTTTGAATGTTTCGTCTCATATATGAATGCGTATAACTGATTTACTATTCGAGTATATTTCGGCAGCATTTCCCCTCTACTCCCCAAATATGTGTTTAAAGACATATTCGTAGGAGTAAAGGAGAAACGCTGTCGAAATCATCTCAAATAATAAACCAGTTATACGCATTCATATCCTAAATGAGACAAAACATTCAAAAAGCAGTCCCAAATATGGGGACTTTCCGAAATTAATTTCTAATAAATTAATTTCGACGGGTTTTCTAAGGTTGATTAATTTCGGACGGGGCTTTTCCAAAATTAATCGAATAGAATCCTAAAACAATCCTAAAAATATTTACTACAAAAGACTAACAATATATAATATAATAAACATATGCATAATATTAATTACACGCCTCGGTCACGGCTGAAATAAACAAAGATGGAAAGATAGAAAAAAAGGTCTGGATGAGGAACTTGTCCCGACTGTCCCGGTGCTAACCAAACACAAACATAAAATAAAAAATCTAAATTAGTTGGTTTCCGAGATTTTATCTAATTTGAAACAAACACTAAAACAATTTCAAAAAAAAAACATTACCTTTTATACGACTGTGACTCGGGAATTCGGTTCTTGGCTATGACTCGGGTCTTGGCTACGATAAACATATAAAAAAATTAAACTCGTGCATATATATATATATATATATATATATATATATATATATATATATATATATATATATATATATATATATATATATATATATATATATATATATATAAGTCGAAATCCGTAAATAAATATTAAGGTATATATAAGCCGAAATCCATTAAGCCTAAAAGAATTAAGCCGAAATCAACTATATATATATATACTAAGCGAAATCAACTAAGCCTAAATCAACTAAACCTAAATAAGCCGAAATCAACTAAGCCTAAATATAATCCGAAATCAACTAAGCCTAAATATAACCCGAAATCAATTAAGCCAAAATAAGCCAAAAACTACTAAAAAATTAGCTCATACGTTTTAATATAAGAAAAATAAACACCCACCTTTAGTATAAGTGGCTACTGCTGCTGCTGCCGTGGTGCTGCTGCTGCCGCCGGCGGTGGTGGTTGCTATTGCTGCCGTCGGTGATGGTGGTGGTGGTATTAAACAAATTAAACAAATTATCATTATCATTATAACAAAGTTAGACAAATTATCATTATCATTATAACAAATTTAAACAAATTTAAACAAATTACCTTTATATAAATTGGTGGGTCGGATTGGTGGTGGTGGTGATGGATGGGACGGATTGGTGGTGGTGGTAATGGGTGGGACGGATTGGTGATGTGCGAGTGTGGTGGTGATGGGTGGGACGAAGATGAAGATGAAGGTGGTGGTGGTGGGATGAGACGGTTGTGGTGATGTCCGAGCGGGAAGATGAAGACGGATTGGTGATGCCCGTTTTTTTTTAATAAAGATGAAGAATGAATGATGTCTTTGTGGGTTTAATTGTGGATAAAATTTAGGGTCGAAAATTAGGGTCGAAAATTTCGACCCTAATATTTAGGGTCAAAAATTTCGACCCTAAATATAAGCCGCGAATTTTTTAATTTTGGTATGGAATTTTAAAGTTTTCGTGAAATTTTTTGAAAGTTAAAAGTTTTAGTGCCAAAATCAGGGTCGAAATTTCGACCCTAAATTTCGAAACTATAATAGTTTTAAATTTAAAATGTTTTAAAAACTCAATAAATAGAGTTTTTAAATTATTAAATTATTTATATAAAATATAAACAAATTATTTTATTTATATAAAATATTAATAAGTATCACTAATATATTTTATTTATGTAAATTTATTTTATAAATTACAATAATTACGTTTTAAAATAGTAAATTTCGAAACGGGAATAATTTTGATTTTAAAATGTTTTAAAACATTAATAAATAGAGTTTATAATTACTAAATTATTTATATAAAATATTAACAAATTATTTTATTTATATAAAAAACTAATAAGTATCACTAATATATTTTATTTATGTAAATTTATTTTATAAATTACAATAATTACGTTTTAAAATAGTAAATTTCGAAACGAGAATAATTTTAATTTTAAAATGTTTTAAAACATTAATAAATAGAGTTTATAATTACTAAATTATTTATATAAAATATTAACAAGTTATTTTATTTATATAAAAATTTAATAAGTATCACTAAAATATTAACAAGTCAATAGGGTATCGTATTGCATGATATGAGTCAATATGGTATCATATTGCATGATATGAGTCAATATGGTATCGTATTACATGATATGAGTCAATATGGTATCGTATTACATGATATGAGTCAATATGATATCGTATTACATGATATGAGTCAATAGGGTATCATATTACATGATATGAGTCAATATGGTATCGTATTACATGATATGAGTCAATATGGTATCATATTACATGATATGAGTGAATATGGTATCATATTACATGATATGAGTCAATAGGGTATCGTATTACATGATATGAGTCAATATGGTATCGTATAACATGATATGAGTGAATATGGTATCGTATTACATGATATGAGTCAATATGGTATCGTATTACATGATATGAGTCAATATGGTATCGTATTACATGATATGAGTCAATAGGGTATCATATTACATGATATGAGTCAATAGGGTATCATATTACATGATATGAGTCAATATGGTATCGTATAACATGATATGAGTCAATATGGTATCGTATTACATGATATGAGTCAATATGGTATCGTATTACATGATATGAGTCAATAGGGTATCGTAAAACATGATATGAGTCAATAGGGTATCATATAACATGATATGAGTCAATATGGTATTGTATTACATGATATGAGTCAATAGGGTATCGTATTACATGATATTAGTCAATATGGTATCGTATAACATGATATGAGTCAATATGGTATCGTATTACATGATATGAGTCAATATGGTATCGCATTACATGATATGAGTCAATAGGGTATCATATAACATGATATGAGTCAATAGGGTATCGTATAACATGTTATGAGTCAATATGGTATCGTATAACATGATATGAGTCAATATGGTATCGTATTACATGATATGAGTCAATATGGTATCGTATTACATGATATGAGTCAATAGGGTATCGTATTACATGATATGAGTCAATAGGGTATCGTATAACATGATAAGAGTCAATATGGTATCGTATTACATGATATGAGTCAATAGGGTATCGTATTACATGATATGAGTCAATATGGTATCGTGTTACATGATATGAGTCAATATGGTATCGTGTTACATGATATGAGTCAATATGGTATCGTATTACATGATATGAGTCAATATGGTATCGTATTACATGATATGAGTCAATATGGTATCGTATTACATGATATGAGTCAATAGGGTATCGTATAACATGATATGAGTCAATAGGGTATCGTATAACATGATATGAGTCAATATGGTATCTTATTACATGATATGAGTCAATATGGTATCGTATTACATGATATGAGTCAATATGGTATCGTATTACATGATATGAGTCAATATGGTATCGTATTACATGATATGAGTCAATATGGTATCGTATTACATGATATGAGTCAATATGGTATCGTATTACATGATATGAGTCAATATGGTATCGTATTACATGATATGAGTCAATATGGTATCGTATTACATGATATGAGTCAATAGGGTATCGTATAACATGATATGAGTCAATAGGGTATCGTATAACATGATATGAGTCAATATGGAGGGAAAACCTTGGCGGGAAAACATTGGAGGGAAAACATTGGAGGGAAAACATTGGAGGGAAAATGTTAACAATTTCCCTCACTTTTTTAGCATAAAAAGAGAACCACACACACTCCTTATCATCACAACCACCAGCAGATCACACACACTTATCATCATAAACAAATTGTTATTATGTACATGTTGAAGCATGAAGCTTTTCCGTGCAGGTGTGGACATGGAGATGTAGTTCTTCGAGAATCGTGGACAACTGAAAACATTGGTAGACTGTACTATGCTTGTCCACGTTCACGGGTTCAACCTCCATTTTCATATGGATGCAAAATTTTTTTATGGAAAGACGAACACGTCCAACTACTAATCAATTCTCTTGAAGGTTCAATGAGCTTTTCTCCTCCAAGCTCTTCTTCAAGACCTTCAACGAGCTTTTCTCCTCCAAGCTGTTGTCCCAGACCTTCAACGATTCCAGTTTCTTCTCCAAGCTCTTCAACGTGTGTAAACTGTGTGCGCTTGAATGGAATGATAATGGTACTTGAACGTACGATAGAGTTGTACCGCAACTCCGATAGGCACACATTGGATTCAGCTGCACTACTTCACGACCTTTACGATGACATGGGGAACCTTAGTTTGAACTAGTTTGTGATGTGTTTTTTCCATGTTTACGAGTCTAATATCGTTGTAATATCAATGTTTAATTAAGCGCGTGTTTAAGTGTCCGTGACGAATAAAATTATGTTTAGGAGTGTTTGTCTGTAAGTCTCCCATGTGATATTACAAAAGGTTTTATGTAATATTTGGAATAAAGTAGTGTTTCGTTCTGTGAGTAATTAGTATTCTAGCTTGAATCATTGTGAGAATTTAGTTTGTTTGAGTCACAAAATTTAGTATAAGTTTGTTGTGTTAGGTTTTGCAGTCAAAAGTTCAGTCAAAAGCATTTTACTTCAATCAAATTTTGCTCAAACTCATAAATAAAGGAGCCTTTTTAATTCATACAAACATACAAGTACATTTCAAACACAAAAACCTAAAAGATGCAGAAGCATCATTATACACAACAACATGTGTTAGTATGATTCTTATTCTATCTGAACAACAATTATTAATTAGATTAAAAGAGACACAGTCTTAACGAATTCCTTCATTAAACTTTGCTCAAACTCATAAATAAAGACTCCTTCTAAGCAGTTACGAATGCTTATTTATTGATCCTTCATTTTCTTAACGAATTCCTCCTTCTCAGTCATTCTTGCTGCTGTATCTTTAATTAAACCTTCCAACCGACTTGAGATTTTCTTATCATTCTTTTGAGTATCTTTCAATACTTTAGCGCATTTCTTTAAGAGATATATATCTCCAGCACGTTTTAACTCCTGGATAAACTGTTGTCTTTCTTCAACAGCTTCATCTAAAACCTCATGTAAACGTTCAAGTTTCAGACCAAAACGTTTGTCCGCTTCGGCAGATTGTTCAAAATATGCTACCATTCGATCAGTCCAATTATCTGAACGAGCAACTTCTTTTAATTCTTCTAACCTTCCTAACCATGCCATTATTGTTGTTTTTTTAGTAATGGAAAACTGAGATGAGTGATAATTGGAGGCAAACTACAAACCATTAAATAGCAAAACAACTACCCAATATGGATGGCACACATACATCTATTATCATCTTCCTGTTCACAATGGGTACATAATGAAAGCACTAAAACTAGTACCATCAATAGTGGGACTAATGAAAGCACCAAAACAATGGGTACAGTCATTTGTAGTCTAGTTGGTTTTTCATAGTGGTAACCAACTTGATCTTTCTGGATTTGCGGTGTAATTGATGAACTTATTATGTTCTTGTAGTTGCTAAGTTGTTTGCACAGCTTTAGTTCTGCTTAGACTTAATTATTTTTAGCTATTACTACATTATATAAGTATAATAATAATAATTCAAAATTTATTTTAATAATTATGAAAAAAATATTTTTTGCAATTAAAACACATTACCATTGAATAAAAACATATATTAAAATTTAAATATATACATATATTAATATTTTAAAAGCATTCAGACTAAAAGAAAATTTTTAAAATATATTTAATAATTTAGGGTCGAATTTTCGACCCTAAATATAAACCGCGAATTTTTTAAATTTTTCGTGAAAATTTTTGGTGTGAAATTATATATTTTTCGGGAAAATTTTTTAAAATTCTAAATTTAGGGTTGTAACGTAACAAATTTAATTAAACATACGTTGGAAATATACGAAGTTAACCGTATCTTACATTTAAAATTTCCCTCGAACTAATTTTCTATTCCAAACGATTTCCAAAACACATTGTCAACAAACTTAGCTGTTTTACTCTATACTTTGCATGCCGAAGGATTAATATTGTCGCTATTTCCTTTATCAATTGTGCATGGGAAATTTAACTTTTTAATCTCGAAAGAATGTATTGTAAACTCAGTCGTCGACATGAATTAATTTTGAATCAGAAATTTAAAGTTCATATAAATAGCGACTCTTGCGGTACAATGTTTGCATGGTATATAAACACATATTTGCATTGCAAATTAATAGAAAATCCAAAAGGTGTCGAGCAAGAAACTGGAGCCCGAGTTTGAAGCTAGCTAGGGTTTGTTCATTGGTCACAAAACTGAAGGTAAATATCACTTTTAATAGCAAGTATATAAGAAATTTTGCATGCATATTTTTAGTGTGAATCTATGTTGATTATGTAAGTTTCGTAGTATTAATTGATACTGAAAGGTTCATGTCAATCTTCTTTTGAGTGATGCAGAATGTCAAACACTGAATCTAGCAAAGAAACCGAGTCTTTATTCGGGCAAGAGGGTGATCTAAGTGCTGAAATAAATAATGTGTTGAGATCTCTGATGCCAATTATAGAAAAAGAGACACAGAAAAAAGTACAAGCAATACTAGAAACCAAAGAAAGACTGAAAGAAGAAGAACTTCAAGAGCTGCAAAACCGTAAATTGTTCTTGATGACAAGCCCACCTCAATTCCATGGTGACATGGATGATCCTGTTGTGGTATCTGACTGGATTATGGAAATGGAAAACGCCTTTGATTTATGCAAGTGTTCAGATGATCGTAAGATTTTGTATGCTTCATATATGCTAAGAGGAAAAGCGTTATACTGGTGGAACATGATCAAGGAGTCGCGTGGAAAAGAAACGTTAATGAGTTTGTCATGGGATCAATTCAAGGAACTTGTTCACAAGAGATACGTTATCTTGGAGAGTCAAAAAAGCGGACTGGAGGAATTTAATTCTTGGGTTGATCAATTTCATTATCATACTGAATCTGTTCAAGAATACACAGTAAGGTTTAACAAAAGTGTTAGATATGGAACAATCACTGCTGAAACTGAGAACAGGGAGATTGATAGATTCATTGAAGGGTTACACCCTAAAGTCCGTTGTTTTGTTGATATGGCCAAAAACCCAAAAACATTTGAGGAAGCGGTTCATCAAGCAGAAGTTGCTTGGAAAAAGATGAAAAGTTCAAACTGATACCCTGAGCAAGGAGCATGTTCTAGGCTTATGCTTCATTGGCAAATTTTATTTCTGGTTTTGTTTTGCTTATAAATCATTATTTACCTTTCTATTTTGTAACGCTTTTATTTGAGCAAAGTCTTGATTTTGAACTTAATCTTTCAGCCAAAAAAGATAGCACCCACGAAAACTCAGTATGCAAATGATAGAGTACGTTGTCGTGTATCGGTCTTTTACTGAATCTAAAACTAAATGATGTCTAAACTTTAAACAGCAAATTAGCTTAAGATTACGTGATAAAACTTAGTGGACTCGTCAAACAATTGATCCACTATTTAGGCTGAATTACGGTTAATTGTGATCACTTGTTTAAAATCAACCTGGGACTTTTTTCACTGATTTGGTGGTTCAAGCATCCGGTCAAATACAACCCTTAAGTGATAAAAAAGGAACCATATTGAAAATAATTTTGTAGAAAACATGAACCAAGAATCAAACTAAACCAAAAACTAAACTAAATCTACAAAACCAAAAACCAAACAGATTATGCTTTTGATCCGACCAGTTGGCTCGTCTTTCGGTTCACTTCGATTTTTGATATGTTTTGCCTAGGTGTTTGTGACGTGACCCCTACTTTGCAACTGAAACTAAATTTGGTGTGCATGAAAACGAACGAGACAGGCGTCAACGTAATCGAAATGAGAAGACAGTGTAATTTTCGCAAAAAATGGAGTGTCGTAAGGATAAACTCGATAAAAACATGATTCGATGTTCTAGTTTTATTAAGTCATAAAGTTAAGTAAAGTTGGAAAGCGTCATATTTGATATTGTTTTGTAAGTTCCCCGAAAGATAAAACACATATGTCGATTCAAAATATCTTTATCTTAGCCATCTTTTATTTGTTCTTTGTGTAAGAAAGTCCATCGGACGTACTTTGACACTAACAAGATGATTGAGAGATTCATTTGTTTTTGCACCAGAGCTATTTAGATTTGATAAACGCATTGAGTAAATGAGGATGTTTAGTGTATATACTAGTAGACCATTTGCACAAGCGACGGCAAGTATCTTTTTACTAAATTTGTGACGAGCAAATATTGTTCATTTGTACGTTAATAGGTTGTTAAAGTTTTGATATGTTGCTACAACTATTTATGGGCTGTTAGAACTTATAAGTATTTTTAAGATTTAAATGGGATTAGTCAATATTTAAGGCTTTTATAAATATAAGAATTCGGAAAACTTCTTTTATTTGTAACTTTAATTAATATGTAAGCTTTTTCATAATAAGTAAGTGACATTTTTTGAATTTTAAAACGTTCTGTTTATAAAATAGTCTATAATGTAGTAGAGATATATATAATGTAGTAGAGATACAGATGTTTTATATATAATCGGTTCATTTTCTAGTAACTTTTTTATTTTTTCGATTATTAGCTTTTGTATGTGTCTGATGACGTATATTTCTTAGTCGGGCCATGTAGTCCAACCCATTTTCAAGCATAGCTTTTATATCATCCACAAAGTTAAATTGGAAGAAAAACAAGTCGAATGACGAGTTAGGCATTGTTTTAATTCTTCCAAATTTACTCCAAATATTGTTAACATAATTAGCTACAAGAGGGTATGCTACCTGTTTACCGAAGAAAAAACCATATACCAAATTAACAAATCTTTCACTCGTTGTACTAGTAGAATCCATCGGGGCCGTTGATTGGTGTATTTTGCATACACCTAATATCATGTTAATTTAGCATAATTATATATTTATTTTTCGTTATACATGTACTTTTAATGTGTTTTGTGATTATGTAGGTTACAAACGAAATGGAATAAAATGACCGTTTAATTAATTTTTTGGAGAAAAGACACTGTGAGCGCCGATAAATGAAGAATGAATAATGAAGGAAAAAAAAGAAGTCAAGACATTGGGATATCAAAAGAGACAAAAGGATTTTGTTACACAATTGGTACAGAGGAGAGCAAAATATATAAAAAAAAACATTCATTGGTGAAAAAAAAGGACAGCAAGAGCATATAGCAACAAGAAGGATTAATTAAAAAAGGAGGCAACCATTTGTTTTTGACAAAAAGAAAGTCAACAATCATCAGTGGATCGAAACAACCACCCATCTTTCGCCAATTCTGTGTCTAACCAACGTGGCACAAATTCTGAAATTAGCGAGTTAAGTAAGAAAGTTGATCTTTTGTTGAAAAATCTAGGAAAGGTGTTCCAAATGTGTCTAATGTGTCGCATAGTGGGTGTTGAATGTGTGGTGATCCGAGTCACTCAGTCGATAATTGTCAAAGTTGGGGGGCGCCACCAAATGAGGAGGTGAATGGAGTCTATGGAGGTCGTCCACGAAATGACCCATTCTCCGAAAGTTACAATCCTGAATGGCGCAATCACCCCAACTTCCGTTGGAAAGATGAAGACAATCGCCCTAATAATGCCCAACAACAACACTATGGTTATAAACCAAGGTATGAGGGTGGCGATTCATCTAACTTCCAACAAAATTCTTACAATCATAGGCCAAAACAACAATATCCAAATCAGGGCCAAGGGCAAGATGACAACCGTCTCTTGAACCTTGACCAAAAGTTTGATAGGCTTATGGATTCATTGTCTACCAACAATTAAGAGATCAATAGAAAATTTGAGGTCACCAATCAAAGACACGAGACCACTACTAAATCTTGCAGCTCTTGAGAGACAAGTTGGTCAATTGGCGGATCAATTAAACAAAAGAGATTAGGGAAAGCTACCGAGCTACCCCATCATGAATCCCGCACACAAGAAAAATAGAAATGAGCACGTGAATATGGTGACATCTCTTCGAAATAGGAAAATCTACAACAATGACAAGGTAATTCCAAATTCCTCTCATGATGTCGTGGATTTCGTTACTGATGACGAAATTATTGTTGAAGGTAAAAATTTTGATAATGTTAAGTCCAGTTCTGAGTTGGTAAATGTGGCAACTGTGGTTTTGAAGTTCGTCACTTAGTTTTATTTTATGCTAGGTACGTGTCTTTACGTGTTTATGTGCTAATTGGTGTGTATAGATTGTGGTTTGGATATCGTATCCGGTACGGGGTACCTTGTGAGTGAAACGATGTGTGATGATTTCATGTTCATGAGCTCACATGGTAGTGATTATGAAATGAGATGGTGTTATTTAGTGGTTTATGTTTACGTATATGTATTATAGAAAATCGTATTTTTTACGATTTACGGTTTAGCATTTTGAGGTCTCTGATGAGGTGTTTAGTCATGTGAGTATTTTTCGGGATGGTTTCAAGTCATTTAGGACTTAGTTATAAAGTTTATTTCAAAATTTAAGATTTTTTTTAAAACTGTATATTTTACGTCTTTTACGGTAAACACGTAAATTTGACTAGTTTTACGGTTTTGAGGTTTTGGAGGTTTTAGGAGCTAAAATAAATTAAGGTAAATTAATGTATTATTAATAACATAATAATAAGTAATAAAAAAGAAAAAAAATAAAAATTTATATATATGGGTCGGTTAGGGCCGAATAAAAAGAAAATAACCAAAAAGCCCAAAAACATGCCCAATGGACTTGTAATGGGATTAAGGGGCATTTAGGACTTAACCAAACCAACCTCATAACCAAAATAACCAGATTTTTCACCCCCATAACATCTCATAGTCGAATTTTAACAATGGTGGCCAATTAGGGTTTCAAAAATAAAGATCTTCCATTATTTTAAGGTAAAATCTTCAATCCCTTTTTATTTAAATTGTTTTTATGCATTTATAAATCAATACATGATGGATCTATGATTATGTCTAAATTAGAATCTGAGTTTTAATGATATAATAATGATTAAATTATTTAGGGTTTATAACTAAACAAGTTATGGGTAATTAATAAGACTAATTATGTTAAATTTGTTTTTTTTAAAACTGGGCAGAATTTTTGGTCCATTGTTTTGATGATATCTAGAGTTCTATAAACTCTTATTTTGCGATCCAAGTATTCCTGGAAAGGTATTTGAGTTGGCTTTGAAATGCAAGAAACTTGAACTAAACTGGAGGTCTGGAAGTGGGTCAAAAACAGGTTACAACAATCGGAGGTCAACACAGTTTTGAAATCAGTCAGGTTTAATTTAATGTTTTAAGGTGATTGGGGTACTTAGGAGTACGCTTGAGCCCTCTAATGAGCATGGGAGTTGGTTTATATATTAAATAAGAGGCCTGGAGGAGGGCAAAGCAAATGGGTTAGGGTAAGACCCCCTAATCATAACAAACTTTTTGTATGTTCAAAATCAGTAAAATCCGGATAGACAAAAGTATATATATATATATATATATATATATATATATATATATATATATATATATATATATATATATATATATCGGGGCCTTAACAGTAGCTTTAAGGTTGGGGCAAAAGGGAGGAGTTAGCTAACATATGTAAGGGCATAGGATTTCCTTTACAGAGATAATGGGTATGGTTAGGTGGGCGTTTGGCTTATAGTTTGGAGACCTAAAAACCGGGACTGTTTTGGGTAAAATGTTAACGAGACGGGTTATGAAGTAAACTAAGTTAAGGGATTTATAGAGGGGTGTAATGAGATGCTTAGAGCATATAAATGAGGTATATATATGGGGGAATGTTAGATGTCCATCATAGGTTGATAAGCCATTTTAGTGTTTGGTTCATGTTTTGATTGTGTGCTTTTATTTGCTAGCTTTTTGCTAGTGCGCGGATTTTTGGAGAAGCTCAATTAGTTGAGTTTCATAGTCCCATATCTTTTAATGAATTTGACTTCCAGATGGGATGGAAGAGACACTCGTTATGGTTTTATAAATTATTGCTGTGAATTTTTTATGATTGGTGATGGACTTGTGTGTACTTATGTGATTAACTGCTATGTGATTCTTGATTGTGTTTATGATTTAGATCGGGGGACACGTACAGTTTCATTTATTGTGGTTTGACTTGGTACCAAGGGGATGTTGACAAGGCGGGGCCTTGGAAATTGTGGTTATTGGTAAGGCTGGGAGCCTGGGAGTTGGTTTGGTATGATTAATATTGAATGTTAGTTGTTAATGCACATTTGTAACACATTGTCCCTATATTTTTATTGTTGGTGGTTATTCACAGCTTATATTATAAATGATTTGGCGTTGGAGTCTAAACCTATGACTCTCACCAACTTTATGTTGACGCGTTTTAGTGTCTCTTTCAGGTGAGAATGTGGTTAAGCTTGGGTATAGAAGTGGCTAGCTTTGGAGGCATTAGGATTGCATTTAGAAGGAGATCCCCGTTCCTTCTTAGTTTATTTTTATGTGTTTTGAATAAGTGATACTATGAACCTATATGTTGATTTGTTGTGTTATTTGTTTGTCTTGGGTAAGAGGTAGGATTGTTACCTACTTACCTAGACTCCTGCATTAATGAGATATTGTCATGACATTTGTGTCACCTTTTATGACATTTTTAATTCATATAGTTCTATCTATAGACACGCTATTGTTGTGATGATATCCATACGTCGTGCCCCTTATTCCGCCATGGTGGGGTGTGACAGAATGGTATCAGAGCCAATGGTTATAGAGAATTAGGTTGCCTAGTTTCGTAGCCTAGTCTATAGCTTAAGGGTCCCTGCATATAGGCGTCATAAGAGTATGTGTGCATTTTATAATAATTGATGTGTTTGGATGTTCTTTATTGTGATGTTTTGACTAGTATAAATTGAACCATAGTAAGTTGATACTTAGCCACATGTTATTTTTCTTTTCGAGATGTGACTAGTGCTGGTTGAACCATAATCATCCACGCTAGTCATTGTCGTATTTTGCTTAAATTATACATTATAGTACATAATTTGGTACATGGTAGTTTCTATCTTTTGTTGGGTTATTTTATGTACCTGAGGTATAGTATTTTTCTTTTGCTGTTTAAGTCATGTTCCCTAAGAATCATGTGGTGGTTTGAGTTATTAGGAGTAGGTGGATATGAAGGATTTTAAGCCGTTTCCACTCTTATGGGCGACATGACTTATAACTGATTATGTTTTCGTTTTGGATTTAGTCTATGCTGTTTTAGCTAGACTATGGATTTATGTATTTCAAGAGTTAGAATATGTTATTTAAATAGTTGGAGTTTTAGACCTTATTGTTTATGTGGTTATGTGCTTAGGTGAGTTGATGGATTTATGTGTTATATGTTGTATTGATTCTTATAAGTTTCATCATAGGAGGGATTGCATTGGGGAAAGGGTAATTGTATAAGTATGGTGGCCAACATAGTTATACAAGTACCACAACTTCAATGGGTTCTCAAGTATGATTGCATGAAAGAGGGTTTGTACATGCTTGTATATGATAAGATGTGGATTTTGGGTATATTTATAATATATGGGTTTATGTAACAGCTGCCTACGATATGGCTATTTTTTAGTGTGTTATATGTTTTGAGTTATAATCGTGTTGTGTGATTATGGGGTCACACGATATGGGTTGTGTCACACTCCCAAAATATCAGAGTATAATGGCAACAAGGGAGTGGTGACGTCATGATTATCATACACACAGTTACAAAGAACGACCTCTAAATGAGACGTTCGGAAAATTGATCACTTGCATTTGATAAAATAAAGAGTTTTAACATAGTGCGGAAGCATAAAAACTGGTCACAGATACAAAAACATAGTTTTCAAATGGTACAAATGATCTTTATTTTCAATAGAAATGACGGCAGTGCATGAGACCTCACATAGCATCTTCATTCTTAATACTTGAGAAAAACATTTATAAAGCGTCAACATAAAGTTCGTGAGTTCATAGGTTTAGTTAATTTGAAGTGTTTAATGAACCACAAGATTTTCCCAAACATGATGACAATATAACAAATACAAAGTCATCATAAAAGCATTTATTATAGTCTAAGCTCGTGACACCGAAGCGTTAACAACACCGGCAGTATAATCATATAAATGTAGCCCAACTGGATGCCTAAACCCACGACATCCTATCTCAGACTCAAATGAAACTGTGCCCGCTTGTCCCTTGTTGGACCAAGACGGACAGGGGTGTCAACCCCGATAGATCTATCCATAACATTCGCGCTTACACAAAGTAATTAACGGTTTACGATTCACGGGCCAAAGCAACTGGGTTTTTAGTGGGACTTAGACTAGTATATAAATCAGTTAATGCACTTGTGTTCATACGTTAAATCAAGCAATGTCTCACCCCAAAAAGCAGTAAAAGCAGTTAAAAAGTGGGGCTATAAACTCACCTCAAATGATAGTCAAGTAAAAGTAATCAAGTAGTAGGCACGGAAAAATGCTCGCAACAACGTCAACCCAAACCGCAGCCTAGCAATAGTAATAATGACTAACTAAGCTAAAAATAAGGCAAATAAATAATTATTCCTATATTACATTGTACTTGCACCAATTAATTAATAAATAAAAATATTTACTTTTTATTTCAAAAGTTAAACTATATATTAAAATGTCGAAGTTTATAAATAAAACGCACACAAAAATAATTAATTTAAAATGACACAAGACAGACCCTTTAGAAAATTAGACGCGACAATTAATTATGTTTTTAGTTGGATCAATTGGTAATTGGTCTCTATCTATGTCCAATAATAGTCCAAGTCTCAGTCCAATACAGTCCATATAATAATACGGTCCTAATCCTAATTTTTGTCCAATAAATATATCATTCTTTTTGTCTTATTATTTTTAGTGTCAATTAATATGAAGGTAAAAAATAAATAAATAAAGTGATCATCCCTTCTGGGTCGTCCATAAATAAATTATGATACCCTTGCCCGGGACCCACTTTAATTGGGTCTTTTAGTTCGGTTAGAGTCAAAAGAAAGGGGACTCGGCATATACGACTTACACGAAGAATGCCTACTCCCACGCTTCACTCGCGAACCGTGACACCAATTTAGTCCGGGTTAAATTATATTAATTTTATTTAATATTTATTAAGTTTTAATTTTTAAGTTTAAATAAATTAAGGGGTCAAATTTTGATAAGTCTACTAATTAAGTGGGGCTTAATTTTTCTATTAACTCTAAATACTAGTAATTAGTTGTACAATGATGTATTCATGGTCATGGTTTTTGTCCCCCCCCCCCCCCCTGCTCCCCAAATCTGACTTACTGTCAACACAAACAAAAGGAATTGTGTACTTTTGTTTTATATAAAAAAAATATGTATGCATTCCTTTGGTCTATTGATTCTGACGCAAGAACAACAACAAAGCAAAATAAACGCAACGCCATGTCCAAGCTGTGCCTTCCTTCGCAAATTGCGGACTCATTTCTTAATGTTTTTCGACGATTTAAAAAGCATGATGATCCTTACGATCTCGACTACAAATCCCACGACAAAAACGCGACACTTACACGTGAATTCGACCCGTTTTACTTGAAAGAAGCTATAAGTTACACAAAAACTCAAAACACATTTTTAGTTCAAATAACTCCCAACTTTTCGTCTAAATGTCTTGTTTTACTCATATGTGATACATTTACTTTCGAAAATATACTTTTGTTCATGTTTTTAACGTACCCATTTAGCCATTTTTAAACCAAAATTTATGATTTCATGTAGAACTTGTTTAGTAGTTGCAAGAAATAGTTTTTAGATGTGCAAGTACAAGTAATATGTTATAAATGAAAATAAAACAAAGATTTAGAGGCTTACAAAGCTATGAGAATCGATGAAACAAGAACACACGAACCAACTATCTAAACGAACCCTTAACTTGAAACCTTAGCTCGCCTTAAAACCCGAATGACAAACCGAAGCCGAAACCAATTCTTCCTAGCTCAAACCCACGAATGGAACTTTACTTGAACTCCAATGAACTAAACCCGAAACCAAACCCTACTATACTCGCGTACATTCATCATGGTTATGTTCTTGTTGGATGTGTTTTGTATATGTGTAAGTGATTTGTGTTTGAGTTTAGATTTGAAGTAATAGTTTGAAAAGGAAATATAGATGAAGATATTGAGTTGGGGGGTTGTAGATGTCACAGCAAAAAGAAGAAATGAGGTGGGATTTGTGTTTGTGTATCATCTGATATGGGAGAAAGTAAGAAGAATAAGGTTTAGTTAAATATTTGAAGTATAGTAGTCTTTGGCCATCTTTCTGTTGATCCCAAAGTCATATCTTAAACCTTAATAGCTTGTTTAAGGGTTGTGATAGAGAGAAAAAATTCAATCTAACACTAGAGAAACTTTGCAAAGCAAAGTAACTAAACAAGATGCGGAATGTAATGTTTAGCACAAGAACAAATGAGATTCGAACGTTGAACTTTAATATATCAAAGATATACGAATACCCAAAGTGGTATTAGGGTTTACAAAACCTTAAAGTAATAATAATGAAAAACGAAATGAGAAAGACACACTTTGCATGCTAACCTAGTGAGTCCTTTTATAGGCACAAGAACTCACGTACAAGATCACTACTAACAAACTATGGAAAGTATTAAGGAATAATAACTGAAACGCGTAAAAATCTATTCCATGTTTATCTTTGACGGCAGGGCCTTTGACTTCAGCAGGGGAACCAATCCCCCTGCCTTTGTTATGTAGCAGGGGGAACTTACTCTAGCAGGGGTACGAATAATCAACTAGCAGGGGAAAACAAATAAGCATAGATTTATTCCCAACAATGCTCCCCTAAACTTGTGCTTTCCCCTAAAGACAAGTTTCTGAATAAATGCTAGTTGATGAGGATGCTTACAAACTCTCTGGCCAAATCTGACTGTGAACCATTCTTACCAGATCATAAGCAACAGGCTTCTTAGCATCTACAATTAGGTTAGCCTGTGCCAGTTTCTTCAAGGTGTCCTGAGAGAAGGGATAATACCTATGATTAAGCAAGTACACACTCACACCTTCCATCACCACCTCATAGACCCCAGAATTAGTAAATAGCTTCCAATACAACAAATCTCCTTGGTTTACTGCATCAAATATAGGATCAAATAACTCATGCTCATAAATCCTATGCATGCACTCCCAGATTACCCAGTCCTTCTCCACACCATCCATGGTAGGAGGTTTTGCAGCAAACGTTTTCTTCAATATTTTCCACAGATCTTCTAAGTCTTCACTATCTAAAATTTGAAACATGACATCTAGACTTAGAAAGGTCTGTGCTGTATTGTCAGCTCTTGTAAGCTTCCACCAAGTCCTCCCTTTGTGTTCATAAACAGCATACTCTATAATAGCAAACTTCTTTCCAAGTTCACTAGGTGAGATATCATCATTTTCCTGCAGAATTAGCTTTTTATCAATCTCATCATTTGAAGGTCTTTGAGACTCTTTAGTAACCATGCCTACTTTCTCCATTCTCTTGAGTCTCTTTGCTGCTCTTTGTACATTAAGTACAGACTTCTCAAGTACTTCTGGAAAACTTCCACCTGCTTGATGCGATGCCCCTGCTTGGGATGATGCACCTGCTTGTGTAGTCTCTCCAGCTTTTCTTTTCTTTGTTTCTCTAGCTTTCTGTAGCACTTCACTTTGTCTCCTAAGATACTCAGCTTCCTCAGGAGTGTTGATAGTCATCCAATCCTCCACATCATACAACTTTAGAACTGGTCTGACTGCTCTCTTTATGGCATCAAAACTCATATCTCTGAAATCACCATCCTTCCACTTTCTATGTCTCTTAAGCAGAACTTTGTAGTGATCAAGTTGCCCTTTCTCTGAAGTTCGATACTTCTCACTCTGAATTTGCATTGCCCTTCTTTCCAGATACTCAGTTTGATATTTGTAAACAAGGCAAGTCAACTCATACCTGTCTTCCAAAGGAGCATTTTTCAACTCCTTCTCCCATTGATCAAGAAACTCTCCAACATGAGGTACCCTGTCATCTAGTTCTCTATGCATAATCTCAACCTGCTTTAGCATATCTTTGGGCCTCATCTTCTCTATTCTTTGATCCTGCATATCCATTTCCTCTTGTTGTAGTCTGAGAGCTACTTGTGCATCATGTGCTTCTTGGGCCTTTTGCTGCTCAGGAGTCAGATGCTTGTATTTTCTCTTGGGCTGTTGCACCATGATTCCTTTTCCTTTGTCTTTTGGATCCACTGCTGGTGCTGGTTTTGCTTTAGATGCAGGTTCTTTGATTGTTATCCCCTTCTGAGTTGGTTGCTTTCTGTTCTTCCTAACAAATGTTTGAGTAATGTGCTTAGCAGGGGATAAACTTACAGCAGTGGGATCAGCAATGGCAGGGGAAACTTTTGAAGCAGGGGCTTCTTCTTGATTGCCCATGGTGAGCAATGTTTGAGCAATATCTTTGGTTGCACTCCCCTTGTCACTTCCCTTATCAGCACTTTCTCTCTCCATCCCTTTCTTAGCACTTGTTATCTTTCCATGCTCCCCACCAGGATATGAATAATACTCAGTAGATCCTTCTGTGTGTGGAATTTCCTCCCCTTTGGAAGCATCCTCATCTGTGGAAAGAATTAGTCTGGGATTTCTCCTCCCCTCAAGAGTAGCAAGTCTGGTTTCCAGTTGAGAGATAACCAGACCTTGCTTTTTGACATCTTGTACTAGTTGTGCATTCTGCCTTTTCAGACTCATGCACATTTTCGTCAATTCTAGATTTGTCAAAGGTTTCATACTGCTCTCAATCCTAGAAGGGAATTTCTCCCCTTGTTGGATATCATGGAGTGGGGGAGAGGACTTATTGATGGTGTCACTATCCTGCTCACCCCTTGAGGATGAGACAGTAGTGGCAGCCAAACCCCCAGGTTGCTCCAAACTCTTGGAGACTCTCCTTTCTGCTGCTTGTGAAGATTCACCAGGCAAGGGAGACCTGGCAAACCTGGATTTTGAACGCCTCATCATCAAGGAGAAGATTATCCCTGATGGAGGCAAGTGTGATTACCTTGGAATGACCATCAACTGTGCTTTGAATTATGACCTCTCCATTCACTGTTTTGGTCATGGCTTTAGACCAGAACTGTTGAATGTGTGAGGTATAAATGCGAGGATTGATGAGAAGGGCCACTCTGAAGTACGAAGACTTTAGAAAGGCCACAGCCTCAGCAAACTCGGCTGGTTCATCATGAAGCAAAGCAATTTGGTTATGATTAGGAGCAATTTTAAGGGTCATGATGAATTTTGAAAATAGTTTAGAGGTTTATAGAGATGAGAGGTAAGTGGGATTAGGTCGAGAGAGATGTATGGACCTGCTGGTAAAGGGAATTAAGTTTATATAGGCAAATTGAAGGGCTGTGATTGGACCAAAGTTTTCAAATTGCAAAAATATCAAGGATAAATCTTGATAAAAAATTAATATATTTGAAATAGAAGGAAAAGATTACCAATCAGCGAAGAAAGCGCCTTAAATATCTTTTAAAATTAATAAAATATTCTCTAACCAAAATTTAAGCAAGCAGGCCCAACGGCTATGAACAGGGTAACGGTATTGTCGGTCAACGGTCAAACAGGGGAATGTTGTGAAAGCAGGGGAATAAAAGATAAAAGCAGGGGAAACTTTCCTAGGGGTATTGAACTAGTCATGGAGGGACTAATGCTAACTAGCTCTGCTCTAATGCACACACTTGTATACACAAGATAGATACATAGAAACTCAAGAGTCCTCTATTCAGCAATGGTCCCAATACAAAAAGTTAATACATAAGTCCCCCTACACCAGGTTATCCCAAGAAATTATGCATACCCTAGTCACCATCCCAACCTTGTCCCTTACCTATGGTCAGTCAGTCTTGGCAGTGTGTGCCACAGGTCTGTATTTGAACAACAAGCTGTTTTAATAAAGAAATGTAAGCACACACTACAGTGCCTCAAGGTTTCAGAGTTCTGACAAGCTTTGCAGCAAGTCATCATTAACCTGAACCCTCACTCACCAGTGGATATGATCTAAGATCATATATGAGCATCCTAAGGATACCCTGAGTCCTAAAGGTGTGACCTAACCTCCCCTGAAACATAGAGTATATACCTGATCCACCAACGAGGATAGTATGCACCATATGAACCTCTGCATTGTTAGTCTAAAACCACATAAAACCACTTTTGTAAAAAGAACACACCCAGCTTAAGAGAAAAATCCTCTTGGCAGGGGAATGAATCCCAAGCAGGGGAATCAGTGTTTAAAAAGCAGTGGAATGAAAGAAATGGACAATTGGACTAACAATTATACAACAACAACAGTGAAGTAACCCTGATTATACATGACAAAATAGACATCAGATTTTAAGGAGTAACCATTCCAATACCTGCAACCAGATACTGAAACCTCCCTACATTAAAAGCTTTTGTTAAAAGATCAGAAACATTAAGTTCTGTATCAATTTTCTCAGGGACAATCAGTCCTTTTTCAAAACAATCTCTGATAAAGTGATGTCGAATTTCAATGTGTTTGGTTTTGCTATGAAAAACAGGGTTCTTTATGATGCAAATAGTGCTATTGTTGTCAATGAATATCTTGGTTTTAATGAAGTTATACCCATAATCAAGCAATTGATTTGCACCCAAAGAACTTGACCACAGCATGCAGCAGCTGCTACATACTCAGCTTCAGTTGTGGATGTTGCCATGATAGTCTGCTTCTTACATTGCCAAGATATAAGCCTGCTCCCCAAAAATTGGCATCCCCCTGTTGTAGACTTCCTATCATTATTGTCACCAGCATAATCACTATCTGAATAAGCTATCAGCTCAAATGGTGACTCCTTTGGATACCAGAGTCCTAAGGTAGGATGACATTTTAGATACCTAAAAATCCTTTTCACAGCAAATAAGTGACACTCTGTTGGTGACACCTGGTATCTTGCACATAAGCAGACTGCAAACATGATGTCAGGTCTTGAAGCAGTGAGATACATAAGAGACCCAATCATAGACCTATAATTCTTGACATCTATAGGCTTTCCAGGACCATCCTTGCCCCATGGATGATCCTTGTCCATGGGAGTGGACACCTTCTTCCCATCAGACATGCCAAACTTCTTTACAATCTCAGCCACATATTTGTCTTGTGAGATAAATATCCCATCTTTCCGCTGTTGAACTTGTAACCCCAAAAAGAAGTTTAGTTCTCCCATGGCACTCATTTGGAATTTATCCTGCATCAATTTGGCAAACTCTTTGCTAAGCATGGAGTTAGTTGATCCAAAAATGATGTCATCCACATAGACTTGTACTAGCAGAAGGTCACCCTTTTGTTTCTTGGTAAACAGGGTCTGATCAATCTTCCCCCTGCTGAATCCATTGTCTAGGAGATATTTAGAAAGAGTACCATACCAGGCTCTGGGAGCTTGGTGAAGGCCATACATGGCCTTTTTCACTTTGTATACTTTGTTAGGATGTTCTGGATCTTCAAACCCTGGTGGTTGCATGACATAGACTTCTTCATCAATGGTTCCATATAAGAAGGCACTTTTCACATCCATCTGGAAAACAGTGAAGTCCATGAATGAGGCATAAGCAAGAAATAATCTAATAGCTTCAATCCTGGCTACTGGAGCAAACACCTCTTCATAATCAATCCCTTCTTCCTGAGTATACCCTTGTGCCACTAACCTTGCTTTGTTCCTGACAACTATACCCCTTTCATCCTTTTTGTTCCTGAGTACCCACTTGGTCCCAATAGGCCTTGCCCATTTGGGACAATCAACCAGAATCCAAACCTCTTGTATGTCGAATTGTAAGAGCTCCTCTTGCATGGCTTCAACCCAGCTTGGGTCATTTAAAGCCTGAAAAATCTTCTTTGGCTCTTCTTGTGACAAAAATGCAGTAAACAGACAACATTGCATGTTGTCATGATTGAACTTCATGGTGATATTAGCAATGAAGCTGTGCTCCTTTGCTGTGTACCTTGTATGTCTGGGGGCTTCAGGATTGCCAATGATCTGAGAGATAGGATGATCCTTATTGATTCTATAGGTAGGCTGCATGATGACTTCTGTTTCATCTTCTTCCAAATCAGAATTGATGGGGCTATTTTGATTAGGAAAGAAGTCCTCAAAGGAACTCCCAAATGAGACAGCATGACCTAGAGATGGGTGCTGGTGAGCAGAATGAAGCTCTGAATAACTAGGACCTCCACTCCTGATGATTCTGCTTCCACTGTTGGATATGATAGGACCATCATTTATGGGTGTAGATGATGAGATGAGTGGGGATTCTCTTTCTGCATCAGTAGTCTCATTAGCATCATGATCCTTTATGAAAGAGAAATCAATTCCTCTAGCAGGGGAATCCTGGATTCCACTGCTTTCAGCCATTACACTGCCTTCAGCCATAGCAGGGGATGAGATTGGCTGTTCTTTTCTTGGAGCAGAATTATCTTCTTGATCATCAGCTTCACTAGGAAACAATGAGGGTACATTCATGTACCTCAGAGGTGACTTCTCTGCACCAATTGTTTCTTGAGTACCTGAAATGTTAGTGTTCTGCAAGACAACAGGTACATAATTCATGGACTTGGAAAGTACATCTATATCAAAGAACCAGTCAGGACCTATTTGAACATCTTCAGGTTTGTCTTCAAGAAAGTTCACATGAAGATTTTCTGTGATTTTGCTTGTCTTCTTGTTGAAGACCCTATATCCCTTGTTGTTTAATGAATAACCCACAAAGTATCCATCATCACCCTTTTCACTAAACTTACCTAGATTGTCAATGGTGTTTAAGATGATAACATGACACCCAAAAGGTCTGAAAAAGTCAATTAAGGGAGGTCTTCCATTAAACAGCTGATAAGGGGTCTTGTTGTGTGCCTTAATAACCAAGGCCCTGTTTTGTACATAACAAGCAGTGGATACAGCTTCAGCCCAAAAGATAACTGGAAGTTTGGAATCAGACAACATAGTTCTTGCAGCTTCAATGAGTGTCCTATTTCTTCTTTCTGCCACTCCATTCTGTTGAGGTGTTCTAGCAATGCTGAATTGCCTCTTGATGCCTTTGTTTATGCAGAAAGAATCCAGTTTCTGATTTCTGAACTCACCACCATTGTCTGATCTCATGGTAACTACCTTCATGCTTTTTGACAGTTCAATTTGATTGATGAACCCAATGAGTACATCAGCAGTGTCACTCTTTTCAAATAGAAAGAATGTCCATGTAAACCTTGAAAAATCACCAGTAATCACTAAGCAGTACCATTTCTTCATTATACTTGCCACAGAAGTAGGACCAAACAGATCCATATGCAGTAGTTCCAATGGCTTGGTGGTGGACATACTTGTTTTTGACTTGCAAGATGCTCTGTGTTGCTTCCCTTTCAGACATGCTGCACAAGTATGTTCAGTGGCAAAAGACTTGGAAGGAAGACCATGAACCAGATTATGCTTTACTAGTTTGTTCATGTTCTTGAAATTAAGATGACCAAGTCTTCTATGCCATTTCTTACATTCATCTGCTGAAGCTTTGGCAATGAAACATGTTTCATTGTCTTGGAGAGATATGTCCTTGAGATCAATTGTGTACATGTTCTTCTGTCTTGGTGTTCTGAGAACAATTGGAGTGTCTTTTGGCAAGACAAACTCCTTTCCTAATACCAAGCATTCAGTGTCAGTAAACAAGACAAAATTCTTGTTATCAGTCATCTGTGACACACTGAAGAGATTATACTTGAGTTCTTTGACCAAGTACACATTGTCAAAAGTCATCCCATTTGTGACAATAGTTCCTTTTCCTGTTATAGTTCCATGCCCATCTCCAAAAGAAACACCATCATTGTCATACAGGGGCACAAAGTTAGACAAGTAAGCTTTTTGTCCAGTCATACTTCTTGAGCATCCACTATCCCAATATGCTCTATCATCCCTTGTCTTCTTTGTCACCTGCAAAAGGAAAAACAAATTAGTTTTTCTTGGGGACCCAAGCCATTACTGACTTGGATCTACCTCGTGTATCAATGTAGGATAGCTTATCAAAAACTAGAGATACACCATTAGATTGAGTACCCCTTTTGGGTGCCCAAACCCAACGAGCTGAGGCTTTCACAGCTTTTCCCCATCTTCCCATGTTCCTAGAATGTACAACTTTTCTAGCATGGGATACCCCAGTTTTAGCAGGGGAATCCTTATGCTTAGCAGAGGGAACCCACCTTTTGTTTTGGCCTCTATTCATGTGTTGGTAAGGTCTAGGGCCAGATTTATATGCAGTATAAGGTGTTGGGGTGGTCACAGAAGTGTTAGGCTTTGGGTGAACATCATTTTCCTTCCTAAGGGCAGGAACAACATATTTATCAGTCACCCTATTTCTCAAGGCAGGGGCAACATACTTGGCAGGGGAAAAGGATTTTGCCCCTGCATTTAGAAGAATGGTTTTAGGTTGCATATCCTTTAAGGGATTTGCAGCCACAATCTCCATTGGTGCCTTACACTCTTGATAAGTGTGTTCAAAACTGCCACATGTGAAGCAGGGCTTGGTATTAATCACAAAGTCTTCTCCTAATTGATGAGACTTTTGGTCATTCCAATTTCTTTGATTACCTCTGACATTCCTGTACATACCAGCATATTTAATGGTAGGCTTAGGAGACTGTGGCCTAGCCTTAGATTTGGGAGAGATACTTTTAGAATTAGGATAAATTCTTTCTTTTGAAAATCGAACAGGGTTGTCAATTTGCTTTAAACCAACATGTTCCTGTTTAACATCCCTAATGACACTAGTTTTAACTAGAGACTCTTCTGTATCAAGGTTATTAGGTATATAAGCACTCAAGTCAAACTCAATGTCATCATGTTTTTCAAAACAAGGGAGACCAGTCCATGACAAGTCTTTTCTAGGAGAGGGAGCATGGATGTTAGCAGGGGGTGGGGGTATGGTAGCATTCATATTCTTAATTCCAAACCCTGTTTTGTCCTTAGGAGATTGACCAATTCAAATGCCTTGGTTAAATCTTTTGAAGCTTTTCCAAAATTTTCAACAGTTTCCTCATCTATCTTTTGGTTAGCTTTGAAAATTTCAAGTTCAGCAGTTAAAACATTTATAGATTGGTTATTCTCCTTGGCATCTCTTTCTAGAATCACAATGTGATCCCTATAATCACTTTCTCTTTGCCTATACTCTCTTATGGTGGACTCTAGTTGTTCTAAAGCACGTTTGTAATTATCAAGATCATTATCACAATTGATATAGTCAGCTTTTACCTTTCTGATTTGATCATTCAAAGACTCAGTATTTTTCCTACAAGCTTTAGTACAGTATGAGTCATCATATACCTCATTGTCAGAACTGGAACTTGACATAGCCATAAGTGCAAAGTCTTCTTCCTTTTCCTCAGCAATCAAGGCTTGATTTCTTTCCACATTCTCTGTCATAACACTCCAGTCCCATCCATTTTCTCCATCTATTCCCTGCATGGCTACCATGGCTTTAGCACCAGAATCATCATCTCTTGTCTCCTTTCTATAGCTATTTCCAGGCTTAGGTCCTCTGCATTCCCTGGCAAAATGACCCTTCTTGCCACAATTGTAGCATTCAACTTTTGTTTTATCAAACCCAGCCACATCAGAGGGATTAATTGTGATCTTCTTCCCATACTTCTTGTAGAACCTGTTGGCTCTCATGCTGAGCAAAGCCATATTCCACTTGATATCCAATTCTTCTAGCGCTTGCTTACTGATTTGATTTAGATCTTCATGTAGTACTGTAGATCCTTGTGGCCCTTGTGATGCTATAAAAGCACATGCAGTATCAAGGCTGAATGTAGCTGGTCTTTCTTCATCATAGGAAGGTCCAGATCTGGTAGCAGGGGAATAGGTAGCAGGGGCTACTTCTATTCCACTGTTCTTGGAGATTCCACTGCTTTGTGATATGAATGCCATTTTAGCAGGGGAATCGATGATTCCACTTGAGTTGGTGGGGATTGTTCCTTTTGACTTCATTTCATTGACAATAGGTTCAAAAACCTTTAAGTTACTATATATGTCATCAATGTCTTTTTCATCCAAATCATCCTTATTCTGCCAAATTGCCTTATAGACAAACCATTCTTTCTGGAGACTGTTAAGAAACCTGGTGTTCACCTGCTCTTTTGATACCTCAATATCAAAGAATTCCAAGTGGGCCACCATGTCTTGAAGCCTATTGTAAATAGCTCCAATTGATTCATCACCAATTGCTTTGAAAGAAGCAAAATCATTCAGCATTTGATTTTTCTTCTTCTTCTTTGTGGCTTAATTTCCTCCAAAGGTTTTGCCTATGGCTTCCCATAGATCCTTAGCTGTTTTGTATTTCCTGAATCTTAGTTGATGTCTATCTGGTAGGGCCAACAGCAATGAGCTGTGAGCCCTGACATCATGCCTTCTAGCCAGTATTTCCTTATCACATAGAGCAGCAGATTTCTTCTTGTCCTTACCTTTGGAACTTTCACCTTCATCCTTGCCCTCTTCAACTGCCACCATTTTGTTGAATTGATCACCAAACTCTATGATCTCCCAGAGAACATAGTGTTCCATTTTCAGGTATTGTTGGATTCTGAATTCCCATAATTCAAAGTTTTCAGGATCCAACATGGGTAACTTGAGGTTATTGTGGTTGTTGCTGTTTGTGGATGAATCTGAAGACATGTTTGCTATGAGGAGTTTGTTCTTGATTTAGACAAAGTTTCTCAACAAGCTCTGATACCACTTGTTGATCCCAAAGTCAGATCTTAAACCTTAATAGCTTGTTTAAGGGTTGTGATAGAGAGAAAGAATTCAATCTAACACTAGAGAAACTTTGCAAAGCAAAGTAACTAAACAAGATGCGGAATGTAATGTTTAGCACAAAAACAAATGAGATTCGAACGTTGAACTTTAATATATCAAAGATATACGAATACCCAAAGTGGTATTAGGGTTTACAAAACCTTAAAGTAATAATAATGAAAAACGAAATGAGAAAGACACACTT
Source organism: Glebionis coronaria (assembly GCA_025667525.1). Taxonomy (NCBI): domain Eukaryota; kingdom Viridiplantae; phylum Streptophyta; class Magnoliopsida; order Asterales; family Asteraceae; genus Glebionis; species Glebionis coronaria. Next base: position 619,581,164 of record CM046877.1, read on the forward strand.
TGCATGCTAACCTAGTGAGTCCTTTTATAGGCACAAGAACTCACGTACAAGATCACTACTAACAAACTATGGAAAGTATTAAGGAATAATAACTGAAACGCGTAAAAATCTATTCCATGTTTATCTTTGACGGTAGGGCCTTTGACTTCAGCAGGGGAACCAATCCCCCTACCTTTGTTATGTAGCAGGGGGAACTTACTCTAGCAGGGGTACGAATAATCAACTAGCAGGGGAAAACAAATAAGCATAGATTTATTCCGAACACTTTCGGGTGTTGTAAGTTTTGTATCTCTATTTTGGGGAAAGAACCAAGATAGCAAAATACTTGTTTTTGGCTCTACCGACTTCATACAAAAGTTGTGAGCTTTTGGGCTTGGATCAATGGGAAACATATACTAAGGTAGGTGGTTGTAAAAAAAATTAAAAGTAGGATGATAGTTTTTATTGTTTGTTTATTAGATGAGGTTAGTGGAGGATTCTGATTTATTTAGAATAGTATGTGTTGAAGTTTTAATGGTAGAATTAAAATAGGGATAAAGTGTATTAGTGTAATAATGTAAGGAAAATTTTTTAGGTAGGATGAAATGGTAAAGGGTAAGTATTTTTGGTGTATGGCAAAAGGTTAGCTTAACTAGTTAACGTTAAATATTTAGGCTCGAACGATGATGTGATGAATGACACGATTTCCTAATGACTCCAAATAATGCTACGTACAAATAATTAAAACATAAAAATAAAAAAAACCATGATATTCCATAAATATAAGATAACTTCTCAATTTGTTAAATCCACAAGGTTCAAAGCTCAAATTAAATAAATACATAGGAAAAATAAAGATGGAAAATTGACGGATGTCACAGTATCCCCATGTTTTAGAGATTTCGTCGCGAAATCAAGATGTTGTTGTAGTAGGGTGATTAGCGAAAAGATGAGGATACTTGATCTTGAATTGGTCTTCACGTTCCCACGTGTATTCTGGACCTCTACGTGCATTCCAACGGACTTTCACGATAGGTATACGACTTTGCTTGAGCTGTTTGACCTGACAGTCCATGATCTCCACCGGTTCTTCTACGAAGTTGAGTTTGTCGTTGAGTTGGATCTCTTCTAAAGGAATAACGAGTGTCTCGTCGGATAAGCATTTCTTCAGATTGCAAATGTGGAACACATTATGCACTCGGCTAAGTTCTTGAGGTAACTCCAAACGATAGGCCACGGGGCCAATCCTCTTTATGATCTTGAATGGTCTAATGTAACGAGGATTAAACTTTCCACGCTTTCCAAAGCGGATTACACCCTTCCAAGGTGCGAATTTCAACATGACTCTATTGCCAACCTCAAACTCAAGAGGTTTGCGTCTCATGTCAGCATAACTCTTTTGTCGATCTCTTGCTGCTTGCATACGGCTCTTGATCTTAAAGATCTTCTCAGTAGTCTCATGTATGATCTTGGGCCCGGTGAGTTGAGCATCACCAACCTCTGCCCAACACACGGGTGAACGACACTTTCTACCATACAATGCTTCGAACGGTGCTGCCTTAATGCTAGTGTGATAACTATTATTATACGAGAACTCCACCAATGGTAGATGCCTATCCCATCCATTCCCAAATTCGATCACACAAGCTCTCAGCATATCTTCTAGTGTTTGAATGGTCCTTTCACTTTGACCGTCGGTTTGGGGATGATACGCAGTGCTCATATCCAACTGCGTTCCTAATGCTTTCTGCAGGGACTTCCAAAACTGTGAAGCAAATCGGCTATCTCGGTCAGAGATTATAGACACAGGCACACCATGCCTCGTGACTACTTCCTCCAAGTATGTTCTTGCTAACTTATTCATTCCATCTGTCTCCTTGATTGGTATGAAGTGAGCCGATTTGGTGAGTCGGTCGACGATAACCCAAATAGTGTCAAATCCAGCCGAGGTCTTAGGTAGCTTTGTGATGAAATCCATAGTGATCCTTTCCCACTTCCATTCTGGTAGTTCGGGTTGGACCAATAGTCCTGATGGTTTCATGTGTTCGGCCTTGACCTTGGCACAAGTCAAGCACTTGCCAACATATGTAGCAATGTCCGCCTTCATGTTAGGACACCAATACAACATCTTAAGGTCATGATACATCTTGTCAGATCCCGGATGTATGGAGTATTTTGACTTATGCGACTCATGGATAATTAAGGGTCGTAGGTCACCATGGAACGGTAACCAACTCCTATTATCAAGGCATAATGTTCCATCCGAGCGAGCTTCTAACTTCTTTATCATGCCTTCAACATCTTCAGTCTTGAGAATTTCCTCCTCAACTGCCTCCTTCTGAGCCATGAGAATTAAGGATGGAAGATCTAAGCCAATGGTCATCACCAAGGCTTTCACTCTAAGAATCCTCTCCTTTCGACTCAAAGCGTCAGCTACGACATTTTCCTTGCTCGGGTGATAACGGATCTCACAATCGTAATCACTGAGTAACTCTAGCCAACGTCGTTGTCTCATGTTGAGCACCACCGCTTCTAACTCTAGATCATGAGTTGTGTAGTTCTTCTCGTGCACTTTTAGTTGTCTTGACGCATAAGCAATGACCTTAGTCCTTTGCATCAACACCGCACCTAACCCTTTTATGGATGCATCACAATACACCACAAAGTCTTCATTACCCTCGGGTAGGGCTAGTATAGGTGCTTCATGATGAGATGGCTTTTATACATGATCTCATCGTTCTTTTCGGGCCTTAAATGCATAAAAATGTCATAAAATACCATATATTGTGCTTGTATTTGTTTACTTGTGTTTTAGGTATGGATATCGTGAAAAAGACAAAAGATTACAAGAAACAAGGAAAAACGGGCACGAGAAACGAAGCCGTACAAAGAACCGGGCCCTAATTCATGAATTTTCCAACATTTACCCTTGAAGACTTGAAGATATGTAAGATTGATCCTCAAAGAATGAAGAAATGACACTTAAAACCCTTGTGAATTCATAATTACAAGTTTGGTCCCTTAAGTTTGTCAAAATTGCAAAAAGGTCCTTCAACTTTGAAGAAATGGCAAGATTAGTCCCTCATCAAATCTAATTTGTCAATTATGGTCCTTCATCAAATCTAATTTGTCAATTATGGTCCCTCATGGAGTCAAAGATACATTGAAGACCTTTGAAGATCAACAAAGTCCAAAATCAGTCCTTCAATTATGAAAACATGGCAAAAACAACCCTTGAAACACTTTTGGAAAAGTGTTGTGCCAAAAGTGTAAAGTCTGAAAGTTAAATAACAAAGGAAACCAAGGATTGTTGGCTGAAAACACGTTTTACCATTTTTCTGAAAACACAAGGGCCAAAAGTGGGCATTTGAAACATTTAAAAAAGAAATGCGCCAAACAGATTCCACTCCACCAAAAACGGATCAAAGGGACCACTATTCATGTTCATCCCACCCAGATTTTACTTTTACTAAACAAAGGGTTATTCCAAATTACCTTGACCAAAAAGTAATTAACCCTCATACGTACACATCCCATACTTAAACTTACCCATCACATCACCATGGACCCCACCCCCAATTCCCTCTTAGCCAATCATCATACGACTTAGCCTCCAAGTAATCCTATGTGGCAAAATCAACAACCCTCAGCTTATACTTGGTCCCAAAGGCAAAAAGGAATGATCAAGATCATTTTGGACAACTCATCAACAACAAACGACTCAAGGGCATTTTTGAGAATTCTTAGCTAGGGTTTCATGTATTTCTTGTTCTAGAATCATCACTTGTACTCTATAAAAACCCCCAACTTGTGGTGAGGCCTTTGTTCCAGTTTTAGGCTATCAATCTTTGTAATCCCTTTTTGAGTTAATAAAATTTGATTTTCTGAAATTTGTGAAATCTCTTTTATGTTTATTAAAAGTTGGTGTTAGAATAGCCTAATTCTGAGTTCCACTTATATGTTTGAATGTTTTTTAGGCAAGGTTTTAATCAATAAAACTTGTGTTTCAATAATCAGAAAGTCTTTGTTATTTGATCTCACTTGTTTGTTTGTTCATCTTAGCAGCATTGGAAGCTGGTACTTGTTCTGCTAGTACCTCAACTCAAACAATCCAGGGCCTGGATGTAGGTCTTGGAGGTTTGCACCCTTCTCCTTTTTCATTTTCTCTTTTATTTTCTGAATATTTGTGATTTTGCTTGATTATTGTGGAATCTGTGTTTTTCTTGTTGAATCTTATTTATCTATGTTGGTTTGATGTTATTGACTTGATTTGTGGGTTAATCTGGATTATCCTTTGAAAATTTGTCAAAACAGATTATTACGGGTTGTTTGGGTTAACTGCATAAGCAAGATTTGTGGCTTGTTGAGTGGTTATTTTGTGTTGTTATCTGTTGGAACTTGTTTATCTGGTATACTTGGTAACTTATTTGCAGGTTTTGTGGTTTGAAACTCCCAAATCCATAAAAGGGCTATAAAATCTTTGTTACTTGATAAAATTGGCTGTGATTTAAGGCACGCCTAGATCTAATCATAGACTAGGGTTAACAAGTGATTAAACTAGGTTAATTACACCAGGGAAAGAGATTTGGATGCTTGAAATTGGATTTGTGGTCAATTAGATCAGCAAACTTTCTACATATTGTTCTAGTTCATCAGTTACTGTGATTGGGTGATTTTTGTTTGATTCTTGTGTGCAACTTGTTTATTGTGCTTATATTGACTCCCATTAAGCCAAAGCTTATTGGGGTGCCTTTTGTTCCATCAAAAAAGCAACAAGCAAGGCTTGAAATCAAGCCAAAACATTATTGCATATCAAACAGTGGGAACTCCTTTCCAACTGAAGGTTCCCCCTGCTAGTGTTATTTGGACTTCAGCTTATTAATAAGCTATAATAGCTTATTTTAACCATCAACAACTTGGATTTTGTAATAGGTGCTCATTATTTGACCCAATTGTTCATACTGGAGCATTTGGTGGGTTGACTTTAGGGTTTGACTAGAAAACCAACTTAATTGACTTTTTCATAAGTGCTTATTGGCTTATTCTGGCTTATTGGTTTTTCTTATTGGAATTTTGTTGATTGTTTTGGCTTATTGAAGTCATTTGTGACATTTTGCAAGTTGAATCAAGTTCTGAGGTGCCCTAAATCTCAAACCCGACTATTTTGTCTTTTTGTGGATTTTTTAGTTTGCTTATTTCTGGCTTATTGAGTGTGCTTTTTCAAAATTTCTTTTTACAGATCTCTTTAGTATCCCAAGAGAAGGCTGTGTGTTAAATTAGAGCTTATGGCATTGGCTTATTGCTTAATGGGCTTATTGGCCTAATAAGGATAAGTTGTTTGCTTAATAAGCTGTGATAAGCTCACTTTCAGCTTTTGGGCCTTCAGAGTTTTGTGTTTAGAATTGAATTTTGAGTCAGATTAGGCTTTTCCAAGTCAATTGGGCCAAGTTTGACTTTTTGGGCTAAAAAGCTAATTAGTGTTGACTGTTTTGGGTTTTGGCCCATTTGAGGGCCCAATAGGGGTATTCTGGTCATTTCACTTTCATTTTCTGTTTATTTAGGTTAAAATAAACTATTTTGCAAGTTTTTAGAATTTTTTATAATTTTTGGATTTTTAATATTATTTTAATATTATTTTATTATTATTTTTCAAATTTCACATTTTTCAACTTTTTATATTTTTCTTAGCTTAAATTCATTAAAATAGGATTTTTTCAACTCTTAGATTAATTTTATCACCTTTACTTTAATTTTCATAATTATTTTAAGTTTTAATAGTTTTTAAATCATTTTAAATAGTTTTTCTTAGTCTAAAAATTTTTAAAAATAGATTTTAATCTATTTAGGTCATTTTAGAGGTTTACCAATTATAAAATCTTTATTTGGGCTTTTTGATAATTAATTTGATTTTTAGGGCTTTAATTAGCATTTAAAAATTAATATTTAATTAATTAAAAGGTTTGAAAAAGTTTTGATCATTGGTAAACTCTTAGTTTAATTATTTTGATTTTTGGTGAATTTTTGGTAATTTTTTGGAATTAATTTTTATTTTAGCTCATTTTACGGTTTTACGTTTTATCGTCGTAGTATTAATTTCACGTCCTCGTCATTCTCTTTTCTCATCCCCTTCTAACCAATATTAATCTCAAACTAATTACGAATTACTCAAACACATATACCTCCTTGGGAAACGAACTTGAACTTCACCATAAGGGTCATTTGTGCACGGTTTTCCTAAACCGTTGTACTTAATACTTTCCACTATTTTACCTTCCTTTTCCTAAAGGGGTAAATTTACCACAATCACTTCACACAATATCTGCTTTAATTTTTGGAATGACAAATCTTGATCTTCTTTCCACTCAAACTTCTTGTCCTTTTGAGTTAACTCGGTCATTGGTTTAGCTATTTTGGAGAAACCCTCAATGAATCTCCTATAGTAACCAGTAAGACCTAAAAATTGTCGGACTCCGTGGGTGTTGTAGGAGTCGCCCAATCTTTCACAGCCTCGATCTTAGCAGGATCAACGTGAATACCATTGCTATCGATTACATGCCCAAAAAATTGCACTGTGTTTATCTAAAACTCACATTTGGAAAACTTTGCATACAACTTCTCCTTCCTCAGCAGCTCTAGTATGGTCTTCAAATGCTCCTTGTGCTCTTCTTCATTACGTGAGTAAATGAGAATATCATCAATGAATACAATCACAAACTTGTCCAAGTATGGCTTGCAAACTCGGTTCATGAGATCCATGAATACCGCGGGTGCGTTTGTCAAACCAAAAGGCATAACTTGGAACTCGTAGTGTCCGTATCGGGTTCTAAAAGCCGTCTTATGAACGTCTTCTTCTCTAACCCTTAGCTGATGATATCCCGACCTTAAATCAATCTTCGAGTATATGCTAGATCCTTACAATTGGTCGAAAAGATCGTCAATTCTTGGCAATGGGTAGCGGTTCTTTATCGTCGGCTTGTTCAACTCTCGGTAATCAATACACATTCTAAAGGATCCATCTTTCTTTTTGACAAATAGGACTGGTGCTCCCCAAGGTGAGGAATGTTGATCCCAAACTTAGATCGATTTAGCTTTATGTATACGAGATTAGATCAAGTAATACACTTAGAGAAACCTTTGTATATGCTTATGAATCTAAGTGTTATGCGGAATTTAACACTTAAACAAGAACACACAATGATATAAACAAACTTTCACTTTGATTAATGATATCAAACTTGCTTACAATGAAAGTAGTTTACAAATGAAAACATATTATGAAACATTAACCAAAAGGTCTTCTTTTATAGACATAAGAAGCCTTGTACAATAATCTACGTATCAGCTATTCTAGGTAAAGATAAATATAGAAAATACATTGTTGTTCCTATCTTTACTAGAAGTAATCTAGAATACAATAAACGCGTAGAGTATATCTTTCCATCAGTGCTTCTCTTCAATGTATCAACGCTTGACTTTGTCTTCTCAACGCTTAAGCTGTCAGCGCTTGTTTTGCTCTTGTCAACGCTTGTTTTACTCTTGTCAGCGCTCAAGTGATCTGGCCTTAATTTATTCCCAACAATCCTCCCCTAAACTTGATATCCTCTCTTATGATCAAGTTTCTGAATAAGCATTAAGGACTAGGAGGAATCTTACAAACCTTCTCATATTGGTAATGAATAAATCTGATCAAATCTTTTGCCACGTCACTTGAATAATCAATCTCCAGCTGAGTGTCCTTCATCTTCTCCAAAATAGCCTTGGATATGAAATACTGACCATCCACAAGTAGATACTCAGCAAACTTTGTAGAACTCAAATGGTAAACACCAGCAACTGAATATAATCTCCATTGAAGACCACTGAGGTCATCTTCAATATCCTTCCAAATAGCAGGATCCTCATCTTTTGGTCCACACATTCTTTTGAATGTGGACCACAGTTTTATTCCATTAGCTGAAGTTGGTGCTTCAACCTCATACTTGGTCTCCAGCAACCTCCATAGGTCCACCAAGTCTTCTCTATCACAACTTGCAAACAAAGATATGAGAGTGGTAAAAGTGTGTACCTCTTTGCCATATCTGCCAATCTTCCAAAACCCACATTCATCTTCTTCATAGCTCACAATTGGGTTTCTGGAATCTAATGGTAACACTTGCACCATATCTGAAGCTTCTAATGATGAGAGCTTGAGGCTCTTTCTTATGACAGCTTCACTTGGATATAGTGGATCCATATCTTTGGGAGACTCAAGAGAAACTCCCTTTTTCACTGGTTTGGGAACCAACATTGCCTTCTTGAGCTCCATTTCCTCTGCAAGTTCTTCTTTTCTTTCATCAGAAAGAAGTTTTAGAGTGTTTGCTTCTTGCACTCTAACCCAAATGGGATAAGCTCTGCACTCCAACTCTTCAAATGTCAAAGCAAGTAATTTCTTATATGTCCAACCTATTCCATGACATCTAAGTAGCATGTAGTACAATTCCCTTCTATCCCTCTTCAAATTTGAGAGAACATTGCTGGCTTTGTGTTTCAAAATGACCTTGCAATCCTTTTGCACTCTAAGAAGAATCTCCAAACCCCATATTTGATCTGAAATGGTCAAATGTGGATTCTCCATACATCTTTCTTCCCAAGCATGGTACATCTGAACCACCTCTGGCATATCAAAGTCAACCTGTAATTCCAGCTCATTTAACTTCTCTCTTGCTAACTCATCCCCATACTCAAGTCTTTCTGGTGAATCTAGTATCACCACACTTGAGTCTGAACCAGCTTCATCATCACCCTCTTGTTCTTCTGATGTTTCAACAAAAGGTGATCCACCAATCTTCTGTCTATCAAGTTCCACAATGTGTGCGGCCAATCTTCTATCAAATTCTATTTGTGCTGCATCCTTTGGAACATCTTCTTCTACCATAATTCCCTTACCCTTATCTAATGGATCAACTGATGGTAAGGTAGATGGTAATACCTGTGAAGAAACCTCCTTGATGATGGATGATGACTGGGATACATCACCCTCATGTGCAGATCTGTCAACGCCCAATTTTGTTCTGTCAGCGCCCAAAATATTTCTGTCAGCGTCCAAAATATTTCTGTCAGCGTCCAAATTCTCCTTGTCAACGCCCAAATTTCCTGCCTCAGCGCCTTTTACAATCTCCTTCAATATGGCTGTAAATGATAAATTCAAGTTGGTAGGAGAGACTAAGGACGTATCAAAACCTGTTTGTTTCTTCAAACTTGTAAGGGCCTCAGCAACATCCAAGGATTGACCATCATGGCTGCCCTTATCACTCAGATTTATTGGATCTTCCTCCCCCTTTGGAAGATTACTCCTCAGACAAAAATACCCTTGCCCTCCTTCTCCTAGACTCAGCTGTATCCAAAATAACAATCCTCTCCCTCAATTGCTTGAGTTCAAGGCCTTGTGTGCTGACAACTTGTACCAGGTCTGCATTTTGCTTTTGCAAGCTCATGCAGACAGCCATCAATTCCATAAGAGTCATTGGTTCCGATCTGCCCTCTTCCAAAATGGGGATTTGACCTCCCAAGTCAGATTCATTGGGCATGGATGAGGACTTAATGATGGTGGGACTGCCTTGGCCAGCTTCTAAGCCAGAACCAATAGTCCCAGCCTCATCCATGTCACCAGCCACACTTGTGGTGGTGGTTCTCTCTGCTACATAGCTAGGACAACCAGAGGAGAACACTCCAGCAGTCCTTTGGCGTTTAATCAACCTATTGTCAGGGGGTGTAGAAGAGGAAGTGGATTGGGTTGATGTGGGTTGGATAAGGGGTGTTTGGGTCTGTGAAGGTTGTGTGTCAACGTTAGAAATAGGCACATCAACACCAACATTTAATGTATCAGCGTTGAAGGGATCTTGGTCAAGTTGCATATGTTCAGGTGAAGGTATGGGTTCAGGTAGTGGGTCAATTTGTGGTTGAGGGTCTGGTTGGGGTTGAGCTGCTGCAATAACAGCAAGCATAGCTTGGGTTAAGGGTAGGTCACGATGGGGTGGTGAGTTAATCTTCATAAAAATAGCTTTCTTTTGCACAGGGATCTCATAAAAATCATTATGATCCCTTGTGCAGTATCCTTGAACATCAAAAACCATTTGCAAAAATTGGGGATAAGCTAAAGTCATTTTGGTCCCCTTATTTTTACACATGCCCTCAAAAATCATTTTTGAATAATAAAATTTTTGCCATGTTGCAATGCACACAATAGCACTTGCAATAGATCTATTGATCTCATTGTGTGCAGCGCATTTGGGACTCAAACATTGAAGGAGGACATGTATGAGGTATTTCGAGGCTGGGGGAAATTCCTGTTTATGATACTTGTTTAAGGTACCTTCATCAGGAAAAGGATATCCCAAAGCCCTTAGCCCTTGTTCTATTTCATTAATGGGAAGGGTGGCTATACCATCAGCATCATCAAGATGCAAGGCTTGGCGTACCAAGGCCTCAGTAACCACCCGAGGTCTCCCATGAACAATAGAAGTCAATGTAGTCACTCTATTAACTGTTGAGGAACTAACAGTGTTCCAAAACTGTTTAATATGTGTGACTGGAATGAGTGGTGCATGAGAAAGAGCATACCTTAAGGGGGATGCGTTCAAATACGCCACCATTTGTGTGTATTGGGGAAATAGAGTATCATCAGCTTCAAGATATGCGATCATGTTATCTTGACTTCTGAACCCCAATTTCAAATCTGATGGTCTAAACTTTGGTGCCATTGATGAAAGCTGTTAAAAGTATTTGATGAAGATGAAGTTGATAAGAGAAAATTGTGTTAGACAAGAAGTATAGATACCCTGTTTAAAAATAGGAGCCAAATTTATAGGAGAAGAAAATGCATGTGATTGGCCCAAAAATAGGCAAGTATTTTCAAAAACACAATCATGAAAATATTGAAAAAGTATAAGTTTATCTCATGCATTAAATGAGAGGTAACAACTCCCAAAATTACGGCCTAAAAATATGTCAAAAAGTAACAACTGGGTAGGTCCCATTGAGTGTCAACGGTCAAAAATAACCTATCAACGCCCAACGGCTATATTCTTGTCAACGTTTGCCTAAAGCCATGTCAGCGTCTAAATTGGTCATAACAACGCTTGGAAAAGTACTTGTCAGCGTCCAAAAATAAAAATATTAAAAATGAAAAATGACATTAACAAAGTAATTTATCCTAGTGAAGATAACCTACAAATTGATAATTATTATAGGGCGGCAAGCACTGTCCAGTTATGCACACTTGCTTATGCAAGATAGACATAACAGTCCTCAAGTGTCCCTTGCTAACCAAAACTCTTAACAACCAAGTTACCTTATAAAATTCCTTGTTACTCCCAGGTAAATCCCATAACAAAATTATTCCCAAGTCTCCCAACAGACCACAACCAATTCTAGGCCAAAATTGTCTTGGCAGCATGCATAGTATATCAACTTTGCATGCTACAGTGCCTCATGAGTTAGTAAAACTAACTCATACTCACCTGTGGACACAATCTAGAATTGTGATAAGAGTATCATATGGATACCCAAACATCCTAAAGGTTCCTAAAACCTCCCCTTAAACTATGATACATAAGTTGCTAAAAATATGCATGAACATAAAAATTAATGTCAAGATAGGAATTTAAAATTCCAACCATCATCCATAAATAAAAACTTGTCCAAATGCTTCTCCATTGATCCATAAGCAACTCTGTATCCAATGGTATACTGCTAACACCATCTGCACATTTAGATTGAAAACCACAAAACTAACATTGTTGCTGACAACGCCCCGATAACACATGACAGCGTTGAGGGAAGCTTTGTCAGCGTTAGACAATTATATTGCTGACAACGTTACAAAAACACTTATCAGCGTTCAAGCAACATTTGTCAGTGTTAGAAAAATATAGTGGAAAATCTAAATCATTAATAAGACGAATAACAATGCATCATCCTGTACATACTTTTACAAAAAGACTCCAAAACACATATTATGTGAGATTGACCATTCCAATACTTGTTACCAAGTATTGAAACCTCCCAGCATCAAAAGGTTTAGTTAGTAAATCTGACACATTTTCCTCAGTGTCAACCCTATCTGGTTGTATTAAACCTTTTTCAAAGCAATCTCTTATAAAATGGTGTCTAATTTCTATGTGTTTAGTTTTAGAATGATGTACAGGATTCTTAATGATGCATAAAGTACTGTTATTGTCAACAGATATCTTGGTATGCATGAAATTATACCCATAGTCCAACAGCTGGTTCTGAATCCACAAGACTTGTCCACAACAAGCAGCTGCAGCCACGTACTCAGCTTCAGTTGTAGAGTTAGCCACCACTGTTTGTTTCTTGCATTGCCAAGATATCAACCTGCTCCCAAGAAACTGACATCCACCAGTTGTGGATTTCCTATCAAATTTATCACCTCCATAATCACTATCTGAATATGCAATCAGCTCCAATGGTGAATCCTTTGGGTACCACAAACCAAGACTAGGGTAGCATCTTAGGTACCTAAAGATCCTCTTCACAGCATAAAGGTGACATTCTTTGGGAGTCACTTGATGGCGTGCACAAGCACACACAGCAAACATGATGTCAGGTCTGGAGGCAGTAAAATACATCAAGGATCCAATTATGGACCTATAGTGCCTGACATCAACATCTTTCCCATCTCCAATCTTTCCCCAAGGGTATTCTCTATCCATAGGAGTAGTAGCCCTCTTTTCATGTGGAGAAAAGCCAAACTTCTTCAAGATCTCAGCCACATATTTATCCTGGGAGATGAAGATACCATCTTCTTTCTGCTGAACTTGTAAACCAAGAAAGAAGTTCATCTCCCCTATAGCACTCATCTTGAATTTGTTTGTCATAAGCTTGGAGAAATACTCACTCATCTTTGGATCAGTAGACCCAAAAATGATATCATCAACATAGACCTGGACAAGCAACACATCCTTGCCTTTCTTCTTTGTAAATAGTGTCTGATCTATGGTGCCCCTCTTGAATCCATTTTCCACCAAATAGGTAGACAAAGTACCATACCATGCTCTAGGGGCTTGATGAAGGCCATACATAGCCTTTTTGACTCTATACACTTTATCTGGATTCTCTGGATCCTCAAAACCAGGAGGCTGCATCACATATACCTCCTCAACAATAGTTCCATAGAGGAAGGCACTCTTGACATCCATTTGATAGACAGTGAAGCCCATGCAGGATGCATAAGCTAGAAAAATCCTTATAGCTTCAATCCTTGTAACTGGTGCAAAGACCTCCTCATAGTCTATCCCCTCCTCTTGCGTATATCCCTGAGCCATTAACCTTGCCTTGTTTCTGACCACAATGCCTCTTTCATCTCTTTTGTTCCTTAGAACCCATCTTGTCCCTATAGGTCTGACATATCTAGGACAATCAACTAGCTCCCAAACATCCTGAATTGCAAACTGGTGAAGCTCATCCTGCATTGCTTCCACCCAACTTGGTTCTTTGAGAGCATCAAATATTTTCTTGGGTTCCTGTTGTGACAGAAAACAGGCAAACAAACATGCTTGCACAAGAGGGGTATCAACCTTCTGGTGTATATTGGCAATAAACCCACCAAGACCTTGATGAGATCTTCTAGTCTGAACTGGAGTATTAACATGACCAATGATTTGAGAAGGAGGATGATTCTTCATGACTGAAGTAAGTACTCCTCCCTCAAAAAGTCTGGTCTCTTCAACTTCATTCTCTATGTTGCCAATATCTTCTTCATCAGACTCTCTTATATCAACATAAGGATGACCTTCTTCATATAAATTGGAAGGTTCACCTTTTTCAAAAGTGGAAGAGAAAAGATGTGCAAAAGTGTTGTCAACGCCTGAATCTTGGTTGTCAGCGCTTGGGCTAACAACGCTTGAACTGTTGTTGTCAACGTCTGAGCCATCAACGTCTGAATTGGTCTTGTCAGTGCTAGATTTGCCTTTGTCAGCGCCTGAAGGACCATGCATGTTTGTATCTGGTGGTACTTGGTGACCACCATTATCTTTACCAGCAGCAGCAGCAGCATCAAAAGCATCTGTCCAAATGGGAATTGTGACATATTCTTGTATAGGAGATGTCTTTTCTGCTTGTGATCCAACCTTTTCATGAACCTGTGTACCTGAAACATCAACAACTTGTTCCTCCACAACATTTGAAGTTACCTTCACAATGTCTGGATTAGTGACAGGCATATAATTTAAAGTTCTAGATAAAGGTTCCAAGTCAAACAACCAATTTGGACCACTTTCAGGATCACTAGGTTTATTCTCTAAAAACCTAACATGTACTTTTTCAAGTATACGTTTTTCCTTTTTAAGATAAACCCTATATCCCTTGCTCTGCACTGAATACCCTATGAAATAGCCCTCATCACCTTTTGCACTAAATTTCCCTAAGGCATCACTAGTATCTGAAACTACTACATGAAAACCAAAAGGTCTGAGAAAACCAATATTAGGTTTTCTTCCCCAAAGTAACTCATAAGGTGTTTTGTTCTGAATTTTGTTAACCAATGCTCTATTTTGAACATAACAAGGTGTATTGACAGCCTCAGCCCAAAAGGCTATAGGAAAATGAGCATCAGCCAACATTGTTCTGACTGCTTCAATTAGGGTTCTATTTTTCCTCTCAGCAACCCCATTTTGCTGTGGGGTTCTTGCAATACTAAATTGCCTAGTAATTCCTTTCCTGACACAAAAATCATCTAGCTTCTTATTCCTAAATTCTCCACCATTATCACTCCTAAGCATTTTAACTTCATTGCCAGACCTCTTCTCAATCTGAGTGATAAAGTCAATTAGAATATCAGCTGTGTCACTCTTCATAGCTAGAAAGAATGTCCAAGTAAACCTAGAGAAGTCATCTGTGATGACAAAGCAATATGACTTACCATTCAAACTTTCTATATTGGTTGGACCAAAGAGGTCCATGTGTAGCATATGAAGAGGTCTAGAACTAGTATCCACCTGTTTGGACTTGAATGAGACCTTGTGTTGCTTGCCTTTAAGACATGCAACACAAGAGTGGTCATTGTGGAAGGCCTTCTCAGGCAAACCATCAACTAAGCCAAGTCTTACAAGCCTATTAATATTTTTAAAATTTATGTGCCCTAGTCTCCTGTGCCACAAATTACTTTCATCTACTGAGGCTTTAGCATAAAAACAAGACATATTATTGTTCATTTTAATCCCATTTAGATTCACATTGTATATGTCTTTATGCCTAGGTGTTTTATACTCAATATATTTCTCATCAGGGATCTTAAAATCCTTGCTTAACACCAAACACTCAGTATCAGTAAACAGAACTCTATTTTGGTTATCACAAACTTGTGATACACTAAAAGGTTGTAATCAAGTTCTTTTACCAGAAATACGTTCTTAAAACGCAAATTCTTGGTGAGAAGGGTTCCTTTGCCTGTGATAGTGCAATATCCGCCTCCAAAGTAAACCTTGTCACCATCCTTAATGGGAGTGAAGTTTGTCAAATAGTCTTCCTTCCCTGTCATGTGCCTTGAGCATCCACTATCCCAATATCCATAATCATTGACCTGTCTTTGAATGCCCTGCACATAAAGAAAACAAATTAGTTTTCTTTGGGAACCCAAGTCTTAAAAGACTTGGATTCATCTGGTTGTTCAATAAGAACATACTTAGTTCTCACAGCAACCCCATTTTCATCCTTCTTAGGATGAAATACCCAGTTAACCCCAATAGGTTTTGTAATTACCTTTGAAATATAATTAAATCTGTTGCAAGTCATTGAAATCCCAATATCATTAGGGTTTTGATCTTTCTTGGGTCTCCATGTTAAGCTTGAAGAAGCTTTAGACCTCTTACCCTGTGGTTGCAAATATTTAGGTCTGGTCACGTTTCTGTCAGCGTTGGAATTGGTCTTGTCAACGCTGAAATTACCCTTGTCAGCGTTGAACCTAGGGTTTGTTACAGAAACCCATTTCCTATTTGACCAGGTGTTTGTCTTTTGAAATGGTCTTAGTCCATGAGTGTTAGACCCTCTAGTAAAGAATGGGGCAGGCCTAATCACTTGTGGACTTTGCTGCACACAAGGTTTGGGTTTGACAACGTTTGACTTCCTAACAACGTTGACTTTGTTCCTGTGAGCGTTGAATTTGTTCCTGTCAGCGCTGGTTTTGTGAGCGTTGGCACACTTGTATGCCAAGTGTGAAAAGCTACCACAAGTGTAACAAGCTTTTCTAGACACAACCTTAGGTCTAGAAGAGAAGAAGCCTGTTCCATTATTGCTAACTTGGCTCTTGGGTGACCAAGTATTCCTATACATCTCTGCAAATTTAATGCTAGGTTTTCTATCAGTGTTTGAGCCTAGGTCAACAGCTTTACTAGTTATTGGGTTTGTAACCTTAATGGGAGTTGACTCATTGGGACTTTCACATAGCAAGCCACCCTTAACAAATAAAGTAGAGTTAGCTTTCTTCCATTCATTCAGGCCAGTCAACTTTTGTTGGTACTCTTCAACTGGAGTGACAACTCTTGGTGGAGGAATGAACTCCTCCTCTTGGAATTCTGGCAAACCAGTCCAAGATAGGTCCTTTTGCTGGACACTATAGAAGTCACCAGCTGGTGGTGGAACCAAAGAGTAATCATTCATCCCAATCCCAGTCATGTCCTTAGGATCCCTTTGTTTACCCACACAATCTCCTACGATTTGAGTGGCTCTATCAAATCTTTGAATTTTAAGGCTAACATTATCTTTATTCTTAATGGCCTCATCTAGCTTAGCCTGTAACTCACCATTAACCCTTTCCATGATGTTTCTAATATCTATACTAGCATTTAACTCATGTTTTAAGATATTTATTTTATCTTTTAAGTCAAATTCCATTTTCTTGTATTCAAAAACGGTTTTCTCAGTTTGAGTGAGAGCTACTTGGTAATTAGACAGTTTTCACTTTTCAGTACTCACATTACTCATTAATCTTAACACTTCTTTGTTAAGTTTCTCAGTGTTTAACCTACAACCTTTACTACAAAAAGCATCATTGTATACTTCATTATCAGATGAAGAGGAGGAGTGTGTCATGAGAGCATATTCAACATGCTCTTCTTCTTCAACCTCAGCAACCAAAGCTTTATCCTCTTCAACATTCTTAGACAGAAAGCTCCAATCCCATCCCATACCATCAATTCCTTGAACTGCAACCATGGCTTTGGAATCCTGAGCTTTAACAACTTGACTTGAGGGTTTACCAGCATCAGATCTTCTAGGAGATCTGCATTCCCTCATGAAGTGCCCCATACGATGACAGTTGTAGCATTCAACTTTGGATTTATCAAATCCAACTGTGTCTTTCACATTGAAGGTCATCTTCTTCTTAAACCTTCTGTTCCACCTATTTGCTCTTATACTAGCAAGAGCCATGTTCCACTTAATGTCCATCTCTTCCAAGTGCTCATCACTTATCTACTCAAGGTCCTCATATGTAATCACTGAACCATTGGGCAAAGAAGCAATATAAGCACATACAGTATCCAAATCTAAACCAGCAGGTTTAACTCTTGGGGAGTCACTCTTGAATGTGTCAGCGTCTGAATAGGAGACGTTGACAGGACTTGTCCCAGCGCTGACATATGATGATCCAGTAACTGGATGCATGTAAGAGTCCTTCTGATTGAATTGAACTTCACTATGAGAGAAGAAGGCCATGTTACTGGTGGTAGACTTGCTTCCATGATCTAAAAGAGTTTCATCTTCTAGCAGCCTTAGTTTGTTGTAGATGTCATCAAACGTGGAACTTTTGTAGGTATTATTGGCAAGAATAGATCTTGCCTCAATCTTCCAGGCTTCACCAAGACTTTTAAGAAAGGTAGCATTAATGTCAACATCACCAAGTTGTGTCCCCATGAAGGACAACTTGCTTGTAATGTCAAGCAATCTGCTTCTCACACTACTCAGCTTCTCATTGGGTTGAGCCTTGAAGACAGCATAATCATGCATGAGTTGCTTTTTCTTCTCTTCCTTAGTGTCTGCATTGCCACCATATGCAACTTCAAGAGCTTCCCAAAGGTTTTTAGCAGATTCATAGCCTCTATATTTATGCTGGTTCTCTTGTCCCAAAGAGACTTTCAGAATATTTATGGCTTTCATGTCGACCCTTTTCTTTGCTATGTCTTCAGCAGCCACAGCTCTACCATCTCCAAGTTTTTCTTTCTTATCATCTTCAGAACATCCAGCAACAGCTGATCTTTGAGCAATAACATCAGCAATCTTTTGGGCTTTTATCGAATGTGTTTCCATATTCAATGATCTCCCAAAGTGTGTAGTCATAGATCCCCAGATATTGCTCAAAGTTGAATTTCCACAAATCAAAGTTGGTTGCATCAAGCATGGGAATCTTGATGTTTGGTAAAGATGAGGAGGAGGAGGTTATTGCTTCAGACATGATGTTGTTAGGGTTTTTGAGAAAATTAGGGTTTTGGTGATTTTTAGGGTTCTTGTGTTCTTTAAGATCAAAAGTTCCTCAACAAGCTCTGATACCACTTGTTGATCCCAAACTTAGATCGATTTAGCTTTATGTATACGAGATTAGATCAAGTAATACACTTAGAAAAACCTTTGTATATGCTTATGAATCTAAGTGTTATGCGGAATTTAACACTTAAACAAGAACACACAATGATATAAACAAACTTTCACTTTGATTAATGATATCAAACTTGCTTACAATGAAAGTAGTTTACGAATGAAAACTTATTATGAAACATTAACCTAAAGGTCTTCTTTTATAGACATAAGAAGCCTTGTACAATAACCTACGTATCAGCTATTCTAGGTAAAGAAAAATATAGAAAATACATTGTTGTTCCTATCTTTACTAGAAGTAATCTAGAATACAATAAACGCGTAGAGTATATCTTTCCATCAGTGCTTGTCTTCAATGTATCAACGCTTGACTTTGTCTTGTCAACGCTTAAGCAGTCAGCGCTTGTTTTGCTCTTGTCAACGCTTGTTTTACTCTTGTCAGCGCTCAAGTGATCTGGCCTTAATTTATTCCCAACAAGGAACTCGACCTAATGAAACCTTTGTCAGAAAGTTCCTTTAGTTGTTCAGCTAGCTCCTTCATCTCTGCTGGTGCTAAGCGGTATGGTGCTCTAGCAACAGGTGCAACACCTGGTGTAAGCTCTATGTGAAACTCCACTTGTCGCGTTGGTGGTAATCCTGGTAAGTCTTCTGGAAATACATCTGGAAAATCTCTAAGGATTGGTACATCTTCAACCTTCTTCTCATGATCTTCTTCTTCCTCCTTTTGCGTTACTTGAACCAAGAACACTGGACATCCCTTCTCAATGTATCTTTGGGTTCTAATACATGAGATGACTTCCAGTCTCGATCTATTCTTCACTCCAATTCTTTCGCCTTGTATGATTAGTACATCGTTCCCATAAGGAACACGAACGCACTTCTCATGACATACAATTTCCGCGTGCTGCTTCGACATCCAGTCCATTCCAATGATGACATCAAAACTTCCTAGTTCTATGGGGATTAAGTTGATATTGAACGAATGATCTTGTAACCTTAGACTACATCCTTTCAGAATAGCATCGGTGGTCACTGACTTCCCATCGGCTAGTTGTACGTTATACTTAATATCTAATGCAGTAGGGGTAATATTTAGGCGTTCACTAAATGCAGATGACACAAAAATCCTATCCGCACCAGAATCAAATAGTATTGAAGCATAGTTGTTATTGACTAGGAACGTACCAGTTACAACATTGTTGTCTTGCACTGCAGCCTCAGCACACAAATGATACACCTTGCTAGGTGCCGTAAATCCTCCTGGAGCACTAGTTGTGGCTTGGTTATTTCCTCCCCGGTTCCCCTGGTTCTGCCTCTGGTTGCCTTGGTTGTGTTTTTGGTTGCCTCGAATTTGATTACCACGACCTTGGTTCCCACTGCTTGGACACTTATTCTTGTAATGCCCTTTCTCTCCACACCCAAAACAAGTAACATTCGCTCCTTGTCCACCTTGGGTTCCCGGTCCTCTTTGGTTAGCAGGACGGGGTAGAGCTCGGCACTCCTTTGCCTTATGTCCAGCCTTTCTACAGTTGTAGCATGTAGGAGGACATGCTCCCTCGTGGTGTCGGCCACACTTCTCATAGAAAGGAAATCTCCCAACATAGTTACTAGTATCACCTTGCCCAGCAGTAAACACTCTAGCCACCTCTTGACGCTTGTTCTGATTGTAGTTATTAGTGTTGTTGATATTGTTGTTGAAGTGATTACCAGACCATTTCCTCTTGTCTCCAGCATTCTCCCCTAACTCTTGCACCACTTGGTACATCAAACTCTGAGCCATATCAATTGCCTCATACAAGTCATTCGGCTTTGATGAAGTCACATTCCCTTTGATGTTCAAAGGTAAACCTTCAATGTATCGCTCCAACAATCGGTCATTGTTGGGCACCATTTCGGGACATAACATAATTAGCTCTTGAAAGCGCTGATTGTAAGTAGTAAGGGCATTTCCCTTTTCTTTCAAATTCCATAGCTCAACCTCCATTTGTTTGACTTCATTTCGTGGACAATACTTGTTAACAAACATAGCCTTGAACTCACTCCAAGGTGTAGCTTGTGCAACATCAATGGTCACTACACGAGCATAAACATTCCACCAGGTCAAAGCACTATCCACCAATGTGCTTGATGCAAACTTCACCTTATCAGCTTCAGCAACATTGCTAATCCCAAATTGAGATTCCAACTTCTCAAACCATCTAGTCAAACCCACTGCACCTTCAGTACCACGGACACTCACTTGTGTAACCGAGCGAAATTCCTTGTAGGTGCAGGTCCGTGCATCGGTAACAGTGGCTCCTCGGTTTGTCTCCTCTTGCGTGCTCGCTGCACGGGTCACTTCAGCTGCTGCGAGTGCCTCGGCCACTCGTTCCGCGATCATCTGGCTGAGCATGACCGGTTCAATTCCACCGGTAGCGGCTGGTGGATTCTGCGTCTCAGATCTTCGGACGGGTGCCATAATCTAAAAGGTAAACAAGATAATAAGGTTTTGCCAGATATAACAGTCATGACACATACGACACGGTAATGTAATGCTCAACAGTATAAACAAACAAGACATGTATAAATACCCATAAATAGCCCGTGTTGGGGACATTGACATAACATATAGCAATTATTGTTCAGACCACTTGTATCCCATATAACATAACTCAGATTTTGTTGTTGCACATGTACCCCATATAAATATATCTCGTAATTGTTAAATCACATGTATCCCATTTATTGTATATTTTATATTGTTGAATCACTTGATTCCAATAATAATCGTTCATTACATATATATATATATATACATATATATATATATATATACATATATATATATATATATATATATATATATATATATATATATATATATATATATATATATATATATATATATATATATATATATATATATATATATATATATATATATATATATATATATATATATATATATATATATATATATATATATATATATATATATATATATATATATATATATATATATATATATATATATATATATATATATATATATATATATATATATATATATATATATATATATATATATATATGTGTGTGTGTATAGAGTAGGGATACACTAAAAAGGCCCTTAAAATAAAAAGTCTAGGAAGGATTATGGGAGTGACATGTGTCACTTTGCCACATCATCATGCCACATAATCATGACACCTCAACACTTCAAAAAATTCGAATTTTTTTTTTTAAAAAAAATTTACGAAATTTTTTTTCAAAAAAAAATTTTCGAAATTTTTTTTTATATAAAAAATTTTTCGAAAATTTTTTTTTAAAATTTTTTTCCGAATTTTTTTTTTTTCGGAAAGTTTTTTTTCGAATTTTTTTTTTAAAATAATCTACTGCATCACAGTTATATGTTTGATGCATCAACTTAATAAGTTAATGCATCACATAATTAGTTACTTCATTAAGTTCGGTGATGAACTATAATGCAGTAACTTATTAATGTGATGCATTAACTTATTAACATGATGCATCAAAATATATAATTGCGACGCAGTAGATTATCTTTTGTTTTATTTAAAAGTTTAAAAAAATATTCTACTGCATCACAGTTATATGTTTGATGCATCAACTTAATAAGTAAATGCATCACAGTAATTAGTTACTGCATTAAGTTCGGTGATGAACTGTAGATGCAGTAGATTATCTTTTGTTTTATTTAAAAATTTAAAAGAAATAATCTACTGCATCACAGTTATATGTTTGATGCATCAACTTAATAAATTAATGCATCACTGTAATTAGTTACTACATTAAGTTCGGTGATGAACTATAATGCAGTAACTTATTAATGTGATGCATTAACTTATTAACATGATGCATCAAAATATATAATTGCGATGCAGTAGATTATCTTTTGTTTATTTTTAAAAAAAAGTTGAAATGTTTTTTTTCCAAAAAAATATCGAAAATTTTTTTTCGAAAAAAAAATAGAAAAGAAAAATTTTTGAAAAAAAAATTTTGTAAAAAAAAATTTCGAAATTTTTTTTTTCGAAAAAAAAATTAGAAATTTTTTTTTCGAAAATATTTTTTTTTTGAAATTTTTTTTTGAGTTTTTTTAAAAAAAATCGAATTTTTTAAAATAGTGAGGTGTCATCATTATGTGGCATGGTGGTATGGCATAATGACACATGTCACTCTCACAATCCTTCCTATACTTTTTATTTTAAGACCCCTTCTCATTTTACCCCATTCCTATGTGTATATATATATATATATATATATATATATATATATATATATATATATATATATATATATATATATATAAATATAGTGTAACTTTCTTTTCAGAACCATTTTTAGTGTGAGAACTATCACAACCATGTTTTTACTCCTAATAATACACAATGTACAACATAATAATGCAAAATGACAATTTTGAAAATACTTACAACTTAATTTTAATGCAGAATTTAATACGGGGGCAAAGTGGGAATTTAATTAGTCCTCAAAAATAGCTATTTTCACATATCTTAAATTTTTCGTATATCTTTTTCAGATCCATTTTTTCCTGTATCAATCTCAATCGTACCACACACACACCACATAAAAAACCAAGCGATCTATTTTTTAATTGGACTCATACCACCACATCACAACCTTCCGTTTAAAGATCTAATTAAAAAACCAAACATGATCACTTACGGTTGGATTGTTTACCGGCGAAATCGATAGCGAAATATGAGCGATCGTTGGAGATTAAACTTGTGGCGACATTTTTTATGTCAGGTACATAAATGAAGACATCAAATAAAAATTTATAGGTATATAAATTCTTTTCATCGATTGGTTAGATCGGCTTATAAATTGATATTTTCTTTTGAATAAGTTCTCTATTTTTCAAACAAGATCTTGATTTTTTTAGATCAGTTGATCGATTCATTTTCTTCTAAGTGGTTGGATTTGTGTTTTTTTTATTTTTTTAGTATGTCTTAAATGTTAGGTTTTATTCCAATTATACTGTATGGTTTAGTTACATTTAAAAAAAAGATTGTATGGATTCCGAATATAGATGAAATGTTCATTTACTTGATTCGAATACGGCTTCTTTATTGTCGAGTACCTAGTTATTTGCAATATCCTGTTATGTTTTGTTACTTATTTTGATCTAATTAGTTCAATCATTTTTTATCATAATGGGTTTGTGTGACTAGACAAGTGCTAACAGAGGATAATAATACAATTAGAATTGTTCATATAATATTTAGAAATTTTTGGTTATGATCTTGGTTTACAATAAGTAAAGTGTGACCTTAAAGTACCGTATATTCTTTTTATTAACTTGAATATTTATTTTGAATATGGGATGCATGGACGTGAGTGTTGATCTTGCTAGATAATGTAGGAGTGTAGACGTAGTGTGGAATTTAAGACACGGAAACCTTGAGCCATGGTTTCTTTGTCAAGAAATTTATGTCGAAATTGTGAATTATGATGTATATATACGACTATTGAAGGAAACATGTATGTTTTTATTAAAGCGTACATATATGTTTTAAAGACCTCGATGATAAATGAAGGTAGTGTATGTATATTCTTTGACTTCAAAGAACATACATGTACTAGTTCCGTTTTTTATTAAGTTCTTTAAAACATATACGCACGCCTTTAAAGAAAATACATGCACTACTTTCGTTTTACTTTTTATTTCACAAGATTGTGTGATTTGAATAAAATACTAATGTTTAATGTTTTATACCTTTTATTGCATCGGGTGTGATTTGTTGCATAGTTTGATATAAACCCGTGGTACTTGTATGTTTTAAGGTATTAAAATAACGAAAACGTGGGCATATATGTTTTAAATTGGACATAAATGTTTAGATTATGTATGCATGTTTACTACTTGTTTATAATAAAAATATAACAATTTTTGTGATTTCAGGTTATGGGCATGGTTGATAAAGATGAGGATCAAGACCAATATAAAAGAGAAATTGATAATGACAATGATGTAAAGATACATATGGAGAATGAGTTACAAGTCTGTATTCAGAAACACGGTTACACTTACACATAACGATCATGAGATTGTCAAATGAAGAGACATGCATGTACATATACGGAAACCCCCATATCTTGTGTTAAATTAGTGCACAATTGTATAATTTGTATGGTACTTCGTATGATATTATTTATATTTAGTTGTTATGTTTCAATATTATATTTTGAATTCTAAAGCAATGTTCGCTACATAATATACGTGATTACCATCTTAAACAAAACACAATAAAAGTCTATATGTAAAACATACATGTTTTATCGAGAAACATGCATGTTTTAACGAAAAACATACATGTTTTAATCGAAAAACATACATGTTTTAATCGAAAAACATACATGTTTTTATCGAAAAACATACATGTTTTTATCGAAAAACATACATGTTTTTTATCGAAAAACATACATGTACTTAGTTTTTTTCCTAAAAAAAGAAAAAATAAAAACCCATTATTTTTGAAAATTAAGGGTTTTGAAAAACATTAAAAAAAGTCCAAAAAAATAATATTTTACTATTATGCCCTTATCATTTAAAATAAATATTTTAATGTTGTTAAATTCTTATTGGTTTATTATGGTTCTGATAGTTCTGACACTAATAATGGTTCTGATAAGAAAGCCCCCTTATATATATATATATATATATATATATATATATATATATATATATATATATATATATATATATCTTCACATATGTATACATACTTAATACATACAATCCGTATGATAATCAACTAAACACATAGCAGTTATAGTCTAGAGTTACTAAATGCAACCTAGTTCTCTATAACCATGGCTCTGATACCAATCTGTCACACTCCCAAAATATCATAGTATAATGGCAACAAGGGAGTGGTGACGTCATGATTATCATTCACACAGTTACAAAGAACGACCTCTAAATGAGACGTTCAAAAAATTGATCACTTGCATTTGATAAAATAAAGAGTTTTAACATAGTGCGGAAGCATAAAAACTGGTCACAGATACAAAAACATAGTTTTCAAATGGTACAAATGATCTTTATTTTCAATAGAAATGACGGCAGTGCATGAGACCTCACATAGCATCTTCATTCTTAATACCTGAGAAAAACATTGCTAAAGCGTCAACATAAAGTTGGAGAGTTCATAGGTTTAGTTAATTTGAAGTGTTTAATGAACCACAAGATTTTCCCAAACATGATGACAATATAAAAAATACAAAGTCATCATAAAAGCATTTATTACAGTCTAAGCTCGTGACACCGAAGCGTTAACAACACCGGCAGTATAATCATATAAATGTAGCCCAACTGGATGCCTAAACCCACGACATCCTATCTCAGACTCAAATGAAATTGTGCCCGCTTGTCCTCTGTTGGACCAAGACGGACAGGGGTGTCAACCCCGATAGATCTATCCATAACATTCGCGCTTACACAAAGTAATTAACGGTTCACGATTCACGGGCCAAAGCAACTAGGTTTTTAGTGGGACTTAGACTAGTATATAAATCAGTTAATGCACTTGTGTTCATACGTTAAATCAAGCAATGTCTCACCCCAAAAAGCAGTAAAAGCAGTTAAAAAGTGGGGCTATAAACTCACCTCAAATGATAGTCAAGTAAAAGTAATCAAGTAGTAGGCACGGAAAAATGCTCGCAACAACGTCAACCCGAACCGCAGCCTAGCAATAGTAATAATGACTAACTAAGCTAAAAATAAGGCAAATAAATAATCATTCCTATATTACATTGTACTTGCACCAATTAATTAATAATTAAAAATATTTACTTTTTATTTCAAAAGTTAAACTATATATTAAAATGTCGAAGTTTATAAATAAAACTCACACAAAAAAATTAATTTAAAATTACACAAGACATACCCTTTAGAAAATTAGACGCGACAATTAATTATATTTTTAGTTGGATCAATCGGTAATTGGTCTCTATCTATGTCCAATAATAGTCCAAGTCTCAGTTCAATACAGTCCATATAATAATACGGTTCTAATCCTAATTTTTGTCCAATAAATATATCATTCTTTTTGTCTTATTATTTTTAGTGTCAATTAATATGAAGGTAAAAAATAAATAAATAAAGTGATCGTCCCTTCTGGGTCGTCCATAAATAAATTATGAGACCCTTGCTCGGGACCCACTTTAATTGGGTCTTTTAGTTCGGTTAGAGTCAAAAGAAAGGGGACTCGGCATATACGACTTACACGAAGAATGCCTACTCCCACGCTCCACTCGCGAACCGTGACACCAATTTAGTCTGGGTTAAATTATATTAATATTTATTTAATATTTATTAAATTTTAATTTTTAAGTTTAAATAAATTAAGGGGTCAAATTTTGATAAGTCTACTAATTAAGCGGGGCTTAATTTTTCTATTAACTCTAAATACTAGTAATAAGTTGTACAATGATGTAGTCATGGTCATGGTTTTTGTCCCCCCCCCCTGCTCCCCAAATCTGACTTACTGTCAACACAAACAAAAGGAATTGTGTACTTTTGTTTTGTATAAAAAAAACATGTATGCATTCCTTTGGTCTATTGATTCTGACGCAGGAAACAACAACAAAGCAAAATAAACGCAACGCCATGTTCAAGCTGTGCCTTCCTTCGCAAATTGCGGACTCATTTCTTAATGTTTTTCGACGATTTAAAAAGCATGATGATTCTTACGGTCTCGACTACAAATCCTACGACAAAAACGCGACACTTACACGTGAATTCGACCTGTTTTACTTGAAAGAAGCTATAAGTTACACAAAAACTCAAAACACATTTTTAGTTCGAATAAATCCCAACTTTTCGTCTAAATGTCTTGTTTTACTCATATGTGATACACTTACTTTCGAAAATATACTTTTGTTCATGTTTTTAACGTACCCATTTAGCCATTTTTAAACCAAAAAGTTATGATTTCATGTAGAACTTGTTTAGTAGTTGCAAGAAATAGTTTTTAGATGTGCAAGTACAAGTAATATGTTATAAATGAAAATAAAACAAAGATTTAGAGGCTTACGAAGCTATGAGAATCGATGAAACAAGAACACACGAACCAACTATCTAAACGAACCCTTAACTTGAAACCTTAGCTCGCCTTAAACCCCGAATGACAAACCGAAGCCGAAACCAATTCTTCCTAGCTCAAACCCACGAATGGAACCTTACTCGAGCTCCAATGAACTAAACCCGAAACCAAACCCTACTATACTCGCGTACATTCATCATGGTTGTGTTCTTGTTGGATGTGTTTTGTATATGTGTAAGTGATTTGTGTTTGAGTTTAGATTTGAAGAATAGTTTGAAAAGGAAATATAGATGAAGATATTGAGTTGGGGGGGGGGGGGGGTTGTAGATGTCACAGCAGAAAGAAGAAATGAGGTAGGATTTGTGTTTGTGTATCATCTGATATGGGAGAAAGTGAGAAGAATAAGGTTTAGTTAAATATTTGAAGTATAGTAGTCTTTGGCCATCTTTCGGGTGTTGTAAGTTTTGTATCTCTATTTTGGGGAAAGAACCAAGATAGCAAAATACTTGTTTTTGGCTCTACCGACTTCATACAAAAGTTGTGAGCTTTTGGGCTTGGATCAATGGGAAACATATACTAAGGTAGGTGGTTGTAAAAAAAAATTAAAAGTAGGATGATAGTTTTTATTGTTTGTTTATTAGATGAGGTTAGTGGAGGATTTTATTTATTTAGAATAGTATGTGTTGAAGTTTTAATGGTAGAATTAAAATAGGGATAAAGTGTATTAGTGTAACAATGTAAGGAAATTTTTTTAGGTAGGATGAAATGGTAAAGGGTAAGTATTTTTTGTGTATGGCAAAAGGTTAGCTTAACTAGTTAACGTTAAATATTTAGGCTCGAACGATGATGTGATGTATGACACGATTTCCTAATGACTCCAAATAATGCTATGTACATATAATTAACACATAAAAAAAACCATGATATTCCATAAATATGAAATAACTTCTCAATTTTTTAAATCCACAAGGTCCAAAGCTCAAATTAAATAAATACATGGGAAAAATAAAGATGGAAAATTGACGGATGTCACAGGTTGGTTTTGGTGATGGGTTTTGTGCCTTGTTGTGGCATGGTGAGATGGTGAGATGGTGATTACTCGTATGGAAAAACGAGTTTATGACGCGATCGATTGACTTGACATGTATGATAACGAGTATGTTTTGGGAGATTTAATAGGTATATATATGCGGATGTATATATACTAGTATGTGTTAAGTTATGATATATGGTCGTTCTGTAGTTATTAACTTATTATAATTTGAACGTACCTTGTGTTTGCTCGTGTTTTATGGTGCTGGAGTTTAATGGGGTTCCAACGACGTTTTGAGTCTTTTGAGGTATGTCTACATTCGGGTATGTATTTAATTAATGAGAACTACTAAATTTTCTTGCAAATAAGTGTGGCTGATTATAGGAAAATGGTTTTGAAAATAATATGTAAGTGTATGGTATGATATCGTGACTTACATATTTTTTTTAAGTTTGTAGTAGTAAGCTATAAAAAAAATTTTGTCTTGAAAATAATTGGATTAGTTTTCTATGTAACATGTGATAATACATATTAAAGGGGTAAAGAAATTTTACAAAAATTTTCTTAAGTATAGTTAAAATTTTAGAAGTCTTAACTAGACGACAAGAGTAAAAAGGGAGATTTTATTATAGTAATGATAATAATAACACCACACCTTGTAAACGTGTAGTAGTTTAGTTATAACCAGCCTAAAGGGGTTTTATAAAATAATAATAATAATATAGAATATAATAAAAAAACACGGTATTTTATAAACATGTATTGGTTTCATAATAACAAGTGAAATAAGTTTAATATGAGTAAACAAGATAATGGTTAGAATAAGATTGTAGTATACTAACTATTTGATATCTGGATAAAATGATGAAGATAAACGGATGAGTTATTAGTTAAAAATGAGTGTGATTGATTTTAGTAGTATTGGAGTTTGGTTCTTATGAGAAGTAACTAATTGGGACGAAAGTTAAAAAATTTCTAAGGTATCGAGATTTGGTAATACTAATCGTGAAGAGTTTGAATTTTTCGTTGTTGGCACACTCCATTGATCTTTCGGATTACATTGTTTTGTTTTCAGTTGTTTTGGCTAGGGTTCGTTTTACCCTATATTTTATTTTGGGACACGATTGTTTGGAATTCTTTGGTTACACATCATGGTTGATTTATTTATGCGGTTGTGGGAACGTTAGGATGAGAGAATAGAGTTGGGTAGAATTACTTATGGTTAGATACTATAATGGAGAGATGTGTTTTGGTTTTAAGGTTGGTTGAAGTACCATTAGGAGAATTGATGAAAGTACTAATGGATGTGAGGGTAGAGTAGAAAGTTTATACTAATGGAAAGGTTGGGCAAGTAACACGCAAGGGATTGGTATAGTTATGGAGGCAAGGTAGTAGTAGACACGTGAAGGAAAACAGGAATGTGAAAGAATGATTGGTAGGAGGCTGATTAACGGTGAAGTACAACAAGTAAGGAAGGGTGAGCCATTAAGGGGTTGAAGTACTTTTAGAAATATTGTGGTAGATGAGTTGAAGTTTGAAGCTACTGGTAGTGTGAAGTTCCTAGGTAACATCATGGACACGAGAAGGAGTGCGTAAAGAGCTACATCGCGAAGCAAGGAGCTGAAAGGACTACGTGTCGGCTGCAAGAAGGATGCAAGAGATTTCGAAGGAGTCACAAAAGTTTCAAGGGTTGGAAAGGTGACAAGCACTATGATGGGAAATTTACGTATGGTTCGTGACGAAGAAGGGCAGATCGAGTATCGGGGTGGAGCTACAAAGAGTTGAACCAGTGGATCGTGATGAAGTGAATACATGACATGGGAGATTAAGAACTCGTGGAAGTAACAAGGGGAGTCGAGTGACTATGCGGATAGAATTTTTGTGGCAATCAATATCGAGGGATGAGAAGTGAAGCTGAGCTGAATAAGTTTCGTGGAGAAGTGATTAGAGAGTCGGTTTGTGAAGGTGTTATGAAAGATCTTTGGAAGAGACAGCTACGCATTATCCAATGCACTAGTGATTTCCATAGATTTGATGAATGAAGTATGGAATTTTTGTTGGACGGGATAGTATAGGAATAAGGGAGAACCATGGAAGGAGAGAACCAAGTATTCCTAGAAGATGATGATTGAAAGTAACTCATGTTGGGTGCAAGGTCAAAGTAGAAGTATGAGATTTGAATAAGAATTCAGAGTATGGCTTAGTAGGAAAATGGAAACTAATGTGGGTATAAGATGAGAGTGTGATCCGCATGGAATCACATGAAACTCTAGTCTTTCCCTATTAGGAGGGAGTAGGAGAACTAGTTGTGAGAAAAACAAGTGAAGCTACTTGGAAAATTTTGGCGTATAGACGACTAGATAGACTTAGTTAGTGGAGCTGAATTATTATATCTGCCTAGAATGCTAGAGGCATTTGGGGTATGAGACGTAGAGAATGATCTATACAGATCATGAACGTCTCCAACACATATTTAATCATCTTGATTGAACATTTGGAAAAGGTGATGGGTGGAGTTAAGTGATGAAAGAAAATTGCAAGGCCAAGTACCATCTGGGAAAGGCAAGCATGGTTGATGAGACATGGAATAAGAAGAATGAAGTGAAGATGAGACAAACTTTAACTATATGGATGACATATTATGGTGGTTTGGATGAACGATGTAGGTTGCACGAGTTGAGTTGTCTAAAGCAGAGAACGCGTCAACATGTATGTTGCGTGGCTTGGACAATCATATGGAGGAAATGGACGTAGACTATACTTCCTACATAGATAGGAGTAGCTTAGAAAGGGCGATGTAAGGACGAAGTTGGTGGAAAGGGATACATAATGGGGGTGGATGATTAAGTACGACGAGAGTTGGGTGATAGTCGATAGACTGACTAATTCATCTCATATTTCAAGAGGAATGAGAAGTCACGTAGTTGAGAAGTTGGAAGGATTGCGTACGGATGTGATGGAATAGGGGGTTTTGCGTAAAAGTTAGCTTAATATGTATGGAATGCCTTATGAAGGATTATGGCAAGGGAAGAAATGATGGGAAGCATCACATCGTGATGTATGGTATGAGTTGAGGAAGAAGAAGGAAGTGTGTATAGAAGCGAAGCATGAATGAAATAGGTCGAGATAGGAACCAAAGGTAAAACTTTGGTAGAGCCTAATGAGTAGAATAAAGCACAACGCAGGCAAATACTGTCGTAGTGTGGAAAAGGAAATGACACTGACCTATACTGATTGTTTAGGAGGCTTAGTATCGATAATCGAAAGGATGAGGAGTTATAGGTGTGATGTGCCATAGGGACGAAGGGCTTGGTCTAACTGAGACAAGATGAGGAGCAATGTGACCTTAAAGGTAAGACATTGTGTAGGTATAAAGGAAGTGTTGAGTATAAAAAAATAATGAAGAAAAGTAAGAGAGAAGTGTATAGGTTCTACTAATGAGCTATCCAAATTTAATGGAAGTAGTTGTAGCATGGGTTTGGATGGTAGTTGATAGACTAACTGAGATAATCGTCCTTTTGATGATGTGTATAGATCATAAGTTGATTTGGATTGGAAGAACTAATGGATATGTGAAAGACCGTCATAGGTCCCTTTGTAAGGAAATTGTAATTTTTAAGTAGTTTGGGGTACGGAATAAAGGGAGTTGATGAACATGATTGGATATGAGTATATCCAGCTAACTGGAAAAGGATAGGCAAGTGAGATATTTATACAACCTTAGGTGTTACACTGGGGGCATGGGTGATTGATCTAGAGGTAGTTAGGAAACTCGTTAGTGATGGCTGAGTTTTCATATAATGATAGTTATCATACTAGAAGTCGATAAATGCCATTTGAGGCACTATATGAAAGGATATGGTGAGTTGTCCCCATTGTGGACTAGAATTGGTAAAAGAGGCTATTAATGTGGTATTGATGTTTGTGGAAAGGATGAGAGCACAAGGGATGCTATGTAGAAAAGGAGGAAACCACTAGAGTTAGTGACAAAGTTATGTAGGAAGTTTCACCCATAGTAACAGGTGGTATGTTTTGGTAAAATGGAAGAGTTGATGTAGAGTTTTGTAGGTCCATTTATGATCTTTGGAAAGATCGGACCAGTAGCTTATGAGCATAGAATTACCTGGGGGAAATGAGTGGTATACATGTTATATTTCGTGTATTAAGATTGGTAAATGTTGATTGAGAATGCATATTTGCATGTACGGTTATTCGGGATTTGTTTTAATAAGAGTTTGTTTTATCAAAGAGTCATTTGTGAGATTTATTGACTGTGAGGTCAAGAGTTTGGCAATGAATTTAAATATTGTTGGTTAGTATATGTGGTAATTTGAGACTTGAACTAAAGTTCACGTGGAAATGAGAGGAGTTCATTTAGAACAAGTATCCACAGTTGTTTGCTAATGGTATGTTTTGATCCTAAGGAGTAAATCTCGGGACGAGATTTCTATTAGGAGGGAGTGATGTGACAATCGTGGTTTTGAGGTTCGTCACTTAGGTTTATTTTGTGCTAGTTACGTGTCTTTACGTGTTTATGTGCTAATTGGTGTGTATAGATTGTGGTTTGGATATCGTATCCGGTACGGGGTACCTTGTGAGTGAAACGATGTGTGATGATTTCATGTTCATGAGCTCACATGGTAGTGATTATGAATTGAGATGGTGTTATTTAGTGGTTTATGTTTACGTATATGTATTATAGAAAATCGTATTTTTTACGATTTACGGTTTAGCATTTTGAGGTCTCAAATGAGGTGTTTAGTCATGTGAGTATTTGTCGGGATGGTTTCAAGTCATTTAGGACTTAGTTATAAAGTTTATTTCAAAATTTAAGATTTTTTTAAAACTGTATATTTTACGTCTTTTACGGTAAACGCGTAAATTTGACTAGTTTTACGGTTTTGAGGTTTTGGAGGTTTTTGGAGCTGAAATAAATTAATGTAAATTAAGGTATTATTAATAACATAATAATAAGTAATAAAAAAGAAAAAAATATATATATATGGGTCGGTTAGGGCCGAATAAAAAGAAAATAACCAAAAAGCCCAAAAACATGCCAAATGGACTTGTAATGGGATTAAGGGGCCTTTTGGACTTAACCAAACCCACTCCATAACCAAAATAACCAGATTTTCACCCCCATAACATCTCATAGTCGAATTTTAACAATGGTGGCCAATTAGGGTTTCAAAAATAAAGATCTTCCATTATTTTAAGGTAAAATCTTCAATCCCTTTTTATTTAAATTGTTTTTATGCATTTATAAATCAATACATGATGGATCTATGATTATGTCTAAATTAGAATCTGAGTTTTAATGATATAATAATGATTAAATTATTTAGGGTTTGTAATTAAACAAGTTATGGGTAATTAATTAGACTAATTATGTTAAATTCGTTTTTTAAAAAATTGGGCAGAATTTTTGGTCCATTGTTTTGATGATATCTAGAGTTCTATAAACTCTTATTTTGCGATCCAAGTATCCCTGGAAAGGTATTTGAGTTGGCTTTCAAATGAAAGAAACTATAACTAAATTGGAGGTAGGGAAGTGGGTCAAAAACAGGTTACAACAGTCGGAGGTCAACACAGTTTGGAAATCAGTCGGATTTAATTTAATGTTTTAAGGTGATTAGGGTACTTAGGAGTACACTTGAGCCCTCTAATGAGCATGGGAGTTGGTTTATATATTAAATAAGAGGCCTGGAGGAGGGCAAAGCAAATGGGTTAGGGTAAGACCCCCTAATCATAACAAACTTTTTGTATGTTCAAAATCAGTAAAATCCGAATAGACAAAAGTATATATATATATATATATATATATATATATATATATATATATATATATATATATATATATATATATATATATATATATATATATATATATATATATATATATATATATATATATATATATATATATATATATATATATATATATATATCGGGGCCTTAACAATAGCTTTAAGGTTGGGGTAAAAGGGAGGAGTTAGCTAAGATATGTAAGGGCATAGGATTTCCTTTACAGAGATAATGGTATGGTTAGGTGGGCGTTTGGCTTATAGTTTGGAGACCTAAAAACCGGGACTGTTTTGGATAAAATGTTAACGAGACGGGTTATGAAGTAAACTAAGTTAAGGGCTTTATAGAGGGGTGTAATGAGATGCTTAGAGTATATAAATGAGGTATATATATGGGGGAATGTTAGATTTCCATCATAGGTTTATAAGCCATTTTAGTGTTTGGTTCATGTTTTGATTGTGTGCTTTTGTTTGTTAGCTTTTTGCTAGTGCGCGGATTTTTGGAGAAGCTCAATCGGGTGAGTTTCATAGTCCCATATCTTTTAATGATTTTGACTTCCAGATGGGATGGAAGAGACACTCGTTATGGTTTTATAAATTATTGCTGTGAATGTTTTATGATTGGTGATGGACTTGTGTGTACTTATGTGATTAATTGCTATGTGATTCTTAATTATGTTTATGATTTGGATCGGGGGACACGTACCGTTTCATTTATTGTAGTTTGACTTGGTACCAAGGGGATGTTGACAAGGCGGGGCTTTGGAAATTGTGGTTATTGGTAAGGCTGGGAGCCTTGGAGTTGGTTTCGTATGATTAATTTTGAATGTTAGTTGTTAATGCACATTTGTAACACATTGTCCTTATATTTTTATTGTTGGTGGTTATTCACAGCTTATATTATAACTGATTTGGCATTGGAGTCTAAACCTATGACTCTCACCAACTTTATGTTGACGTGTTTTAGTGTCTCTTTCAGGTGAGAATGTAGTTAAGCTTGGGTATAGAAGTGGCTAGCTTTGGAGGCATTAGGATTGCATTTAGAAGGAGATCCCCGTTTCTTCTTAGTTTATTTTATGTGTTTTGAATACGTGATACTATGAACCTATATGTTGATTTGTTGTGTTATTTGTTTGTCTTGGGTAAGAGGTAGGATTGTTACCTACTTACCTAGACTCCTGCATTAATGAGATATTTCCATGACATTTGTGTCACCTTTTATGACATTTTTAATTCATATAGTTCTCTCTATAGACACGCTGTTGTTGTGATGATATCCATACATCGCGCCCCTTATTCCGCCATGGTGGGGTGTGACAGAATGGTATCAGAGCCAATGGTTATAGATAATTAGGTTGCCTAGTTTCGTAGCCTAGTCTATAGCTTGAGGGTCCTTGCATATAGGCGTCATAGGAGTATGTGTGCATTTTATAATAATTGATGTGTTTGGATGTTCTTTATTGTGATGTTTTGACTAGTATGAATTGAACCATAGTAAGTCGATACTTAGCCACATGTTATTTTTCTTTTCGGGATGTGACTAGTGCTGGTTGAACCATAATCATCCACGCTAGTCATTGTCGTATTTTGCTTAAATTGTACATTATAGTACATAATTTGGTACATGGTAGTTTCTATCTTTTGTTGGGTTATTTTATGTACCTGAGGTATAGTATTTTTCTTTTGTTGTTTAAGTCATGTTCCCTAAGAATCATGTGGTGGTTTGAGTTATTAGGAGTAGGTGGATATGAAGGATTTTAAGCCGTTTCCACTCTTATGGGCGACATGACTTATAACTGATTATGTTTTCGTTTTGGATTTAGTCTATGCTGTTTTAGCTAGACAATGGATTTATGCATTTCAAGAGCTTGACTATGTTATTTAAATAGTTGGAGTTTTAGACCTTATTGTTTATGTGGTTATGTGCTTAGATGAGTTGATGGATTTATGTGTTATATGTTGTGTTGATTCTTATAAGTGTCATCATAGGAGGGAGTGCATTGGGGAAAGGGTAATTGAATAAGTATGGTGTCCAACATAGTTATAAAAGTACCACAACTTCAATGGGTTCTCAAGTATAATTTCATGAAAGAGGGTTAGTACATGCTTGTATATGATGAGATGTGGATTTTGGGTATATTTATAATACATGGGTTTATGTAACAGCTGCCTACGACATGGCTATTTTTTTTAGTGTGTTATATGTTTTGAGTTATAGTCGTGTTGTGTGATTATGGTGTCACACGATATGGGTTGGTTTTGGTGATGGGTTTTGTGCCTTGTTGTGGCATGGTGAGATGGTGAGATGGTGATTACTCGTATGGAAAAACGAGTGTATGACGCGATCGATTGACTTGACATGTATGATAACGAGTATGTTTTAGGAGATTTAATAGGTATATATATGTGGATGTATATATACTAGTATGTGTTAAGTTATGATATATGGTCGTTTTGTAGTTATTACCTTATTATAATTTGAACGTACCTTGTGTTTGCTCGTGTTTTACGGTGCTGGAGTTTAATGGAGTTCCAACGACGTTTTGAGTCTTTTGATGTGTGTCTACATTCGGGTATGTATTTAATTAATGAGAAATACTAAATTTTCTTGCAAATAAGTGTGGCTGATTATAGGAAAACGGTTTTGAAAATAATTTGTAAGTGTATGGTATGATATCGTGACTTACATATTTTTTTTAAGTTTGTAGTAGTAAGCTATAAAAAAAATTTGTCTTGAAAATAATTGGATTAGTTTTCTATGTAACATATGATATTACATTTTAAAAGGGTAAAGAAATTTTACAAAAATTTTCTTAAGTGTAGTTAAAATTTTAGAAGTCTTTAACTAGACGACAAGAGTAAAAGGGAGATTTTATTATAGTAATGATAATAATAACACCACACCGTGTAAACGTGTAGTAGTTTAGTTATAACCAGCCTAAAGGGATTTTATAAAATAACAATAATAATATAGAATATAATAAAAAAACACGGTATTTTATAAACATGTATTGGTTTCATAATAACAAGTGAAATAAGTTTAATATGGGTAAACAAGATAATGGTTAGAATAAGATTGTAGTATACTAACTAGTTGATATCTGGATTAAATGATGAAGATAAACGGATGAGTTATTGGTTAAAAATGAGTATGATTGGTTTTAGTAGTATTGGAGTTTGGTTCTTATGAGAAGTAACTAATTGGGACGAAAGTTAAAAATTTTCTAAGGTATCGAGATTTGGTAATACTAATCGTGAAGAGTCTGAATTTTTCGTTGTTGGCACACTCCATTGATCTTTCGGATTACATTGTTTTGTTTTCAGTTGTTTTGGCTAGGGTTCGTTTTACCCTATATTTTATTTTGGGGCACGATTGTTTGGAATTCTTTGGTTACACATCATGGTTGATTTATTTACGCGGTTGTGGGAACGTTAGGATGAGAGGATAGAGTTGGGTAGTATTACTTATGGTTAGATACTATAATGGAGAGATGTGTTTTGGTTTAAAGGTTGGTTGAAGTACCATTAGGAGAATTGATGAAAGTACTAGCGGATGTGAGGGTAGAGTAGAAAGTTTATACTAATGGAAAGGTTGGGCAAGTAACACGTAAGGGATTGGTATAGTTATTGAGGCAAGGTAGTAGTAGACACGTGAAGGAAAACAGGAATGTGAAAGAATGATTGGTAGGAGGCTGATTAACGGTGAAGTCAACAAGTAAGGAAGGGTGAGCCATTGAGGGGTTGAAGTACTTTTAGAAATATTGTGGTAGATGAGTTGAAGTTAGAAGCTACTGGTAGTGTGAAGTTCCTAGGTAACATCATGGAGACGAGAAGGAGTGCGTAAAGAGCTACATCGCGAAGCAAGGAGCTGAAAGGACTACGTGTCGGCTGCAAGAAGGATGCAAGAGATTTCGAAGGAGTCACAAAAGTTGCAAGGGCTGGAAAGGTGACAAGAACTATGATGGGAAATTTACGTATGGTTCGTGACAAAGAAGGGCGGATCGAGTATCGGAGTGGAGCTACAAAGAGCTGAACCAGTGGATCGTGATGAAGTGAATACATGACATGGGAGATTATGAACTCGTGGAAGTAACAAGGGGAGTCGATTGACTACGCGGATAGAATTTTTGTGGCAATCAATATCGAGGGATGAGAAGTGAAGCTGAGCTGAATAAGTTTTGTGGAGAAGTGATTAGAGAGTCGGTTTTGTGAAGGTGTTATGAAAGATCTTTAGAAGAGACAGCTACGCATTATCCAATGCACTAGTGATTTCCATAGATTTGATGAATGAAGTATGGAATTTTTGTTGGACGGGATAGTGTAGGAATAAGGGAGAACCATGGAAGGAGAGAACCAAGTATTCCTAGAAGATGATGATTGAAAGTACCTCAATGTAGGCTCAAGATCAAAGTAGAAGTATGAGATTTGAATAAGAATTCAGAGTATGGCTTAGTAGGCAAATGGAAACTAATGTGGGTATAAGATGAGAGTGTGATCCGCATGGAATCACATGAAACTCTAGTATGTCCCTATTAGGAGGGAGTAGGAGATCTAGTTGTAAGAAAAACAAGTGAAGCTACTTGGAAAATTTTGGCGTATAGACGACTAGATAGACTTAGTTAGTGGAGCTGGATTGTTATATCTGCCTAGAATGCTAGAGGCATTTGGGGTACGAGACGTAGATAATGATCTATACAGATCATGAACGTCTCCAACACATATTTAATCATCTTGATTGAACATTTGGAAAAGGTGATGGGTGGAGTTAAGTGATGAAAGAAAATTGCAAGGCCAAGTACCATCTGGGAAAGGCAAGCATGGTTGATGAGACATGGAATAAGAAGAATGAAGTGAAGCTGAGACGAACTTGAACTATATGGATGACGTATTAGGGTGGTTTGGATGAAGGATGTAGGTTGCACGAGTTGAGTTGTCTAAAGCAGAGAACGAGTCAACATGTATGTTGCGTGGCTTAGACAATCAATGGAGGAAAGAGACGTAGACTATACTTCCTACATAGATAGGAGTAGTTTAGAAAGGGAGATGTAAGGACGAAGTTGGTGGAAAGGGATACATAATAGGGTAGAGGATTAAGTACGACGAGAGTTGGGTGATAGTCAATAGACTGACTAATTCATCTCATATTTCAAGAGGAATGAGAAGTCACGTAGTTGAGAAGTTGGAAGGATTACGTACGGATGTGATGGAATAGAGGGTTTTGCGTAAAATATATCTTAATATGTATGGAATGCCTTATGAAGGATTATGGCAAGGGAAGAAACGATGGGAAGCATCACATCGTGATGTATGGTATGAGTTGAGGAAGAAGAAGGAAGTGTGTATAGAAGCGAAGCATGAATGAAATAGGTCGAGATAGGTACCGAAGGTAAAACTTTGGTAGAGCCTAATGAGTAGAATAAAGCACAACGCAGGCTAATACTGTCGTAGTGTGGAAAAGGAAATGGCACTGACCTATACTGATTGTTTGGGAGGCTTAGTATCGATAATCGAATGGATGAGGAGTTATAGGTGTGATGTGCCATAGGGATGAAGGGCTTGGTCTAAATGAGACAAGATGAGGAGCAATGTGACCTTGAAGGTAAGACATTGTGTAGGTATAAAGGAAGTGTTGAGTATAAAAAAAATTATGAAGAAAAGTGAGAGAGAAATGTATAGGTGCTACTAATGAGCTATCCAAATTTAATGGAAGTAGTTGTAGCATGGGTTTGGATGGCAGTTGATAGACTAACTGAGATAACCGTCCTTTTGATGATGTGTATAGATCATAAGTTGATTTGGATTGGAAGAACTAATGGATATGTTAAAGACCGTCATAGGTCCCTTTGTAAGGAAATTGGAATTTTTAAGTAGTTTAGGGTACGGACTAAAGGGATTTGATGAACATGATTGGATATGAGTATATCCAGCTAACTGGAAAAGGATAGGCAAGTGAGATATTTATACAACCTTAGGTGTTACACTGAGGGCATGGGTGATTGATTTAGAGGTAGTTAGGAAACTCGTTAGTGATGGCTGAGTTTTCATTTAATGATAGTTATCATACTAGAAGTCGATAAATGCCATTTGAGGCACTATATGAAAGGATAGGGTGAGTTGTCCCCATTGTGGACTAGAATTGGTAAAAGAGGCTACTAGTGTGGTAATGATGTTTGTGGAAAGGATGAGAGCAACAAGGGATGCTATGTAGAAAAGGAAGAAACCACTAGAGTTAGTGACAAAGTTATGTAGGATGTTTCACCCATAGTAACGGGTGGTATGTTTTGGTAAAATGGAAGAGTTGATGTTGAGTTTTGTAGGTCCATTTATGATCTTTGGAAAGATCGGACCAGTAGCTTATGAGCATAGAATTACCTGGGGGAAATGAGTGGTATACATGTTATATTTCGTGTATTAGGATTGGTAAATGTTGATTGAGAATGCATATTTGCATGTACGGTTATTCGAGATTTGTGTTAATAAGAGTTTGTTTTATCAAAGAGTCATTTGTGAGATTTATTGACTTTGAGGTCAAGAGTTTGGCAATGAATTTAAATATTATTGGTTAGTATATGTGGTAATTTGAGACTTGAACTAAAGTTCACGTGGAAATGAGAGGAGTTCTTTTAGAACAAGTATCCTCAGTTGTTTGCTAATGGTATGTTTTGATCCTAAGGAGTAAATCTCGGGACGAGATTTCTATTAGGAGGGAGTGATGTGACAACCGTGGTTTTGAGGTTCGTCACTTAGTTTTATTTTGTGCTAGTTACGTGTCTTTACGTGTTTATGTGCTAATTGGTGTGTATAGATTGTGGTTTGGATATCGTATCCGGTACGGGGTACCTTGTGAGTGAAACGATGTGTGATGATTTCATGTTCATGAGCTCACATGGTAGTGATTATGAAATGAGATGGTGTTATTTAGTGGTTTATGTTTACGTATATGTATTATAGAAAATCGTATTTTTTACGATTTACGGTTTAGCATTTTGAGGTCTCGGATGAGGTGTTTAGTCATGTGAGTTTTTTCGGGATGGTTTCAAGTAATTTAGGACTTAGTTATAAAGTTTATTTCAAAATTTAAGATTTTTTTTAAAACTGTATATTTTACGTCTTTTACGGTAAACGCGTAAATTTGACTAGTTTTACGGTTTTGAGGTTTTGGAGGTTTTAGGAGCTGAAATAAATTAAGGTAAATTAAGGTATTATTAATAACATAATAATAAGTAATAAAAATGAAAAAAAAATAAAAAAATATATATATGGGTCGGTTAGGGCCGAATAAAAAGAAAATAACCTAAAAGCCCAAAAACATGCCCAATGGACTTGTAATGGGATTAAGGGGCCTTTAGACCTTAACCAAACCCACCTCATAACCAAAATAACCAGATTTTTCACCCCAATAACATCTCATAGTCGAATTTTAACAATGGTGGCTAATTAGGGTTTCAAAAATAAAGATCTTCCATTATTTTAAGGTAAAATCTTCAATCCCTTTTTATTTAAATTGTTTTTATGCATTTATAAATCAATACATGATGGATCTATGATTATGTCTAAATTAGAATCTGAGTTTTAATGATATAATAATGATTAAATTATTTAGGGTTTATAATTAAACAAGTTATGGGTAATTAATTAGACTAATTATGTTAAATTCGTTTTTTTTAAAACTGGGCAGAATTTTTGGTCCATTGTTTTGATGATATCTAGAGTTATATAAACTCTTATTTTGCGATCCAAATATCCCTGGAAAGGTATTTGAGTTGGCTTTCAAATGCAAGAAACGAAAACTAAATTGGAGGTCGGGAAGTGGGACAAAAACATGTTACAACAGTCGGAGGTCAACACAGTTTTGAAATCAGTCGGGTTTAATTTAATGTTTTAAGGTGATTGGGGTACTTAGGAGTATACTTGAGCCCTCTAATGAGCATGGGAGTTGGTTTATATATTAAATAAGAGGCCTGGAGGAGGGCAAAGCAAATGGGTTAGGGTAAGACCCCCTAATCATAAAAACTTTTTGTATGTTCAAAATCAATAAAATCCGGATAGATAAAAGTATATATATATATATATATATATATATATATATATATATATATATATATATATATATATATATATATATATATATATATATATATATATATATATATATATATATATATATATATATATATATATATATATATATCGGGGCCTTAACAGTAGCTTTAAGGTTGGGGCAAAAGGGAGGAGTTAGCTAACATATGTAAGGGCATAGGATTTCCTTTACAGAGATAATGGGTATGGTTAGGTGGGCGTTTGGCTTATAGTTTGGAGACCTAAAAACTGGGACTATTTTGTGTAAAATGTTAACGAGATGGGTTATGAAGTAAACTAAGTAAGGGCTTTATAGAGGGGTGTAATGGGATGCTTAGAGCATATAAATGAGGTATATATATGGGGGAATGTTAGATGTCCATCATAGGTTGATAAGCCATTTTAGTGTTTGGTTCATGTTTTGATTGTGTGCTTTTGTTTGTTAGATTTTTGCTAGTGCACGGATTTTTGGAGAAGCTCAATCAGGTGAGTTTCATAGTCCCATACCTTTTAATGATTTTGACTTCCAGATGGGATGGAAGAGACACTCGTTATGGTTTTATAAATTATTGCTGTGAATGTTTTATGATTGGTGATGGACTTGTGTGTACTTATGTGATTAACTGCTATGTGATTCTTGATTGTGTTTATGATTTGGATCGGGGGACACGTACCGTTTTATTTATTGTGGTTTGACTTGGTACCAAGGGGATGTTGACAAGGCGGGGCCTTGGAAATTGTGGTTATTGGTAAGGCTGGGAGCCTTGGAGTTGGTTTGGTATGATTAATTATGAATGTTAGTTGTTAATGCACATTTGTAACACATTGTCCCTATATTTTTATTGTTGGTGGTTATTCACAGCTTATATTATAACTGATTTGGTGTTGGAATCTAAACCTATGACTCTCACCAACTTTATGTCGACGTGTTTTAGTGTCTATTTCAGGTGAGAATGTGGTTAAGCTTGGGTATAGAAGTGGCTAGCTTTGGAGGCATTAGGATCGCATTTAGAAGGAGATCCTCGTTCCTTCTTAGTTTATTTTTATGTGTTTTGAATAAGTGATACTATGAACCTATATGTTGATTTGTTGTGTTATTTGTTTGTCTTGGGTAAAAGGTAGGACTGTTACCTACTTACCTAGACTCCTGCATTAATGAGATATTATCATGACATTTGTGTCACCTTTTATGAC
Organism: Glebionis coronaria; assembly: GCA_025667525.1. Taxonomy (NCBI): domain Eukaryota; kingdom Viridiplantae; phylum Streptophyta; class Magnoliopsida; order Asterales; family Asteraceae; genus Glebionis; species Glebionis coronaria. Next base: position 619,624,912 of record CM046877.1, read on the forward strand.
ATTTTTAATTCATATAGTTCTCTCTATAGACACGTTGTTGTTGTGATGATATCCATACGTCGCGCCCCTTATTCTGTCATGGTGGGGTGTGAAGTAAATGATTTGTTAAATGATTTTCCTAAAACAACAACACAGAATCCTAAAGCTACTGAATCTCCTGAAGTTGGGGAGGGTGGTGAGTCCAACACACCATACCCTACAGCTTTGGAAAAATTGGCATCTGCAAGGTTAGCTAAAAAGGGTCCTTATGATGAGGATATGTGGGAGACTTTCAAGCAAGTTAAAATCAATCTCCCTCTTATTGATGCTATCAAGCAAATTCCTGCTTATGCCAAGTTTTTAAAGGACTTGTGTACTCAGAAGAGGAAGATGAAGGCGTCTTTGCCTAAAAAGATTGACCTAACTGAGCATGTTAGTGCAGTCTTGTCTAGCTTCCTTCCTCCTAAATTCAAAGATCCTGGAGCACCGATGATTTTAGTTGTGGTGGGAAATATTTCCATGAAGAAGGCGCTCCTTGATCTTGGTGCCAGTATCAACATCCTTCCTGCTAGTTTGGTCGATAAGTATGACTTAGGAACTCTTCGTAAGACAGACACCATTATTTCCTTAGCTGATCGATCTACCAAAATTCCTAGAGGTATCTTAGAGGATGTTATTGTGAAAGTTGATGACTTCTATTACCCAGTTGACTTCTTTGTTATGGACACCGAGTCACAATACAAGGATGTTCAACCAACTATTATCCTTGGGCACCCATTCTTAGCCACGATAGATGCTAGGATTAATTGTCGAACCAGCGCCATGGATATTGCATTCGGTAATAAGAAGATAAGATTGAATGTGTTTAATTCTATGAATTCTCCTACGATGAATGAATGTTATCAAGTAGATGTGATCGATGAGGAAGTCCAAAAGCACGCATCCCGTATGCTTAAGGATGATCGTTTGGAATTATATCTTACTGGTGAGAACGAGGAGATTCTTAATGTTGTTGAAGTTCAAGAGATTCAAGAGTGTTTGGTCAGTTCTTTGGACCATCAAAAACCACCTTGGTCTTATAAAGTGGAGCCCTTGCCTTTTACTTTTTACACGACCACGAAGTCGTCTCTAGAGGTGCCTCCGACTCTTGAACTAAAACCTTTGCCATCCAATCTCAAATATGCTTTTCTTGGTCCTAATAATACGTTACCCGTTATTGTTGCTTCTGATCTTTCTGAATCACAAGAGGAAGCACTTCTAAAAGTGCTTTCCAAGTACAAAGCATCAGTGGGATGGAAAATTGCAGATTTGAAAGGGATCAGTCCTTCATTATGTATGCATCAAATGGTTACGGACCCAGATATTAAGCTAGCAAGAGATGCACAAAGGCGTCTGAATCCTAATATGAAAGAGGTGGTGAAGACGGAAGTTCTTAAATGGTTAGATTTTGGTATCATCTATCCCATTTCGGATAGTAAATGGGTAAGTCCCACTCAAAAGGTGCCTAAAAAGGCCAGAATCACCATTGTGGAAACCGAGAGTGGGGAAAAACTCACAACCCGACCAATTACTGGGTGGAGAGTGTGTATAGATTACCGTAAGCTGAATACTGCCACATCTAAAGATCACTTCCCATTACCCTTCATTGATCAAATAGTTGAGAAGCTTTCTGGTAAGAAGTTCTATTGCTTCCTGGATGGGTACTCCGGTTATAATCAAATACCCATCCATCCAGATGACCAGGCCAAAACTACGTTTACGTATCCATATGGGACATTTGCATTTCGAAGAATGCCTTTTGGCTTGTGTAATGCACCCGCTACCTTTCAGCGGTGCATGATGAGTATCTTTTCTGACATGGTTGGAGAATCTATAGAGATATTTATGGATGATTTCTCCATCTTTGGTCAATCCTTTGAAAGCTGTCTTGATCAGCTTGAAAGAGTGTTAAAAAGATGCACCAAAACTAATCTGGTGCTTAGTTGGGAGAAGAGCCATTTCATGGTTCGAGAGGGAATTGTATTAGGGCATGTTGTGTCTGAAAAATGATTTGAGGTTGATTGTACCAAAGTTCAAGTCATTTCAACCCTTCCTCCTCCCACTACCATCAAAGGTGTGCGATCTTTTCTTGGTCATGCCGGGTTCTATAGGCGATTTATTAAAGTGTTTAGTGCAATATCAAAGCCTCTTTGTAATTTACTCTTAAAAGATGCACGCTTTGACTTTAATGAATCATGTCTTAAATCATTCAACATGCTTAATCAAAAGCTTGTAGAAGCCCCTATTCTACAATCACCTGATTGGTCGAAGCCTTTCGAGATCATGTGTGATGCGAGTGATTATGCCGTAGGGGCGGTTTTGGGACAACGTGTCGATAAAAAACTTGTTGTAATCTTTTATGGTAGTAAGACTTTTTTAGAAGCTCAAATGAATTACAACACTATTAAAAAAGAGTTGTTAGCTGTGGTTTTTGCTCTTGATAAGTTTAGGTCATATATTTGGGGGCATTCTAAGGTGATTGTATTTTCACATCACAGTGCCTTAAAAAGCTTCCGGAGTTTTGGTCCAAACAACAAAGAAAATACTTCTTCTCCTAGTTGAAGCATTATTTTTGGCAGGATCCAGAGCTATATAAATTGTGTGCTGACTAAGTTGTTAGGAGATGTGTTCCCGACCACGAGCATATGGACATATTGGCTCATTGCCATTCTTATGCATGTTGTGGACACTTTGGTGCTACAAAAACTGGGCATAAAATCCTACAAAGCGGTTTCTTTTGGCCGACTATATTCAAGGATGCCCAGTCTTTTGTAAAAGCATGTATTCGTTGCCAACAAGTTGGTGGGATTTCAAGGCGTGATCAAACGCCTATGAATCCCATACTTGTTATTGAGATCTTTGACGTGTGAGGAATTGACTTTTTTGACCATTCCCCACTTCCCATGGTAATATGTACATTTTAGTGGCAGTTGATTATGTGTCTAAGTGGGTAGAGGCTGAGGCTACTAGAACAAATGACCATAGTGTAGTTCTTAAGTTTGTTAAGAAGAGTATCTTTGCTAGGCATGGAATTCCTAAGGCTATCACTAGTGATGGGGGTTCCCACATTAAGAACTTTAGATTTGGGAAATTATTGAAACACTATGGAGTTAATCATAACATAGCTACCCTTTATCACCCACAGACTAGTGGACATGTGGAAGTATCTAATAGGGAGATTAAGCGAATTTTAGAAAAGACCGTTCGTAGTGATAGGAAAGATTGTTCCTTGAGGTTAGATGATGTCTTGTGGGCATATAGGATGGCTTTTAAGACTCCTATTGGTATGTCACCGTATAAGTTGGTATATGGAAAGGCGTGTCATTTACCGGTTGAGATAGAGCATAGGGCTGAATGGGCGATTAAGACTGTTAATCTGGATTTAGAGAGAATGGGTAGTTCTAGGAAAATTCAATTATCTGAATTGGATGAGATTAGACGTGATGCTTATGAAAGTTCTAGGATTTATAAGGAGAAAACCAAAGCTTTTCATGACCGACACATCACCAATAAATCTTTCTTGGTTGGTCAAAAAGTTTGGTCATTCAATGCTAGACTTAAGCTTTTCCTAGGAAAGTTGAGAAGTAAATGGATGGGTCCATACATTCTGACTCAAGTCTCTCCACATGGAGCCATTGAAATAAAAATTATGGTGGGTGGAGAGCCTTTTAAAGTTAATGGACACCGTTTGAAGCCGTATGTTGAGTTGGAGAGTGATCATATGGAAACGGTGGATGTGGTTTATTTGGAACCACTCCAACCGTCTCAATAGCTCATATGAGTTATGTTTGGCTGAAAACGGTAAACTTAGCGCTTTGCGGGAGGCAACCCATGGTTTGTGGTTTGTAGTGTGTGTATTTTCTTTTGCAATTTATTATTCTATTTTTGTGTGTGTTTGAAACTTTGTGGGTGTGTTCACTAAAAACCCTCACGAGACAAAACTCGTCCAGTCGGGCTACCGAGTGGTTTAAAGGCTTGTTGCATACGCTAAATGCAACCGTGATTCCTACGAACGTGAGTTAGGTTTTTGTTTTTGTGTGAGTTTGTCAAATTGATTTTTAACCAAAATTTCAATTTAAAGTTTTTGAATTAGGGGCAATGCAATGCTTTAAGTTGAGGGGGTGGCACATGTGTTACATGTTTTTGTGTGAAATTTTGGTCAAAATGGGTTAAAATGTGATTTTTTGGGAAATATTGAAAATTAAAAAAAATTTAAATCACATTATACGAGTCTTGTGCTAATTAGATGTGGAAGTTTCTTCTACATATACGTTTGTTGAGTGTTTGCAGATTCCGAAGATTAGCTTGTGGATGATTTAATGGAGCAAGCTAGAGGATTTGACCATAATTATCAGGTGCACCCTAATCCATTGTATAATTTAGTTATTAAATTGATTTGATTGTTTGCATGTAGTTAGGCATATGTATAATTTAGATGATCAAACCACGCCGGTTGAATTCCTCTACTTACCTTTGCTTAGATCGAGTAAAAAAGTTTGAATAAATAATATGAAATATAGTAATGTAATAGTTGGGTTAGGACATTTTAAATTGATCTTATTCGGCTCGCCGCCCGCACACGGTGGCCTTAGAAAAGAGTTGGGGAACTGTCATAATTATTGGTGGTAGTCATATGTTGGGCTTGCCTATCTGATTCGTCACCCGCGCAAGGTGATACTTTATTTGTTAGCATGGGTCAGACGCTAATTTTTATGATGGATAGCATTACACTTAGCTGAGACAATTTTATGTGAAATAACCCAATCCTTGTATTGTTGTAATGAAATTAGGAAGATTAGTTTAATTTAGTGCATTGTATAATTAGACTATGTGGTAGATAACTCCATCATGTGATGTACCAGTAGGCACGAAGTATAGTTGTCCCCATTTAATTAAAACAGACTAAATTAACCGTTTTCCATGTGCCAATGTGTCTTAGTATGCACCTATATGATCGATATTCATTTTTCTAAATGATTGGTCTTTATATCAATTTTAAAAGGAGTGTATAAAGCGTTCGGGATGACTTGTATAAGAAACGGTCCTGAATGGCTAAAAAAAAGCTTATGTGCGTTGTGAAAAAAAAGGTGAAAAAGAAAAGTAGAAAAAATGGAAAAAAATTTGTGAAAAAAAGAAAAAAAGAAAGGAGGTGAAAGTATATAAGCTAAAGCATGATGGCTTATGATGTGCTCTTATGGTATAAAAACTCCAATGTTATAAAAGGTGTAAGATATTCTCACCTTTTGTTTTAGATTAATGTTTAGATTGATTATAGGTGTGCATTAGGTACGTTGGACACACGGTTAATTTGATGAAACATAAAGTAAATGGAATCAATGAGAATGGTTATGCTAAGTGTTTAAGAAGGACAAAAATATTGGTAATCATTTTGGATTATTTTTCATGTTGGATGGTTATTAGTGTACAAAGTTAAATTTGATCTTTTTGATAGAATTTCAATGATATGTTTAAAAATTATGAAATTAACATGCTTGTATATTTTATTTTAATTTTACTCTGAGACAGAGAAAATGTTACGTTTGAGGGGGTTTGATTGGTGTATTTTGCATACACCTAATAGCTGTTAGTTTAGCATAATTATATATTTATCTTTCGTTATACATGTACTTTTAATGTGTTTTGTGATTATGTAGGTTACGAGCGAAATATAATAAAATGGCCGCTTAATTATTTTTTTTGGAGAAAAGACATTGTGAGCGCCGATAAATGAAGAAGGAATATTGAAGGGAATAAAAAAAAGTCAAGACGTTGGGATATCAAAAGAGACAAAAGGATTTTGTTACACAATTGGTACAGAGGAGAGCCGAATATAAAAAAAAAGACATTCATTGGTGAAAAAAAAGGACGGCAAGAGCATATAGCAACAAGAAGGATTAATAAAAAAAGGAGGCAACCATTTGTTTTTTTTGGCAAAAAGAAAGTCAACAATCATCATTAAGGAAAAAAAAGGACGAATTGCATTGTTGCAAGTGGATGATGAACAGTAGATCGTGGCTTGGGTACACTGTAATGTCCGGTTAATTTTGTTGTAATTCTTTCCGGTAACTTTATTTATGGTTTGATCATTACTTTTGGATTATCATATTTATTTTACATTGATTTATTATTTATTTATAAATTATATTATTTGATTTGGTATTATGTTTAGTTAATTGTGCAAGACAATTTATTATTAGTTAGCAATTCATACTTATTCTATTTAGCTAAAGAAAAAGATGGTTGCATAAGCGATATAAATTATACCTAAATAAATTATTAAAACATAATCATTGGTTGGATTAATATAAGATTTATTATCGTGAGTCATTGTTAAATGCCAACATTAATTCATTCATATTAGGTAGAAATAATGTTTTTAAACGAACTAAGAAGTTTTGATAATCCATAAGTGTGATCAACCATAAATATTAGGAGCTGGAAGGGATTGCATTTTTCTTTTAATTGTTTACATCCTTATTATATTTTCTAGCTTTATTATTAGTTTAATAATTATTTTAATTTTTAACCAGCTTTTTTATTATCAAAAGTATTTTAGTCGTTAGATTCCAAAACCAAAACTTTTATTGATCAGTGATCACCCTAAAACTTAAACTAAAACCACATATTCCTGATGGATTCGATACCCGCTTACCCTATCTAGTCTAAGGTAATTAGGTTATTTTTGACCGGCACTTCGACGTTGATCAGCCGTCACCTCAACCCCTCCCCCAGTTAATGAAGTTTTAACTGAAGTACGAATATTAAGACCATGCCTATTTGATTCCCCAATTAAGAGATTAGCAAACGAATTACCAACCTTAGGCTCTGACGTATAACTTGATGTTTGCTCCATAGTGTCCTTAATGACGCCTTAATCAAGTGATGTACTATCATTAGGACCAGTAATCGACGTTTGATTTGTGTTCACTTCCATGGAAATCTCATCAATTAGCATAGATGTATTTCATCACTAGCCATAGCTACATTCCTATCATTCAAAACAACAACCTCATCATCACTAACAACTTTTTTCTGCTTCACACCACTACAACTGCCCCCCCCCCCCCCCCCCTTTGAAATAAAAAAAGCTTTTTCTTCATAACATTAACACCTACACCTAATCACTAACACAATCCACAAAAATCACAAACAACTAGCAATACTAATAAAAACCTTAATGAATTAGGGTTTCAAATTGGGAGTCTAAGAATAGCCGAATAAAACAAAGCATACAAAAATAAACACAATAAGCAGAGTAGGCTTTGTTCGAGAAAAAATACACCTTAATGTAGTAGAAGATACTAGATTCAAACACATTACCAATCCGATCGAATGGAACCACACTCTAAAAAACAAATCAAGTAAAATAAGAAGACACGGAAAAACCTATCATTTAAAGTACCAATATAGAAAAATCAAGATGAGAGGATTAGTAATAATCACAATCCTTCAAGATAAGAGAATGGAACAATAGTCACAAGAATTATAGGTACTCGATTAATTTTCCAAATCGCCAAAAGTAATACTAAGAGTATCGATTGGGGACTTTTTTAGGTATTCGATTTTGTAGAAAACTAGAATGGGGTTGAATAGTTTTACCGGTTAGTTTTAGTTATTTTGAAACCTTTTTGTGATCGTGAATGAATATAGACGAAATGTGAACTAACAAGGTAAATGACTTGAAGTAATAAAAAGACAAACCACAATGCACAATGATTTATAGTGGGTCGACCTAGCAAGATCTCACTTATCTTGCCCATACTTCCACTCCTCGAGTATCCACTCGAGAAGTCTGCTTCACTAGTAAATAAATATCCTTTACACCGGTGAAGAAACCTTCACACTTAGGCTTACAACATTTAACGACACATAAGCTAAGGTTTTTCGTTCTTTACAAAAGCACAACAACACCTTATGTAATATACACTTTGTGGCTTACAACATCAACCACACTATTACACAAGTAGATGGATGAATGCGTACAACAATGGTGATTATGTAGGTAACACTTAACACATTCATGCAAAATGAAGCCTTGAAGGATCAAAGCTTAGAGTTGAGATTTCTCATGACCGATATTGATATGAACAAAGATCTAAATTCACAAGCAAGAATAGAAGGAGAGATTAGAGAGTTATAATATACTAAGATAATAGAGAGATTAGATAGAAATGGGTGAATATTAAGCTTAGACAAGGTTGGTACTTATAGGCAATCATCAGGACCTCACGGAACCCGTCGGACCCTTCACCAAGGGGTCCGACGGGGTCCGGTAGGTCTGAATTTTGTTGTCTCATAAATGTTTATCCAAGATCACAAGTAAACATTGAATTTGGCTTTGTTGACTTTATATATCTGACAAGAAAGTCAAAGTCAACATATTAGTCTATTTTTCATTTTTATTTTATGTTTACATAAGTTGTGTAGACTTTTATAAAACTTTAGTATATAAGTTCATGGACCTAAAAGACTTATATGTTGCTTATAATCCAAACATAAAAATATGTTTGATGTTTTGTCATTAACAAAATGTTAAGTATGACTAAAATATAAATATTGTTTTAGTGCGATATTTACATTTACAGATTTTTTAAATGGTAGCGTGTTTTGTGTCTCTTGTTATGTGTTTGGAGTTTTAAAACTTTTGGATTTTTATTCATTGTATTATAGCTCATTAGGTATGTGTTCTTATGTCTGAATTCATGTTTCTATTTCATGTTGATGTTGTTTGGGTTAGGAATATTATGCACGACGTACGTCAATTTTCGCCAAACATGATGCTGAAAGTACATGTACATGTTGTATTTTCTCTACGTTTGTAATATTGGGTTTGGTTCAATTATAGTTTTGTAATGTATGAGATCAACATCCATCATTCTCGTTTGAGAGGTGATTTGCACACTCTCAAAAGTTATTGGCACACTCAAATTATGTGTATTATGACATTTATACCCTTAATAATTATATATTCCACTAAGTGATTTAAGGGTATAAATGACAAAACATCCAACATTTGGAGTGTGTCAATAACTTTTAAGAGTGTGCAAATCACCTCTCTTCTCGTTTAGCTCATCTAAAAACACAATCATGAAACAACTTACTTATAATCAAACATAACTCGGAGAATAAGCTAACTAACCTTAAATCTAATGGACCCAAATCATCACTACACGAAATCATATTGGATTGTTTTTCTAGGATTCACTACAAGAAAAAACACCTATAGTGACAAACCAGTTTTCGTCACTAACAGCATTAAACCATATCAAACCCTAGAACCCTAACTCCGAGTATTTGAAACCCTGATTCCTTTATAACCAACATATTTCAAATTAAATCCGAGTATTTGAAACCCTGATTCCTTTATAACCAACATATTTCAAATTAAATACATAATTACTGATAAATTAGCAAATGAAACCATAAAACATAAAAGCCCCAAATTTGTACGGGTTGAACCCCTAATATGAGCAAGTAAGACATGATTTCCGATTAATAGTGAAATTAATACCTAAACTTACAACATCCATAAGATCAACGCCAAAGATTTTGATGAATTAAAAATTACAATATATACGTAAGAACCGACTTATTGGGATAATGAAGCAGGTGCTAAGAGTAGTGAAAGAGCTATGAGATTGTTTTTTTAGAACAATTAAGTTTTTTAAGCGGTTTATGGGTGGGACTAATTTTTTACTCCACAATCTATACAAACTATACATACAAACTACTCTAACTTTTATACCATTTATCAACAAACCAACCTAAATATAATATTATTATTTTCATATTTAATTTAATTATAAAAAATTCATATAAAATATGTAAAACCAAAGAAATAAATCTGTACTTATCCGTTTTTACTTTGTATATATGATTTACTTTGAATACGTGATTATGCAAGAGAAACTAATTTGAATTTTAGTCAAAATTCACATATAATAAATGATTAATTACCAAAATGAAACAAGCTTTCATTTCAAACTTATAAATGTTTTACGTATTATAACCTCTAGTTTACATGATATCTATATATTCAATTAAAAAAGTTATATACTAGAAATAAGTAGTTTTGGGAGTAGTTAAAACCTAAAAGATGTCAACAACTAAAGTTTTTATATGATTTTTTATTTGTCTTTCTTATCTCATCTTCTTTATTCCATCAACTTCCATTTTCAGATAGATTTCATGCCTTCACTCCTATTCATTTTTTTTCTCTTTTGATGATTCACAACTCAATGAAAGAAAACATTTACCTTAACTGTTCTTTTTCATTAATATATACATACATTACTACTATACTAGACGAGTACCCGCGCATAGTGGCGAAAATTCTTAGCGTTATATAATTAACGATATGCGATTTTGTGGTAAGTGTTTCATATAACGTTCAAAATTATGCATCAAAATATCATAATGTAATTAGAAACGGTTGTGAAATGTGATATTGTGGTAAATAGACGTATTTAGATAGTTTCTTAACAGGTATAAGAAAATATGCATTTATCGATCACCAAAAAGTTACGTATAAGTTAGGTGGGTTGATTTGCACACTCCAAATATGTGTGTTATGCCATTTATATCCTTGGTATTTGCACATTTCACTAAGTAATTAAAAAGTATAAATGACAATACAACAAACATTTTGAGTATGCAAATAAATATGTGGAATGTGCAAATCAGTAGCCATAAGTTAGTGACCAATGATCGTATTTATAGTCTAAGACGTTGCAAAAAATTGAAATAGCAATACATGTATTAGGTTTAAGCAAGTCAAAAAATGACCGGGACTGTCAGATATAAACACCCTAATAACTCTAAATAATCCATTTGACCAGCAAAATCTAAAACACCAAACTATTTTTTTTAAACTAATTATTTTCACATCTAACTACAACATAATAAAAGGATTAATTTCATAATCATGCCGACACACAAGATTAATGAAAAAATTTATCAAAAGGTTCTTAAATACATTTTTTCCCTTCTCTTCCCTATTAGATTAGTAACTTCTCTCTTGTGACTTGTGAGTGTGTAATATTTTTTTCAAGTGTATTAAAAATGATATTGTTTACTCTTATCATCCCTCATTAGTATATACATACTCAAATCAGGGAACTAAACGAACATGATACACAAGATAAAATGGCAACTATATATTGGAGTACTTCCGATCACTTTGATTATTTTATTACAAGTATCATTTTTCTTAAACTGGTTGTCATTTGCAATGAACTATTAAGATCATCGTCTTCAGAGGAAAGAAAACTATATAAGGGAGATATATACTCATTTCTAGTAAAATGCGAAATTCAGAAAAAAGAGCCAAGAAATTAACCAAACTAGCAATGTAAACTTCGATGAAACATGGAATTATTTTGCAATGCTGCTTTTAATGTGAGTACAACATAATCTAAATATAATTTGTAAATTGTTCATTGATAGCAGTTTATAAGTCATAAGCACACTATTACCGTTGCAACCTGTGTTCATGCTTAGTTAGTTGACTTCCTAGACTCAAATGTTCGTTAGTTGAGTTTGGGCACAAATAAAGTTTTATTTTGACTTACATTCTGCGTTAATTTTAGTCTGATCCTCTTTTTCTTGATTGCTCAGCTCTATTACCAAACATCCTATCTTCCTCTACATATGCAACGATACAAGATACATAAGTTGCATGTTATTACTGCATACATATAAGATCCTAAAGTGTAGAACGAATTCTTACTCCACGGGCCTGCAACTCCTAAAAGTTGGTCCATAATACTGACCACACAAAAGTAATTCCATTGTTACGTGTGGCTGAAACTCTTTCTTATGAAGAGCATGCTTAAGAGCACCTACTTGTTTTGGAGTGGCTTGCTTCAGCTCACCTAGACCTTCGTTAGCCATTCTTGTAGATTTGTTAAACTTATGGATTTGTGTTAGCTTATACTGACGGTTTCTTGATATGTCACCAACTCGAATTCCAGCTTCTGATTTCCTAAAAAAAATAGTAGGTGAAGATATTTAAAGACTCACTACTATACTAAATGGGTCAAATGGTCGAAATTCAAACATTCCAAGTCATCTAGAAGAAATTCGCCAAAAGTAATTCTATTTTTCGCATAAAAGGATGGAATTGCCCCATCTATATACTTAATAATAAAAGCAAACTCCCGCGGGAGATTAGTCCACTCGTCTTAATGGTGGTTGGAACTCCTCTTCTTAGACTAAAAAATATACTTAATAATAAAGAAAATAAGAGAAATTCGCCAGGTGAGTGTAGGTTAAAGACCTCCAGCCTCTTGTTTGGTCGCAAGATAGCCATATAACTGCCTTTTTTAACATCAGAACTGAAATAAACTGGGTGATCATTCCAAGCATATCAACCTATGTCTTGGCGTTCCAAATTCTTGCCTAGTTGCTGAGCCTCTAAATAACCAAGTCCAATATCAACACTATCACACCCCTTGTAACTCTGCCCCAAATGCATTACGGGCTTCCACATCTTCAAATGAATCAAAGTATTCAAGAAGCTCTTGGATTCCCATGTCAAGCCACTGAAATAAATATTTAATTGTGGTAAACAGTTTTATACAATTTCTAAGAATAAATAGATTATGATCCATCTTACTACCAAAGTTGATAAAAAAATTAACCAATATACTTTCTTTCATCCTCAAGGTCTGTATTCTGAACAATCACCATCGAGGCCACACGAATTTCCTAACACTTGCTATTTTGAACAACCGCAACCCCTCATCTGCACACCTCTTCGTTCAAAATCTCAGGAGACACCTATGAAGCTTAGGTCTTCGTGACCCTTTAGTCTTAATAGGAGTAACAAACGCTTTCATACCCCTAATAAGACTTCTATCTCAAACTTGTGCATACTATAATCCGTTTGTATTTTTATTGATCACTTTGTCACAAGTTCCCTTCAAAACTTAAAACCTATCCAAGAATCCCGACAACCAAAAATTTTTATTACTCCTGTTATGACACAATCAATTCATGAACAAATTAAGCACATAATAAATCAAAATCAGAAAGCCAAGATAAATCAAATCGTATTAAAATTAAGAAGAGGTTTGAGAACCAGGTTAAAAAAATTACTTGTCTGAAAAAAAGATCCTTTATATATTAGTTTTCTTTAAGAATTGAATATGCTTGTAGGCTTAGGTTTTTCACAAATACAGGGATTGTTTTTTTTTGTTTCTAATAGCCACATTAGGAGTGCGTTACAACTATGAATGCTTTCTATGAAAGTTTTGGTTTAAAACTTTAGTTTATTTGATCTCCTAATATAACTCGTCTTCATTAAGACTACACGTTTTTTCTTATCTCCTTATTCAACCTTTCTATATTTAACACGAAATTCCACTGTTTCCTTTGTTACAAATGTTAAAAATTTTCAACTTTCAATAATTTTGATAGCTTTGTTATGTATTGAGAATTGATTGGCACCCTTCAATTTTTTATTGGGACACTCTGATGTACAATATGTTAAAACCACAGTACAACTATCTGATACACAGTTTAAAGTGTCCAAATAAATTTATAGAGTGTGCAAATCATTAGTCTTATGTATTATAGTATAAAAGTATAAATAGAATTAGATATTATCACACACATGAGCTTACTCACAATTGACTTTCATAGTCACACACTTTGAAGCAATTTGATTGGTTGTTAATGAACGTAAACATTTATTTTGAAGAATATTAAAATGATAATATAGGCAATTAATTATATATGGAGGGGGTATAACTATATTCTCGGTCAGACGCCAAACCCACGGCGCGGATCACGCGATGACTCTCCTGAGCCCAAAAACCCGCGGCGTTGAGCCCCGGCGCGGACATACTCACGGGGCGTGAGTTTGTGTAATAAAAAAAAAATTGAAAATTTTTTAAACCTAATGGCTACTAGCCGTTTTTTTGAAAAAAAAGTTTTTTTTTTTGTTTTAAATGCCTTAACGGCTAGTTTCCTTTAAAAAAAAAAATTTAAATTAAATGCCCCAAACGGCTAGTTTTTAAAAAAAAAAAAAAAAATTTCAATTAATCCCTATGTATACTACATTTCCTATATCATTTTTTACACACACACACAAATCATTCTCTCATTCACAAACACAAACACAATCAAAATGGCCGGCGAAAATTGGTTTGGATTCACCCACCTCCTTCAATCCAACATGGGTGGCGGTGACGGAACCACGTCCAACCCACAATTCCCCGGATTTCCTACCCACGGTCCGATGACTCCCGAAGATCAAGCTTTTATACAAAAGCAACAAGACGATTATTTAGCCTATACCCAAAGACGCCAATCACTCCAATCTCCACCACTCAAAATCGAACCAACAAAAAAACCCGAAAGAAAAACGCCGCAAAAAAATCAAAAGAACCCGTTCCGAATGAAGGTCTTGGTCGGTGGACCAAGGACGAAGAAGCCGTGCTTGCCGAGTGTTACATCGCGACATCCGAAGATCCGAAAGTTGGGCGTCACCAAAAAAGAGACACTCTTTGGATTCGGATTACCCGGGTGTTTAACGAAAGAAATCATCAAGAACGTACCAAAGACATGCTCACGGGTAAGTGGAATCCGATGCATCATAATATTATGAAGTGGCACGCCATCTACAAGAAATGTCATCGGAACAAAAAAAGTGGCGAAAGCGAGGTTGATGTGATTGAACGGGCTCGGGCCATTTACGCGGACGAGAATAGAAATGCCTCGTTTAATCACGAAAAGGCATGGAATGTTTTGAGGAAGTCCCCGAAATGGGACGCACCCGAGGTTGCCCCGGTTGATTTGACCGAGAACGAGGATGGCGGTTCGTTTTCGATGCCGATGAACACGGACGAACTATTCCAACGCGATCAACGACCGCGCCCCGCGAGTAAAGAACGGCCCGGGAAAAAAAGTCGTTCGGAAACATCGGCGAGTACCGGAGGAAGTAACTCGTCTCGATTTGAAGACGCGGTTACCTATGACCTTCGTCTCCGTCGTGAAGCCTCGCAAAAAGCGTATGCGGCTTCGACACGCAAAGACGACACGATTGCCGAAATGGAGGAGTTGAAATTTCTCAACTATGACACCTCCAACATGGATCCCGAAACGGCCGCGTTTATAAACTTTAAAAAAGAAGAAATCAAGGCTCGTATACGCGCAAAAATGCCGAATACCAATCAATACCGCGACGTTGAAGATTCCGAAGACTCCTCCAACTAGTAGTTTTTTTTCGTAATTTTTTTCGTAATTTTTTCGTTTTTTTTTTTTTTTATTCGAAGTTGTATTTTTCTATTTTTTTAGGATTGTTGATGAGACTGTAATTATACATAGTCTCATCGTCCAAATCGGGCTTAAAACGCTTAAAATATCGTCAAAATACCCAAAAATATGCATGTGTTTGTTCATTGTGTATTTCAGGTACGAATATCGTGAATTCACCAAAAGATCACAAGATTCAAAGCAAAAACGAACACGGGAAACGAAGCCGCACAATGAACCGGACCCGAATGATGATTTTTCAAAAATACCCTTGAAGATTGAAGACTTGTCACATTTGGTCCCCCATCTTTGAAGAATTGTCAAGAATAGTCCCTGAAGAAATCATTTTATACGATTTTGGTCCTTAATGTTTTAAGATTTGGCAATACTAACCCTTGAAGATCTCAAGTTCTACAAAACAAGTCCTTAATTCCATGATTATAAAGTTTCAAGGGGTGTTTTGTAAATAGACGAAACTTGTTAAAAAGGAAAAAAAGTGGAAAGCTGATTAGATTTTGTTTGAATGTTTTATGAAAGTTTGAGGGGTTGTTTTGTCAAACATGTAAACCCTTACCACCAATAAAAACCTGCCATGTCACCAATATCCACCCAAACCCGGATTCATACCCACCTCACCACTCACAGCCCGACCCATACCCACTATCCCACCAACAGCCTTGCCTGTTTTGTTTATTAAACCCACGTTTTAAACTATCATCACCCCTAACCTCCCATATCTGATCAAAACACACCTAATTAGGTACAAACCCTAATTTTACCAATCATTAAGTCAAAGGGGTTTGTGCTCTAAACATCCAGATCAATAATTCACCCTATCAACATCACTTCCCTACTTTCAAAACAACCTCTAGCTCATCCCAACACCCCACATGGGCATGCCCTGCAGCGTCACTTTCAACACAAAACCCCAATCCGACAAGATTAATGGTTGGATGTGTTTACTTGGACCCAAAGCTTTAACCAACGACCAAGATTGAATATCCACAGCTGGCACATCACATGTCTTCCTGGCAAGTCACAAGCAACAAGTTGACCAAGATCGAGATTCAGGACCAAGGGGCAATTTTGGTTTATCATACATTAGGGTTAGCTTTTCTTTATGATTCTAGAATGATCTGTAGCATACTATATAAAGAGCCTGCAATATGTGCATGAGCCTTGGTTCTAGTTTTGTAATATTTCTTTTAATGAATATTTACAGTATTTTAAAAAACATTGCAAACTGAGTTCCCTTTATTGCATTCTTAGTGTAGTTTTTAAATATTTGCAAGGTTCCTTTATCTCAGTCTTTGACTTGTCTCAAAATTGTTTGGTTAGAAAGCTGTTGAGATCCTTGGGTATATAAGGGATCATAGAACCCTGACCTTGACAAACTCAAGGTTTTGTGAGCTTGTATACTCAAGTTAAAATTCCTGTTGTCCCAAATTTGTGGTTCAAATTTACTGTTTCAAGCGGGAAGGTTGGTATTTTTTTTTCATTATTATTAAGGATTAACTGTTCATTAAGCTCCCCCATAAGCCGCTTGACATCAGCTTATGGGTTGGCTTCATTGAGCTTGTATCTCTTTGTGTTTGTTTTGTTTTAAGCAGGGTACAAGATATTCGCTCAAGTTTCTTTTTTTTCACATTCAAACCTTGGGACTATTGTAGTCCCGACAACAAGGGTGTGTATTTTAAGCTTGTTCTAATAGCCCATTTCAAGAGAATTGTTGAGCAGCCGGCGGCATCCATTTATGACACTTAGCCTGATCTCGGTTGAGGACTTGTGAGTGTGAACTCCCTCTCAATCATTTTTCTGAAATTTTGTGCTTAGGGAAGTTTTCTATCATTTGATGATTTGTGTTGATTCATGATTAGTTTTAAGTTTATGTTTGAGAGATTAACATTAATTTAATGATAAGTTTAGGTTTATGTTAGTTTAAAACAAATTAAGGAGAGTTTAGTTTAAAGTTTTTTTTATCAGAACTTGAGTGCAGCAAGGTCCAAAGTTGACCATGTGTCAACTTTAGTTCATCTAAATTAGTTGGTTGTGGTGATTTTTAAAGATTTTTTTTTGTTTGAAAAAAAAGTGGTATTAGTAACTTTGCCTAAAAAACTGCCATGCTTAAGCAGTAGGGTTGCGTAGGTTTAATTTTGTGCCTCAGTGTTTTAAAATTGTGTTTACCGACTAGTTATAGGGTAGTATAGGGTGAATTTAGTTGGTATTTTAGGTTTAGAGAAGTTTTGGTGGTCACAAGTAACCTAGAAGCCCCTAGCACCGCACTTTCTGTCAGCAGTTCATATCATTAGGTTAGATGGATGTTATTTTCTTGTTATTTGTTGAAGTTTGTTGCTAAATTGTGTTTATTATCTGAGATTTTATATGTCTTATAGGTTTATTGTAGGATATTTCCATTAGGCTTGAAATTGAGCACTTTAGTTTTACACATTTTGCCTCTTTTTCTGCATAAATAGTTAGCAGCCATTAAGGCAAGGCTTTGTTTCAGGGATTTAAGCCCTCAAATTCAGTTTGTAGGAAGTGTAGATTATATTGATTTGTTGTTCTAAAAAAGTAACGAGGACAGCTTAATCTACATAGCTTAAATTTTCAGCCAAGATTCATCATTTTGCCTTAGTTGCATAGCTTAGCCCACTGTTTCAACAGAGAACCAACAACCCCATGTTGTTGTCCTAGTTTCTTATTTGTGCTTGATTTGGTGAATTGATTTGGTGAATTGGTGTTTGGTTTTTGTGTTATTGTGTTTGTTAGTGACTCCATACAACCCACTGGTTGTAGGGGTGCCTCTTGTGCCCAAAAACGCCAACAAAAGAGCTCAAAACAACCAAATTCGAGCTCCAAAAAGACCCCCTGACCACAGTGAAACAGCCTTTCGCGACACTTTTTGACAAAAAAAGTGTCGCTTATAGTTTTGGGAGGGAGGAGGACTATAATTTGTGACAGTTTTGTGACACAAAAAAGTGTCACATAAAGAACTGGCAGGAAGGAGTACTTCTATATAAAAAAAAATAAAAAAAAAAAAGTTTTTTTAAAAATCCTTTATTATATTCTTTTAATCATTTAATTAGTTTAAATTGTTTTTAATTCATAAAAAATTGTTAAAAAGTCGAAAAAAATTGATTCTTTTTTTTTAAAAATTTTCTTTTATCATTTCGGACTTAGGAATATATATTTTTATTTTTATTTTTATATTTTAAATTTATAGTTTTTAGAATTAGTTGCAAATTTAATTAGTTTTTATTAAATTGTTTTGTCTTTTAGTGTAAAAACATTACTTTTTCAACTTTTTAAAATTTTCTACTGTTTAGTAATATAAAATAGGATTTTTAAAATAGTAAGTTTATTTTTATCATTATTTTATTAATTTTTATCATTATTTTAGTTTAAAAATTGTTTTTAGCCTTTAAAAAATAAAAAAATAGTTTTAAAATTTTAGGAAAAATACTTTTTAGTCTTTAAATAATATAAGTAACTTATTAGTTCAATAAAATTATATTTTGGACATTTTGTTAATTATATTTAATTTTAGGGCTTTAATTAGCATTTAAAATTGAATATTTAATTAATAAAAGGTTTTAAAATATATTTGTTGGATTTTTATTCTTATTTATATTATTTAAGACTTAGTTTAATATTTTAATTAATTTTTAGGTTTTATTTTTAATTTCGTCACGTTTTACGTAATTACGTTCGCGTTTTACGTAAACGTCGTAGTTTAAATCGTAGTCGTAGCTCGTCTTTAATTTTTCTCTTCTCAACCAAAAACGTCACTAATCCAAACATTGTTATTTTATATTTTGGCACATTAATACACACACCTCCTTCGAGAACGAACTTGGAATTTATTCGATTTGTCGGTTTTTCATTAAATCGTCAAGTTTAATACTTACCGCACTTATACGTTCTTTTTCCTAAAAGACGTATTTACTACACCTATCATTTGGCGCCGCTGCCGGGGAGGTGTTTTGTGTGCCATTTATTAGTATCGTGTTTGTGTGAGTAGTGCGTTTTAACTTTTCATTTTTTGGAAAGCGTGAATATCGTACATACTCATTTTTGTTGTTTTTCATTATTATATTATAATATCCAAATAAATCGTGTTTAGTTTTCCTAAATTAAACATAAAACAATCATTTTACTATATTGTAGATATATTGGTTTTCGTTTTTATTATGAATATTATTACTATATTGTATTTACGTAAGAACAATAAATATACAAGTACTCCAAAAGCGTGAAAACGCAACCTTGATTAGGGATTTCATCACTCGATCATTGTATTCGAATCTAAAGCAAAAGTTTAAAGGCAAAATAGATAAATACTTTCGTGAGGCTTAATTTCAATTAACACAAACTATAAGGTGGGTATAAGGTGGTTGTATTTCACGACCTAAGGGAAAAAGGCTCTTAAGTGCTTCGCGCCGCCTCGTTTCCTCCGCTTGCTTGTGCGTGTTTTGAGAAAGAAGGCTAATCGAGGGTTTGCCGCCCAAGTATTATCTACGTATACTATATTTGCTTGTGTTTCCAAGATTAAACCCTCTTGAACGTTTTGGTGTTCCACCAACGTTCTAAAGTCATCGAGAACGTTCACTCCACGTGATCGTTTTCATTCTTTGAGGCTCCTTTAATCGAGAAAGTCGATTCGAGGGGAGATTTGTAGATTTTTGTCTACGTAATACATTCAAAAATCCAAAAAAATTAAAAAACCAATCAAAAACCAAAAAAAATTGAAAAATAAAAAAAACCGCAAAAAGAATCTTCTTTGCTACCACCCATTCTACGCTTAGTGCATGCGCACTCGATCGAAGGATTATTCCAATTCTAGCGAAGCTTCGAATCGACGCAATCGTAATCGAAGGAATCGACGACGTAGACGAGAATTAGAAACCGACGTTCCTAATATCGTTGTTGAAGAGACCGTAGAGGAGATGGCCGACAATCGTTCTATGATGGAATTGCTCCAAGCGCCCACCGAGGGTTATGGAGACGCGATCGTAATTCCCGCTATCGAGGCGGAGAATTTTGAGATCAAGTGCGGAATGCTTTCGTTGATCCAAGCTACGAAGTTTTGAGGTCGTGAAGCCGATAATCCTCACGACCATATTCGGAATTTTGATTGTCTTTTGGCCACGAGCAAGTTTAAGAACGTCGACACCGATGTCGTCAAGCTTATGTTTTTTCCTTACTCGCTCGATGGTGCCGCCAAGGATTGGTATGAGAAAGAGCCACCTAATTCGATAACTACGTGGAAGGATCTCGTTTCCAAGTTCGTTAATTATTTTTTCCCACCGTCTAAGACGACGTTTTTCAAAAACGAGATTACAAAATTTGAGCAAAAATCGAATGAATCTTTTAGAGACGCGTGGGATCGCTTTAAGGAATTGCTTAGGCAATGTCCTCACCATGGTTTTTCCGAGTTGCACCAAATCGATACGTTTTACAACGGTCTTAATTTTCACGAACAAGACTCGTTGAATTCCGCCGCCGGTGGCAACTTTTTGTGTAAGACTCCGAGAGAAGCTTTGATAATTATCGAGAACCGATCCAAGGTTTACCAACTCCGCAATGCACCGAGTGTTGCCAATGTCGCCAATGTTAGTAGTTCTAATCGCGACATTGAGAGAGTTGATGCAAAAGTCGATAAGTTGACGAATGTGTTCACGTCTTATCTCATTGAGATGCAAAAGAAAGACGCTCCCGCTACGGTAAAAGCGGTTGAGGTTTCGTGTACGTTTTGTGGTGGACCTTATAATTATTACGAGTGTGCGGCTACGGATGGCCAAACGTCGAATGTGAGTGCGTTAAACAACAATTTTTCAAATCAAAATAACGCAGGTCCATCACAACAAGGAAATTATAACCAAGGCAACAATTTTAATCAAAACCGAAACAATTTTCAAGGAAATAATCAACAAGGAAATTTTTCGAATCAAAATCAAGGAGGTTATAATCAAGGTCGTAATATAACTTGGCAAAATAGAGATAACAATCAAGGAAACAATTTTTCAAGTGGGAATCAAAACAATTTTCAAAGAAGTAATCAAAACCAAGGGAACTTTAATTCTAATCAAAATAGTTCGTCAAACGATTTTCAAAATTACATGAAAACGAATGAGGCTAATATGAGACGATTAGAGGGAGAAATTGGTACTTTGAAAAACGACTTTACAAATACTTTGAAATTGCAAAACACGAAGATTGAGCAAGGGCAAATTGATATTAAAAAGATGTTTTCGGCTATAATGAACAAAGCCTCGGGTTCGTCATCAAGTTCGTTACCTAGTGACACCGTTGCTAATCCGAAAGAACAATGTAAAGCCGCCTCGTCTCGTGAGAAAGGTCGTGTGATTACCCCTAACCTTGAAGGATTCCGTGTTGTTTATCCCTCTCAACCCTCGACTTCTAAGACGTCTTCTTGTTCTAAAGTCAATGGGGTGAACGTGGCGACCAAGGAAAAGAGTGCACACCCTCGTGTACCTCAAATTCCATCCACGGTTCAAAAAGAGAGCTTTGTCGACCTTACCAAAGTAACCCTTGAAGAAACTTGTGCTTCAATCCTTCTTAAAAAACCCAAAAGGCGTATGCCGAGAAAGGAAAAGGATCCGGGCCAATTTCTACTACCTTGTGATTTTTCCGAGATTGAGGGATGTTTAGCCCTTGCCGACTTAGGTGCTAGCATCAATCTCATGCCTCATTCTCTTTGGAAATTGATGAGATTGCCTTCGCTTACCCCCACGAACATGACAATCGAGCTTGCAAATTGTACACCTTTAATACCAATTGGAATAGCCGAGGATGTCTATGTTAGGATTGGAAAGTTTGTTTTTCCTGCGGATTTCGTTATATCCGATTACGAGTGTGACCCTAAATGTCCCATTATTTTAGGCCGACCATTCTTATCGACGGCTCGAACCATAATCGACGTTCACGAGGGGAGACTTACTATGAGATATGGGGATGAGAAAATAGACTTTTTCGCTAGAAAATCCCAAGGATTTAATGAGAATGAAAAAACCGAGGTTTCAAAACCTAATGATTCAAATTCTAATGATTTCAAAATGTTTACTTTAGCGGAAAGAATGAAGCTTGATGCATGTTTTGAAAGAATTAAGAAAAACGGTTTTAAAGATGATGATTTTAATGATAAAGAATACGTGTACCTAATTCAAAAGGGTATGTGTAGATTCATGGATGACAACTCACTTTGGGATGTTTTTAGCGAAACAAGTGAACCACCAATTCCGAAGGGCGACGTTAATGCCATCACGACAATGACCAAAATGGATTCGTCTTCACCACCTTCGAAGGACCATGACTTTGAGGCTTCAACTTCTAACTCCATCGAAGTGCCTCCTTTGCCTAGCCCAACACCCGTTGAGGCTAAAGGGTTTATCGACATCGATCCTCTCGTCTTAGAAAAGTCACCTAAGCATAGTCATTTGACTTGTAAGTCCATGGTTGTGAGTGCTCACATCGACTCTTTCTTTGACGATGACGATGGCGATTTTGCCGAGCTTGATCACGTACTTCGACATCCACATGCTATTTTTGATTCTCCTAAGAAGAAACATGTGAAGTACGATGATTATGAGTTTGATCCCGAGATTGAGGAAATCATTTAACGAGAGCTAGCTCTTATGCCTTCACTTCCACCTACGAGTGAGGTCGGCCTTTCCAAGATCGAGGATGAACTAAATGAGTTGGAACGTCTTATTTTCGATGACGAACCAACTCATGTGACCACTAAGAATCCAATTCTCGAGGAGTTACCTAATCAACACTCCTCATTTGAGAATGACGTTTACCACATTCGTGAGGATCTAACTTATCAACGATCCCCACAAAAGAATGATGGTTTCGTGCTTGATCGTGATCTTTTCGAGAGAGTTTCTAAGATACTCAAGGAGGGGAATGACAAACCTTGGTTTGACAAGCCTATCTTTGATGAAGAAATCGATGAGATCGACGTTCATGAGGATGACGAGTATGTTGACCCCGAGGGGGCGGTGTTCTTTATTGACAAACGTTTTGAGAACTTATATAATCCGCCACCCCCTAACCACGACTTAAATGTGAGGATTTTTAGCGCGACTAATTTTGAATTTGACACGCCAAATATTTTCGACATTATCAAATCGGGTTTTCATAAAGAGTTTTTGAACGATGAAAAAGGAAAAGATTTTAAAAATGTTTTAAAAGATTTTTCTACAAGTTTAACTCCGTCATCACCTCGTTATATGAGTGCTACCACCTCGTCTACTCCTTTTGACGATGGTGTGTGTGGTCTTAGTATGGGGGAAGCCCCAAATGTTCCTTCACACTTTACCACCGAGGACGAGATTTACGATCCCGGAATTGCTTGTAAAGGGAAATCTCGGTCTTCCACCGATGCAATAAATGGAAATCGTATCTATTTGCTTGGTATGAGTCTACCTCGAGTAGCTCATATGTTTGACTTACCCATTGCCCCACCTTTCTACTTCTCATCTCTTTTCTTCTACCCCATTGGGGTTTGTGTTGGAGTAGCGTTGTTTCGTCTTTCATCCGAAAACGAGGACGCTATCTTTGACCCCGGTATACGTTTATCGGGTTTTTAAAGTACTCCATGTACTTTTGGGCCTTGTTTATCATGTAAGCCCCACCAAAAATGACCATACCAAGATTATCCCTAAATGATCACATTTATAGGGATTCGAGTCGAGCTTTTGACTCGGTTATCAAAAACAAGGTTCCTCGTGGGGGATTCTCATGCTTATCCTTGTACATATTATTGCTTTCTTAGTTTAACGTAACGAGGGGACTTGTGCTCTTCCTACCTTTGTTTCGTGGTTGTTTGTGATCTAATAGGTTCATCGTCATCATTGAAGCCTCTCGTGTTCGTTTTACGTAGCACTCGAGCTTCGATCGTTGCCTTTGGAGATTCCGATATCCGATGATATCCTTTTATGTTCTAACGTTTATCTTATTAGCACAATTCATAAACGGCTTTTAGGTTATTCGTTTTACCCTTTCCATGCTCGAGATTAAGCATTCGACTTCGTCTCTAGTATGGGGGTGTTTACACCCCTAGACTCGAAACATTGAGGACAATGTTTAGTTTTAGTATGGGGGTGAGTAGATACTTCACCTTGCTTACGTAAACACGCAATCTAATATTCATCTTTTTGTTATCGTTTTATGCAAAATAAGGCTAAAAATGGCCAAATTTTAAAATTTTTCTAGTTTTTCATAAATGTTTAAGACACGAATGTAGGTTTTCCGATGGTGAGAATGAGAGTAATTTTTGACTCGACCGTGCGTGTTGAGCACTTAGCTTCGATTCTTTAACTTTTTAGGCTAAGTCTCTTAAATGAGGACGAGAAATGATAGAGTTATTTATAAGTCTCGTAATCGTCACGATCTTATGTGTAGTAATTATTAGCTTATTCTCCCAACGCTTTTGCATAATAAATTGTTAATAAATATTGATTTGGCGGTTTAGTCACTATTGTTGGGTTTCTAATTTGTTTTGGTAGCTTCCATGTAATTAAATTGGAAAAACATTAAGGTATCGCCAGCGTCACGGTTTTGAAGTATTGGCACCCGAATAATCGAAAGCTTCACCTAATAATAAGATTTCAAGTGCTCACCTAAATTAAGCAAAAATTTGAAGCTCACAAGGCCGAAAAATCTATGCCCAAATTGAAAGTGAATTAAGCCTTAATCTTCGAAGCTTTAAAGATCCAAAATTCGCTTTAGCGTGAGGATATACGTCTTTGGCTAATAAAACCACCGATGAGGCGGATAATAAAAGGCAAGGCAAGACCGAAGTCATAATAAAAGCTTCATGGCGAAGTTGAATAAAAGATGGAGGTAAACCAAAGATAATAAGGCCCTTCCGTTAGGGGGCGTATAAAAGTCTTGGTAATAAGTCTCATGTTCAAAACCGTTATAAAATCGTGTTTATCGATCCTTCTTGTTGACTTAATTTTTTGACATCGTTGTCTATTGGGATGAATTATTGACTTAATGATTTTGGTTACACCGTTAAGTTTCTATTTTTAGACTTAATCTCTATTCACGCATAAGTCAATGATGTATCCTCGTGATCATTAAGACAAAATAAAATATAAGAGATACCAAGTAGGAATAAGGGAGTTTAGGTTCGTAATTAACACTCATAAGATGTGTACGTGTTGCTAACTTATAATAACAATGATCTCGTTACACGCTTAGCATGGAATTGGGTGAAAATCGAGGACGACGAAATTATTTCTAACGAAGCATTCACGTGTTCTTGTTCTATGATCCCAAAAGTCACATTCTCGTGATGAAAACAATACATTATGTCTAAAACACGTGTAGTAGTTTATTTAAATTTATGTCTACAATAAATGTCATCATAAAATGAATTTTGGAAGTGCTATGATACTTAATTCTAGCATTGCGTGGGGACACGGCAATGGTTTAGTATGGGGGAGTGATGAGACTGTAATTATACATAGTCTCATCGTCCAAATCGGGCTTAAAACGCTTAAAATATCGTCAAAATACCCAAAAATATGCATGTGTTTGTTCATTGTGTATTTCAGGTACGAATATCGTGAATTCACCAAAAGATCACAAGATTCAAAGCAAAAACGAACACGGGAAACGAAGCCGCACAATGAACCGGACCCGAATGATGATTTTTCAAAAATACCCTTGAAGATTGAAGACTTGTCACATTTGGTCCCCCATCTTTGAAGAATTGTCAAGAATAGTCCCTGAAGAAATCATTCTATACGAGTTTGGTCCTTAATGTTTGAAGATTTGGCAATACTAACCCTTGAAGATCTCAAGTTCTACAAAACAAGTCCTTAATTCCATGATTATAAAGTTTCAAGGGGTGTTTTGTAAATAGACGAAACTTGTTAACAAGGAAAAAAAGTGGAAAGCTGATTAGATTTTGTTTGAATGTTTTATGAAAGTTTGAGGGGTTGTTTTGTCAAACATGTAAACCCTTACCACCAATAAAAACCTGCCATGTCACCAATATCCACCCAAACCCGGATCCATACCCACCTCACCACTCACAGCCCGACCCATACCCACTATCCCACCAACAGCCTTGCCTGTTTTGTTTATTAAACCCACGTTTTAAACTATCATCACCCCTAACCTCCCATATCTGATCAAAACACACCTAATTAGGTACAAACCCTAATTTTACCAATCATTAAGTCAAAGGGGTTTGTGCTCTAAACATCCAGATCAATAATTCACCCTATCAACATCACTTCCCCACTTTCAAAACAACCTCCAGCTCATCCCAACACCCCACATGGGCATGCCCTGCAGCGTCACTTTCAACACAAAACCCCAATCCGACAAGATTAATGGTTGGATGTGTTTACTTGGACCCAAAGCTTTAACCAACGACCAAGATTGAATATCCACAGCTGGTACATCACATGTCTTCCTGGCAAGTCACAAGCAACAAGTTGACCAAGATCGAGATTCAGGACCAAGGGGCAATTTTGGTTTATCATACATTAGGGTTAGCTTTTCTTTATGATTCTAGAATGATCTGTAGCATACTATATAAAGAGCCTGCAATATGTGCATGAGCCTTGGTTCCAGTTTTGTAATATTTCTTTTAATGAATATTTGCAGTATTTTAAAAAACATTGCAAAGTGAGTTCCCTTTATTGCATTCTTAGTGTAGTTTTTAAATATTTGCAAGGTTCCTTTATCTCAGTCTTTGACTTGTCTCAAAATTGTTTGGTTAGAAAGCTGTTGAGATAGGGATCATAGAACCCTGACCTTGACAAACTCAAGGTTTTGTGAGCTTGTATACTCAAGTTAAAATTCTTGTTGTCCCAAATTTGTGGTTCAGATTTACTGTTTCAAGCGGGAAGGTTGGTATTTTTTTTTCATTATTATTAAGGATTAACTGTTCATTAAGCTCCCCCATAAGCCGCTTGACATCAGCTTATGGGTTGGCTTCATTGAGCTTGTATCTCTTTGTGTTTGTTTTGTTTTAAGCAGGGTACAAGATATTCGCTCAAGTTTCTTTTTTTTCACATTCAAACCTTGGGACTATTGTAGTCCCGACAACAAGGGTGTGTATTTTAAGCTTGTTCTAATAGCCCATTTCAAGAGAATTGTTGAGCAGCCGGCGGCATCCATTTATGACACTTAGCCTGATCTCGGTTGAGGACTTGTGAGTGTGAACTCCCTCTCAATCATTTTTCTGAAATTTTGTGCTTAGGAAAGTTTTCTATCATTTGATGATTTGTGTTGATTCATGATTAGTTTTAAGTTTATGTTTGAAAGATTAACATTAATTTAATGATAAGTTTAGGTTTATGTTAGTTTAAAACAAATTAAGGAGAGTTTAGTTTAAAGTTTTTTTTATCAGAACTTGAGTGCAGCAAGGTCCAAAGTTGACCATGTGTCAACTTTAGTTCATCTAAATTAGTTGGTTGTGGTGATTTTTAAAGATTTTTTTTTGTTTGAAAAAAAAGTGGTATTAGTAACTTTGCCTAAAAAACTGCCATGCTTAAGCAGTAGGGTTGCGTAGGTTTAATTTTGTGCCTCAGTGTTTTAAAATTGTGTTTACCGACTAGTTATAGGGTAGTATAGGGTGAATTTAGTTGGTATCTTAGGTTTAGAGAAGTTTTGGTGGTCACAAGTAACCTAGAAGCCCCTAGCACCGCACTTTCTGTCAGCAGTTCATATCATTAGGTTAGATGGATGTTATTTTCTTGTTATTTGATGAAGTTTGTTGCTAAATTGTGTTTATTATCTGAGATTTTATATGTCTTATAGGTTTATTGTAGGATATTTCCATTAGGCTTGAAATTGAGCACTTTAGTTTTACACATTTTGCCTCTTTTTCTGCATAAATAGTTAGCAGCCATTAAGGCTTTGTTTCAGGGATTTAAGCCCTCAAATTCAGTTTGTAGGAAGTGTAGATTATATTGATTTGTTGTTCTAAAAAAGTAACGAGGACAGCTTAATCTACATAGCTTAAATTTTCAGCCAAGATTCATCATTTTGCCTTAGTTGCATAGCTTAGCCCACTGTTTCAACAGAGAACCAACAACCCCATGTTGTTGTCCTAGTTTCTTATTTGTGCTTGATTTGGTGAATTGGTGTTTGGTTTTTGTGTTATTGTGTTTGTTAGTGACTCCATACAACCCACTGGTTGTAGGGGTGCCTCTTGTGCCCAAAAACGCCAACAAAAGAGCTCAAAACAACCAAATTCGAGCTCCAAAAAGACCCCCTGACCACAGAGTGAAACAGCCTTTCGCGACACTTTTTGACAAAAAAAGTGTCGCTTATAGTTTTGGGAGGGAGGAGGACTATAATTTGTGACAGTTTTGTGACACAAAAAAGTGTCACATAAAGAACTGGCAGGAAGGAGTACTTCTATATAAAAAAAAAAGTTTTTTTTAAAATCCTTTATTATTTTCTTTTAATCATTTAATTAGTTTAAATTGTTTTTAATTCATAAAAAATTGTTAAAAAGTCGAAAAAAATTGATTCTTTTTTTTTTTAAATTTTCTTTTATCATTTCGGACTTAGGAATATATATTTTTATTTTTATTTTTATATTTTAAATTTATAGTTTTTAGAATTAGTTGCAAATTTAATTAGTTTTTATTAAATTGTTTTGTCTTTTAGTGTAAAAAAATTACTTTTTCAACTTTTTAAAATTTTCTACTGTTTAGTAATATAAAATAGGATTTTTAAAATAGTAAGTTTATTTTTATCATTATTTTATTAATTTTTATCATTATTTTAGTTTAAAAATTGTTTTTAGCCTTTAAAAAATAAAAAAATAGTTTTAAAATTTTAGGAAAAATACTTTTTAGTCTTTAAATAATATAAGTAACTTATTAGTTCAATAAAATTATATTTTGGACATTTTGTTAATTATATTTAATTTTAGGGCTTTAATTAGCATTTAAAATTGAATATTTAATTAATAAAAGGTTTTAAAATATATTTGTTGGATTTTTATTCTTATTTATATTATTTAAGACTTAGTTTAATATTTTAATTAATTTTTAGGTTTTATTTTTAATTTCGTCACGTTTTACGTAATTACGTTCGCGTTTTACGTAAACGTCGTAGTTTAAATCGTAGTCGTAGCTCGTCTTTAATTTTTCTCTTCTCAACCAAAAACGTCACTAATCCAAACATTGTTATTTTATATTTTGGCACATTAATACACACACCTCCTTCAAGAACGAACTTGGAATTTATTCGATTTGTCGGTTTTTCATTAAATCGTCAAGTTTAATACTTACCGCACTTATACGTTCTTTTTCCTAAAAGACGTATTTACTACACCTATCAATTGTAATATTTATTTTTATTTATGAAATGAATTCATTTAGTTTGAAAATGTGAGAAAAAAAAGTGGGACCCACAAAGGGGAGTCACTTGGAGTGATGACTCCCCTGATTTTTCCAAGTGAGTGAGTGAGTGGGTTTCGCTGACGTGGCACCCCAAAAACCCCTCACTTGGAGTGATGACTCCTAGCTCTCTTAACGTAAGCCAATAAGGAAGTTAAGTTATAAAATCATTACTCAGTTTTCGTAGCCATATATCATCAAACAAATGTAAACAATACAAAAGAGAATAAAATGGTAACTGGTCATCAAGTCTTAAAAGATACTCAAGAGAAATTAAAAGATAAAACCATAAAAATACCAAGAAAACCAAATTGAAAAATGTTTATATCAAATGGGTATAAAAGGATACCACCAAATATATTACAAATGATAAAGTTATTGATTTTATTTAGTGCTACAACATCCTCCATTGATGGTTTCATCTTCATCTACACACTGGTTACGAAAGTTAAAGATTAAACAAAGAGTATAGAGTTTGTATAAAAACTAAAAGACAAATCAAAAACATCAAAGTTAACCTGATTAAATAAAGTTAAAAGTATGGCAACACTAATAGCCAAAGCATACATAAAAACTAAAGAAATCTAAAACGAAAATACAAAACGATGGATAATATGTCTTGCAGTATCGAGAAGATGAGTTAATGATTTCAACTCTAAGATGTGTTGTGGAGTTGTGGCTGATCCTGCAATATCAAAACACTAACTAACGTACTAAGAAATCAAATTAAACATAGATATTAAATTAGTGAAACAAAGAGATTATCTTATCATAGATGGATCAAGAATTGAAAAATACACGTGGAAAGGGAGACGAGATGTGAATGTTTTAGTCCTATAAAGGCATTGTTATATAATGAAAACCCCTGTGAGGATATCATTTAAGTTAGGCTATGATTTATATGTATCATGTAAATTTAAAACTCGCCTAATAATTTTGAAAATACCATAATCAATTGCATGGGCTGGTAAATGAATGCATGGCGTTACAATTTGGTGATTTTTTGGATAGGATTGAAACTTTCAAATAATTATTTACAGATGTATCTTTCTTACATGAGAAGCTTTGTTGAATTTTTTCAACTTTTAACATTTCTCATTCCTCCATTATAGATAGTATAGATATAGATATAGATATTGTTTTAGGAAGAGTATCGATATTTTTATTATTTTCTATTGTTTTTGGCGGGAAAAAGAAAACGCCACGTGCCCTTCCTTATGTGTCTTACCTATCATCCCATACTCCTTCCACCTATTCTCTTTCTTGAGATACCAGATCTCACAAATAATAAAGAAACACACACAACAAATCATCATCTCCTGCTCACTTTCCGAACACCGCCTCCTTCCAGAATTATCCGGCGATCTCCCCACATTCCTTTTGCCTACGTTATCAGTTACGCTCAAGTTTTGCTAAGTTTGTTGTTAATTTTTTCATCTTTCTGAATAATTTTTTTATGCTTGCTTATTTATTGTTGTCTTCTACTATTTCATATTGATGCCAACCATGTGTTTGTTGAATGTCAAGTACAAAAGAGCAGAAAGGGTAAGTCGTTTGATTAAAAAATTGATAATATATACATCTTTTGTTTATATGTTCGCCTTGGAGTTGTGTATAGGAGGTAATTCCCAACTCAATTTGTATGTCTCACGAAGGTGAGGGTTTAACAAATATTAATGGTAAACCAAATAAGTTCGTTTGAATTTACAGTTTATAAAGGGTAAATTCTGGCATTTTTATGTTTAAAATAGGTAGTTAATAGGGGCATTTTTATGTTATAATGATGTTTCATCTGTATGCATACCAAGTGTTTGATGACATATATGGTCTAAGTAGTTGCTTTAGGAGAGGTATGAGATTGGTTAATTTTCTGCTTATAGTCTGTGTAAGATTTGGTAGTTAGTGTTTCGATTTGCTAAACGGCTTCTAATATTGAACAAAATGCAAACACAATGTTAGTTAACAAATGTAAAGGATTATCTTCTTTTTTTTGATCCGGGTAAAAAGAAAACCATTGGTAGATTAGATTGACGGTGAGTATTATAGGAGCAAAATTTCAGCAGAATAATATTCTAGAGTCTTTGTACCTCACCATTGCATATAACGCTCATTGCATCATAACTACCACAATTTTTGGTTTTTGTTAATTGCTTTCAAAATTTGAGGCTATTTGGGATTGCACTTTCAAACATATGGTCTTTAATTGGTTTGCTAAAAATTACTTCTTCATTATTAGTGGTTCGCCCAATTCGATAATGAGATGAAATACTCCACAAACGTAACACCAAACATATTACATTTGGTTTTATTTAGAATGTGGACGTACACATTTCAGTTTCTTATTTAAAAATGTGAACAACGATTGCAGTGAAAGGTCCGCCAAGTCAACCTTGATTGTCACTTTAAGAAGACTCGGGTTAGCCACTTGCAACATACGACCAGGCACACTTCACAAACACGTTCCATAATCTAATAAGGTGTTACTTTAATGTACGAATATCTATTTCATTACTCAAGTTTCTACCATATCTACCGATTTAGCCATTTCCAAGCTTTTACACGTAGACCAAGAACTTTACGATATCAGTTACCCACAAGTGGTATAACCTAGGGGTAAAAAGTGGCCCATTTCGATTGCTTATTGAAAGGTTTCTTTTTAGGAGCTAATTAGTAATGTGTGTTTAAACTTTATTGAAGGTGCTTATGAACTTTTGTTACGATAAGCTAAATGAAATTACTTATACTTTATAAGAAGTTTCAGTAGTTAATACCAAACTGCCCCGTTCAATAAATAATCGCAAACTCACTCGCTTTAGTTTCAGTAGAGGATCCATCAACAGTACTTCGTTTACAGTTATATTTTCAAATTTTAAGTGATGGTAAATGAAATTCAGAAATCGTATGCAACTATGCATAGATGATAAACTTTTGCCTGCTTTTAATTGGCAGTTGACAAGGTGTGCTTGACTTAGCTTATGCACTTGGATTCCATTTGATAAGAAAAAATGCACATTATCAAATGTTTTAGTATCTTTAGGAACTGTCGTAACCATCATTTACTATGTGTTATTCGTTTCGATAGCTTCTGCTAATATGTTTTACATGCATTTATGTACATTTTTTGACCCATAATTTGTTTGGCTAATTTCGAGTTTTCGTGTAAACTTGCAGCAACCATGACGCAGAACTGCATTTTTGACTTAAAGCACGGAGCAAAGAACAAAATGGTCGTCCAACCGGCAAGGAGAAACCCTTGCAGATTGCCGAAATATCCACTTGACAAACCCTTGCAGATTGCAGAAACATCAAATGCACCAGAAGTTACAACAGGTAAAAATCACTATCAACTTTCACAATTTGCCAAAGAATACCAAACATATATGTAATTTCCCAGGAACACTTTCAACTGCCAATACTCTTCCATGATACACTTTCAGGATATCGAAGTCTATGAATTTGAACTACGCATCCTAACACTAATATTGTTGTCGATACCCATGTGTGCAATCCCTAACAAAAATTATGAATACCGATTCAAGTATTTAGTGTATTTTACCAATTGGTTTTACTGCAGGTCTTGGCAGTCATATTCAATATCACAATTAAAAGAAATCGATCGGCTGATAACAAAACGAGGTACTCCCAAGCAAAGCCATCATCGCTAGAAGCAACACCACCATCAACGAAAAGATCAGTCCCGCCACATCTAGGATTGCTTACTTTTTGCCCTTAAACTGCTTAGGAAGTTTACGCTGGACAAATTTGAACAGGCTTATCTCGAAATGATTATATGAAATGTGACCAGAATTATCTTATTACCCAGACTTTAGAAGATAAACTAGATGCAATCAAAGAGAAGGAGAAGAAGAAGAAAAAAAAGAAAAAGAAAATGTGACAAAAATTAAAGTCGGGTAGAGTTAATAAAGGAAGATGAACAAAAGCCGGCAGAAGTTGCTGCAACACTAAGGCTAAGGTATGGCTGCTGAAGCATTTTCTGCAAATGTGCAACTTTAGGGGTGTTTGGCAATGGATACAAAAAAGTTTTTTTGAAAGTCCAAGTAGTCGTTGTCCTTTTCATAGAAGTTAGTAATAAACACAAAAGCAAGACCCTGGCTGCTCGAGACATAATGTACTTTTGTACTTTCTACCTTTTTTCCTTCCTTCTTTTGGCTTATGAATTTTTTTAGAAGTTAGTAATCGGATGTTTGTGTCAGCTTATGTATCCGGCTTATGACTTTTTTTGGGTATACCTAGGTTTCCGACTCGACATTAGCTTATGACTTTTTTTATATAGGAAAACCCAAGTAACTCATTCTTTAGAGCTTATTTTCTGTAGAGTAAGATGTGCAATAAAGTCAGATTGATATTGTTCTTGAGTTAACAACGCAGAAAACTAACAATCTGAAAACATTCATGTATAGTGTGTGATTCAAAAGGAAAGCCAAGCAGTGTTGTTTTTAAAAAGGTAACACGATAAAAATACCGCCACAGCGAAGCGCGGGTTTTTCATACTTGTTGATTCTAACACAAAGACGTCGATGCCCTCTCCTTATTCTTTTTCTATTTGTTCTATCTTTTTCTTCCACCTATAATATGGTGACACGTGGAAGGATCGGTTGAAGTATCTGAGAATCACCAAGCGACCAGATCGTGGGATGAGTTTGTTGATTTTGTACTTTTTGCAATTTAATATTTTATTTTTAATAGCATGTACTTGCAACCGGTTGGTTCAAGATCATGAATAAACATATTCTTACTAGGCTCATTTTTTTAACGAAATCGGACTCGTTTTCTTTTACTGTTAAGCCTGTTTTTTTTCAAATAGTGTTACCTTTTTTTAGTGAATACAAAAATGTGTCATTTTTATTTGTCGGACAAATTATTAAAAAAATTGTGATTTATATCTAAGTTTTTGTTTACATATTAAGAGATTTCGACATATGCGTAAATGTCTTTATTTTTAATCATTTTATGGAATTAGCAAAAGTAGAGATCAAAATTTCGTCACTAGTGGTGTAATGACCAAATTTTCGTCACTGACTTTAAATAAAAATACCAAAAATGTATTTTAATGACCACTTATAAGTTTCGTCACTGAGTGTATACTAGT
Source organism: Glebionis coronaria (assembly GCA_025667525.1). NCBI lineage: Eukaryota > Viridiplantae > Streptophyta > Magnoliopsida > Asterales > Asteraceae > Glebionis > Glebionis coronaria. Next base: position 619,659,703 of record CM046877.1, read on the forward strand.
GACGATAAATAGTGACCAAATGATCACTTAATTTTGGTCACCGGTAAGTGTTTTGAATGAATTTCGGTGTTTAGTATGGGTTATAAAAAAGTTTACAAAGTTTAGTACTGAAGACGACTGGTTATAAGACTTTAGAAGTAAAAATAAGGGTTATATAATATGCAAACTCTTCGACTTTTTTTCTTTTCCTTAAACAACAAATATTAGTGGTTAGTGGGTCGATTCGTTCAAATTCGATTTTAAAAAGTATTTTTATAGGTTTTTTTTCATTGCATTGCATCATTGCTAAGTACTAAATTGCTGCTATTTGGTAATATGAATCAACGATTTTATTGGCTATTTTTTACTCCGTATAATATTGTGAAGGGGTTTGTTAAATTGACACAATATTTTTACTAAGCACTAAGGTGTTGTTTGTCTGTTAAGAGCCTCAAAGTCTGAATCTGATTCTCACATCTGAATCTGAATCTTACGCGTAAATATTTGAATCTGAATCAAATTTTAATGTTTGTTTTTTCTTTTTAGAAAAACGTCTGAATAATTCGACTTGTGCAATTTAAATATAAACTCGCTTGAATTATACGAAGAATAAACTATGTAAACGTAAGGTAACTATAGATGTGTATATACAATTGATATGACATTCATTCATGAAATCATGAATCGGTACACAAGACATTTTTTTGTTACGTAATGATAAAACATTGGTAACACAACGTAATGAAATTGGTACTTTGATTATATTTGTATACACATATTCTCAATAGATAAGCACATAACCATACATGGACAAAAACATCACGTGATACATCATCAATCAAGAATAAGGACTTTTTTTAGCAAAGGTAAGGCTCTCCTTTTGAGTAAAGAAAAGAAACAAAAAACATTCCAGCTCAAAAGTGACGTGACCATACGTATGAAGATGAAGGTTGGCGGCAAATCACTAGTGATAAGCGACGACGGAAAATTTAAAAAAGAACCGTTCGCAACTTAACTGTAATGGTGTAACAGATTACCAAAATTATAGTGAATTTTTTGTTGGTTTTGTAATTTTGCTTATCTTCTCATCAAACCTAAACCAGAATGTTCAATATATAAGTTATTAAGGTGGGTTAGGCTTATACAAAATAATAAAGCCCATGTAAACAATAATATCGACTAACACTCCCCCGCAGTTGGAGCGGAAGATGAACGAACACTCAAAATAGTACGAAATTCTTCAAACAAAGCTGAAGGCAATCCCTTAGTGAAGATATCAGCATATTGATAGCGCGATGACACATGAAGAACACGAACCCGACCTTTAGTAACCATGTCACGAACAAAATGCATATCAATCTCTATATGCTTTGTCCGTTGATGTTGCACAGGGTTTGATGACAAATAAATGGCACTAACGTTATCACAATAGACTATAGTGGCCGAACATAAAGGGGAGTGTAGTTACCGAAGTAGGTTACAAATCCAAGCAGTCTCAGCTACAACATTAGCAACAACCCAATATTCAGCCTCTGCACTAGATCTAGATATGGTATGCTGACGCTTAGAAGACCAAGAAAGGAGATTATCGCCCAAAAATACACAATTACCAGAAGTGGATCGTCGAGTAGAAGGACAACCCACCCAATCAGCATCAGAATATGCAATGAGTGAACCAGTAGAAGAAGCAAATAATTGTAGGCCAAAGTGTAAAGTAACACAAATATACTGAAGAATGCGTTTGAGAGCTGCCAAATGAGGCTCTCGAGGGTATGCATATAAAGACAAATCTGTTGAACTGCATAAGATATATTAGGCCGGGTAAATGTAAGATACTGTAAGCCACCTGCCAGACTCTGATATAATGTAGGATCCAAAACAGGATCCCCGTCAGGGCCAAGCTTGGTTTTTGTATCAACAGGAGTCCGTGAAGGATTACAGGAAACCATGTGTGTCCACTCCAAAAGTGCCATAACATATTTCCTCTGTGAAAGGAACATACCTGTAGAATCACGAGTAACATAAATTCATAAAAAATAATTAAGGACCCCCAAATCCGTTATCTCGAACTCTTGATGCAGAGATGAAATAATACGTTGAAGTAAAGCTGTAGAAGATGCAGTAAGTACAATATCATCAACATATATCAATAAGTATGCAACCTCAGTACCATGTTGATAAATAAACAAAGAAGAATCGCATCTACTAGAAGAAAATCCAACTCGTAGAGCATAACTAGCAAACCGTTGAAACCAAGTACGAGGTGCCTACTTCAAACCATATAAGGAACGTTGTAACTGGCAGACATGATGCGGAAAACGAGAATCCACAAAGCCCGAAGGCTGATACATATAAACTGTCTCTGAAAGATCACCATTAAGGAAGGCGTTCTTAACATCAAGCTGATGGCTGAAAACAGTCCAAACGGTAGCTGGCTTAACAACCAGACTAAAAGTATGACAATCCGTCAATTTACGATTGATATTTTATTCTCAAATATTATTTGAAAATATTATTTTAATGTTACAATATGAACTCACTTATTTTTGGGATGAAATTTGGATTTACGTCTTGAAGTAGCATCGACTACGTCTAAACCGGAGGATTCAACGTTACGTGCTTACGTTTACATACACCGTCTTTGGTGACAGTCCGACATTTCAGAAATAAATTTATCTGAGAACATTATTTTGAAGTTTTAAATTTGTGTTAGTTCATAAACTCACAAATTTACGAGAAGAGATTAGGGCTTACGATTTTATTTTAACATCCTTTACGACTAAACCGGAAACCTTAGGATTACGTATTTACGTTTTCGAACTCCGTTTTTGATGAGACAATTTTTATTGGATTCGTTTTGTGCCGTTGATTCATAATTTATAAAAACGTTTTTCGTAAAACGACCCGAGGGCACGCAAATCGAGGAAACTAGAATCGAGGAATACCCGTAAATAAATGGGATGAGACAAGTGGGACACTTGACCCACCCTACTCCAAAACCGGCCCAAACTACACCTCAACACTTTAGGTGGCAAGTTTCTAGCTTAATGCTTCCACTTGTCTTACCAAGCTTACTTTGTAAGCCATTTGTTACACTAAACCACTAAACTAGCTACCAAAACCATTCTTGCCATTTCTCACCATGCAAACCACTTCAAACACACACAATCCTCTCTTCCTTCTCTATGTTTGCCGTCCCATATTTCTTCCAAAAACACCATCATTGATCAAAGTTTAACCATAAACATATGTTATAATTAACATATGTTAATCTCCATCCAAAAAGATGAAGATTGGTGTAAGTTATAACATCAAAGGAGGAGTTTCCATGGAATATTAGGGCTGATTTTCCACAAGGTTTCTATGAAGAATAGTGGTCATGAAGGTGGTCTTGGTGCATCATAATTTTCTCCATCCAAAACCATGCCAAACTCATAACCTACATCAAGTTGGTGGTATAAAGATTGTCCTCCTCAACTTCTTGTTATTTTGATTATGTAAACATGTATTTTATTTCCTATTGTATATATTTATGATGATTATATGATGATAAAAATGTTATGTGGGGATTTGTTGTTGATAATCATGGATAAAAAGGTGAAAAACCATAAGAAACAAGGTTAAAATCTCGGTTAAATTTGATGGCTGTATAAAACAGTAAAGAAGTAAGTCATAAACTGATAAAATGATGAAGTGGAATAGATTTACAGCAATCTATGGGTCTTGTACACATGTGAGAGTTGGCCATGCAATGGAATCAAAATAATGAGTAAGATATGATCAAAACAAGTTTAGGGTATAAATCTGAAGTTACTGTTTTGGACGATTTTTAGAAAATACTTAAAGGATGATTCAACAGTAGCTATAGAAGAGTTAAATGTAGCACATATCATGTAGTTTATGTGATAAAAATTTGAGCTTCTATCTCCATATAGAACTCAAGATATGGCAGTTTTGGTGAAGATGAAGTTAAAAATCAGATTTTTGGAAATTAAAGAATAATACTATTATATAAGCACTCACATTTTAATATATAAAATGTAAAATAAAAACCCACTAACTTATAAAACTTATTTATATAAATATATATATAAGGTTAATCAAATGTATAAATTATATAAATGGTGGTGAAATAATGTTTATAAGTAATAAAAACTATAAATATGATTTTTACAACTTTTTCGGCTATTGCCGTAAAATTAACGTTTTTGTTAAATAAAACTTAGATGGTTGGACCCGTCTAATGAAAACTTGATAAAACTTATATACCGATATATAGACATGTATAACAAGTAAAAACCGATAAAACCCGAACTATAGGGCATACGGACATTAACGAGCTAAGTAAACATATTGGACTGATACTTGGGCTAATAATTGGACTAAATAAAATAAACACCCATAAAAAGAACTTATTGGGCTTAACCCATTTAGGCCCAACTTGGAAAGTATACATACTGATAATATAGGTACAAAATAGATTAAAATAAGTTAAATAACTTATAATAAGTTTATTAGACTTAAGACACGTAAATGGGTAAAACCAGTAAACTAGTATAAAAGTTATCAACGTATAACTCTAAAATGAGTAAACGAGAATATGTAAACCCACTTGATCATCATATATATATAATCATCATATGTATATATACTTGTTATTTTTATAAAGTCATTGGACAAACGTCTAAGACCGAGTATTATTTGTCTAGGTTTCCGTGATTGAAGCACGTACCGTACGTCCGAATTGCCGATAACCCGCCTTCCCACATCAATGTGAGTTCATAGCCTCGCACTCTTTTAAATGTTTTATAAATGCTTTATAAACCCGCGAGGGAGATAACATGTTAGTTTTTATAAAAGTTTGGACACCATTTGTCCCGATTGTTTGTTTATTGATTTTGGACCCGAATGATTGAATGACCCGATTGTATGACCCGATAAATGATTAATGGACCCGATAGATGAAATAAAATGGATTATTAAAGTTAGGTTATGTCACTAAAAGTCACATTAGCATGAATTGTGAACTACCGGGAGTTGGTAGACGCTTATGCATTTAATAGTACTATTTGGGGACGATCACCCCAGTTCGCGCCTTGACAGTTGATCCCCGTCGTGCCACATTGATTGGTAAGCGAATTAATGTATGAGAAGATTTCCATAGCGTGACCTTTGTGACGACACGCTACTTTAGATGGGCAAAATTGGTATCGGGTTAGCTACCCGTTGTTGGTTTAGTAAGGTAACAATGTCATGCGGCTTATAATAATCCGAATTAACGAAATACTAATAGACGCTCCGAATTACGATGTATTGCCTGACTAGCAATACAGGGTCATACTATTGATATTATGATTGTATTTTGGTTTTCATAACCATATTCATATAACGGTTTTTATTTGATTTTATACAACGTCATAAGACATGTTGTATGATGTTTTTACGACATTGGCTCGTATAATGATTTTTACGGCAAATGCCTATATTATGATTTTCGATAAGGATTTGTATAAAATGACTTTGGCTATTTTATGGCCTATCAAAACGATTTGTAAAAAAATGATTTTCAGTAATAATTTTATACTGATATTATATTGATGGAATTTATTAAACTCTATGAATTCACTCGGCGTTATCGCTGACCCTTTTCTTTTAACATGTTTTATCTCAGGTACTTGAAGGTAATTCTCGGGAAGACAACAAGAATTCATGGCCCGCACTTAAACAATATTTTTCCATTCAAACACTTTGTAAAAACTTTGTATGAAATAATATGACTTGGGACCGATGTAACTTTGATGTTTATGAATGGAAATGATTTATTATCAAACGACGCGATTTTTATGCGTTGTCTATGTTGTGAGTAATGTGCTATCCCGTAACACCAACTAGTCTTCCGCTGTACTGAGTTGTATAAATTTGGGGGTGTTACAGTTTGGTATCAGAGCTCTCGTTATAGAGAACGAAAGATTTTTAAAAACTAAGGTTTTGAATAAAACATTTCAAAATCTTTTTACTAAAAACATTTTCTTAAAAATGTCTAAAAATCTTTTGACTATAACGGTGCCGAAGAATTCCCGAGTTACCGACAAGGCCAAGACTGAGAAGTGTTATTTTAATATATATATATAACTTGGATTATATATATATATGATTAATTTTATTACATGATTGTTTGATGATTATTTTGATTTTTATACGAGGTATTTATACGACGTCGATTGTCACAAGTAACCCTAACTCCCCTAGTAAATTAATCGAAGCTATTCTCGTAGGAATTCTAGCTATCCTAGATCTAAACCAAGTTGTGGATATTTATGATCCCAACAAATGGTTGATATTCGTAGGAGTATAGATATTAGTTGATTGTGATATTGAAAAAGAATTGGCGAGATTAAATCCGATATCGATGTCATGACGATCTTTTCTTATAGAGTGGAGTTTGACAAAATGTTACCACCTAGAAAGACGTCATCTGATTCGTTGTCATCCAATTCTTAAATTTGAAATCGAAAGGGTGAATGTTGCACTTGAGGCTGTTATTGGAACCATTACCCAAAAGCCTCATGCCACTAATACCTTTCCGAGAAGTCTAGTTGAATGATCAAGTCATTTCATATTAATGACTCATTTGATAATTGTTGTTGTAAGAGATATAGGATTGGAAATTGAGTGTTGATTCATATTGAGATTGTATTGCCTTTACAAGGCCGAAGAATAAGATTGAAAGTATTGGAAAATGAGGTAGGATATCGCATTGAGTATAAAATTGGTTCAAACTTGAATAAAGTAAAATTTAACCCGTATGGAATATGAGATTGTTAATATAAGTCGTTAAGTTCTGTGATTGAATTATAAGGTTTTAATTGATTGTTGATTCGTGTTAAGGGTTGTTCCTAGGCCATTGTCCACTGACGAGGATGCCCAGTGTCCAAGAAATAAATTGAAGAAATCTTCATCTGAATTGAGACCGATGGATCTTCCGGGACATATGGAACACCTAATGACTCTTGTAGATTAGTATTCATTGTGGTATCTTTAAAAATAATCCCTAACTTAACTGAGATATCAGTTGGTAGGATGAGTTATGAGAATTGTATGACATAGTGACACGTAATGTGTTACGGTACAATTTTGACTTGTTTATGATTAATGAAAAAGACTACCTTTGATTACTAAATTCTACATGTATCGATGTTATCTATATTTTCTTGCTTCTTCCTAATGTTCGCATTAGTGATGCAACCATTGAACAAGTACTCATCTCGAATTGAGTTACGTTGTAGATTATTCTCTTTGTATTCCTGAGTGCCATCGAGATCATGAACCTCATGATTATTTGGCTAAGCTCATTTCCTGATATATATTGAAGTTAGTTCTTGGTGAACATCTTTCCATCACTCTTTTGCAGATCACACATTGTTTTTATAAAGTTAAAACAATATCCCTTGAGGAAAATTTGATTTTCAACACTATATGGATTATTTAAAGTAAGATTTATAAGTGATCGTTATCAAAATGAGGTTGTTTATAAAACACCATGGAAAACTTAATTGTTTTCATGATAAAGAAAATCTTTGTAAATTTATTCTTGATTCTTATTAAGCATGAAAATGTTTTCATTATAAACATGATGATAAAGTTTTGACGAACTGAGTATTGCATCGTTAATCTTGAAATTGTATATAGTTGCGCGCCTACATACAATTTGGAATGGACTATGCAAGACTGATTAGTAGTCACCATAAAACTAATGAATAAACACTACATTTTCTTTGAAAATTGTGAAAGATTATGTTTTATGAGATCTGCAAGAAGTGAAAATAGGGACATAGTGTTAGGAACACCTGCATATGTGCCTGTAGCATCTATTCTTCTGAGTTGAATTTACTCATCTATGGAAATTGTCTTATTTGACAATTGACAATTCTTTCTTGTCCAATTCTCCCGTAGTGAGATTCTTAGGAAAAGTATCTGATTACCGAGTGTTGATACCCGACTGGATGTATTGACGTTCTTATCATTTCTTATGATTTGATTTCATTCTGGGTAACGATCCGAGGAGCTTTCGAATGCGTACTCAAATTATGAAAACATGGGATATATTCATATTCGTTAAATGTTTTCGTCTGTATCTGATTTGAAATTCTCTCGCGTAGATTATGCGTTGACCTTACTCTTTAGATAGTAATTGTGTATCTAGATATCCTTGAATTTGTGAAGTATTATGAATTATTATTAGACTTTTGAGAAGTTCGCATCTTATCGACGGCAATGAAACTGGAAAAGTTGATAGTGCCAGTAGAATGGATTGATTGATTATGACATGACGACATTGTATTAATTGATGGGAACTCGAGTAGAATTCCCCTAAATGATAAGATGTTGATTATCAAAAGTGATCTAAATAATTCTTGATGGATGACCATATCCTGTATTAAGATTTGAATTATTACCATGAATGATTGTGAACTAGTTATAGATATTATAATCTAGAAAGAACTTAATATGAATTTATTAAAAGATGTTTTCGTTATCTGAAACTTTAGGAAGTTGTTGGCGAATTACCTGGACTTTTGCCATTAAGGCAAGATTGAAATTGGTATTGATCATATTCCCGGTGCTGCACCTGTGGCGTATGTCAGCACCATCTGAATTAAAGGAATTACCGTACAACTAAGAGAGTTGTCGGAGAAAGATTTTATTCTACCTAGCCTGTCATCCTGAAGAGCTATGGTGTTATCATTCCTTATATTTATAGATTACTGTGACTGAGTAAATTGACAATCGAAAACAATATCCATAACTCGAAATTAAAGATTTGTTCGATCATTTACAAGGTTCTAGTGTATGTTTTAAAGATTTGATTCACGGCATGGTTATTATCAACTTCGCTCCGCGAAGAAGATTATCTATTCCAATCACTACATCCGGTACTTGTAATGAACATTATGAGTCCCACGTGATGTCGTTTGGATTGACCAATGCACATGTAGTATTCATAAATTTGGTGAATCACGTGTGTAGGCTGTAATTTGATAAATTCATGCTCGTGATCATTAAAGACCATTTGTTTATAAAAATGAGAATGAGGTTAATAATTAATTATAGGCTGCCCTGAATTGGCCGAACGATAAAAACATGTACCTTGAATAATTAACACGTGATTAAAGAGTTAATACTTTATATGATTTAACCATGTGATTAATAATGGAAGCTATATTGGCTTTTCAAAGATTAGAACCATTAACGCTTAGGGATTAAAAACTTAATCCTTTACATAAAATGACCGTTGGATTAATTATGGTAAGATGTATGCATATAGACTCTTCAAATAAAGAACCCTTTTAATACTTTGGATTTTATCAAAAAGAAATGGAGATATGTTTTGACGAATATTTTAACAGAGGATTTATAAGGGACTATTCCCTTATACACAAACCATTTAACTAAACTTCTGTTTAGGGGTAAATGTTTGTGTATACCTTAAGACAATCTAAGAAGGATTGAGGAAACCATTTAAACCTTAACTTGGAATTTGAAACGAAAATTTTTACTTTTCAACTAAGAAAACTTTGACCAAAGTATAAACAAAGATTTTTCGAACATTTACGAAATCTTATTAAATATTTTCGATAAATCAACAAAAATCTTGCTAACTAAATTCAAATTTATTTTGAACATTTTATATAATTGGTCGAACTAAGGAATTTAAAACTTTTACGCTTCATAAAAATTAACTAATAATTATTTAATTAATTATGATAATTATCAACGCTTTACAACGACGGATTGAGAAAAATGGATAAAAAAATGATAGTTGAGAAGAAACTAAAACTCAGAAAATGTGAAGAAATAATTTTTGAATAAATACGGTTATGATATTTATTTCATCAGGAAAGTGAACGTAATTACTGACGCATAATATAGAAAGAATATCTGAGTGAATTGTGAACATGATAATTACATCATCATGAGAAGTGAATATAGATACTGACATATTATATAAAAAGGATAAAGAACCAATTAAGATATATTTCTTAATAATGATTGTGCAAACTAAATTGCCGAACAATATACAAATAAACGATGTTGGTAAAAAGGATAATATAAATAATAAAAAGTGGTTCGCGGCTAAAGTGAACCATTAGAATTGAGAAGCTAATGGCGTTAAATATTTTAAAGACCACTTATGGTTGCCTAAATATGAAGGATTGTGAGATATAGTTATGATGGAATTTGTAAGTATAAGTATTCTATTCATGTCATTTATGACTAAAAGTATCTTTGTCTGAAGAAGTAGTACTAATGGCAAAATATGAAGGCAAACATCGCCTCATACATTAGTAAACGTCTAGATATTGCAAAGGTCATCATCTGAATTTGATTCGATTTGGGTCATCATCGACAGACTGACCAAATCTGCTAATATCATTCCCGTTAATGATAAATGCAAAAAGAGTTATGTAAACATAGTGTGCCTGTATCGAACATCTATATCAAGATCCTCGCTTCGCATCGAATTTCTAGAGATTTGCTCAGAAGTCGTTGGGAACGAACCTTGATGAGAGTACTGTTTACCACCCCAAATCGAAGGGACGAGGTAAAGTAATGATACAAAGTAATATAAGAGCTGTTTTATGTTTGAATAATTGACCTTTGGTAATAAACCGTATAATCGTTTTCCTTTGGAGAGATTATCACTGATAATTATCGTATTAGGATCGAGATCTAATCTTGTTAGGATCTATATTAGAGCACCTGTAAGCAAGAGTTGAGACGAAGACATCCGACATACACCCACTGCGAGTTGGACATGTCTTTTAGGTTTAAGGTTCCTATGATGGCGAACCTATCCTTACAAAATACCCGACCCGCGAGATCTGAAATGATTGTTGAAATTAGGATCTGACTATTGACTGCCGGTAGTGGGCAAGAGGTTATGTGAATATGAAATGTAGATCTTGAAGTGCCAAATGGGTAGCGAAGTTATGCCACAAAATTTTAAACTTGGAAAAATGAATTCATGATCTGACAAATCATGGGATATAAGTCCCCGTTGCATGGGACCATTGAGATGATGTAAAAGTTGGGATTGAAAGGCATATAAGCTGGATCTACCCTAGGACTTCAAAGACTGCGTGAATTATGTTTCGTATATCGAACTTGATGGAATATCTATCAAGTGAGAATCTGATTATTCTTAGTAAAGTTTAGATCGGCGAAAAGTTGCATTCATCAAAAACCCGTGAACATCATGGATAGAGAAAGTAAGTCAACATTAAGCCTGATCTTATTCCCGTAGTTATGTTTGATGAAACTCGCGTATTATAATGGATTACACTTGTGAGAAAAGACCGAATGTGGAGGAAATACCCACATGGCTTTAACTCTATAAGAAGCGAGTAGTAAGGTAAGATGATCTTTGAGGACAAAGATCCTGTTTAGGGGTAAATGTTGTGACAATCCGTCAATTTACGATTGATATTTTATTCTCAAATATTATTTGAAAATATTATTTTAATGTTACAATATGAACTCACTTATTTTTGGGAAGAAATTTGGATTTACGTCTTGAAGTAGCATCGACTACGTCTAAACCGGAGGATTCAACGTTACGTGCTTACGTTTACATACACAGTCTTTGGTGACAGTCTGACATTTCAGAAAATAAATTTATCTGAGAACATTATTTTGAAGTTTTAAATTTGTGTTAGTTCATAAACTCACAAATTTACGAGAAGAGATTAGGGCTTACGATTTTATTTTAACATCCTTTACGACTAAACCGGAAACCTTAGGATTACGTATTTACGTTTTCGAACTCCGTTTTTGATGAGACAATTTTTATTGGATTCGTTTTGTGCCGTTGATTCATAATTTATAAAAACGTTTTTCGTAAAACGACCCGAGGGCACGCAAATCGAGAAAACTAGAATCGAGGAATACCCGTAAATAAATGGGATGAGACAAGTGGGACACTTGTCCCACCCCACTCCAAAACCGGCCCAAACTACACCTCAACACTTTAGGTGGCAAGTTTCTAGCTTAATGCTTCCACTTGTCTTACCAAGCTTACTTTGTAAGCCATTTGTTACACTAAACCACTAAACTAGCTACCAAAACCATTCTTGCCATTTCTCACCATGCAAACCACTTCAAACACACACAATCCTCTCTTCCTTCTCTATGTTTGCCGTCCCATATTTCTTCCAAAAACACCATCATTGATCAAAGTTTAACCATAAACATATGTTATAATTAACATATGTTAATCTCCATCCAAAAAGATGAAGATTGGTGTAAGTTATAACATCAAAGGAGGAGCTTCCATGGAATATTAGGGCTGATTTTCCACAAGGTTTCTATGAAGAATGGTGGTCATGAAGGTGGTCTTGGTGCATCATAAGTTTCTCCATCCAAAACCATGCCAAACTCATAACCTACATCAAGTTGGTGGTATAAAGATTGTCCTCCTCAACTTCTTGTTATTTTGATTATGTAAACATGTATTTTATTTCCTATTGTATATATTTATGATGATTATATGATGATAAAAATGTTACGTGGGGATTTGTTGTTGATAATCATGGATAAAAAGGTGAAAAACCATAAGAAACAAGGTTAAAATCTTGGTTAAATTTGATGGCTGTATAAAACAGTAAAGAAGTAAGTCATAAACTGATAAAATGATGAAGTGGAATAGATTTACAGTAAGCTATGGGTCTTGTACACATGTGAGAGTTGGCCATGCAATGGAATCAAAATAATGAGTAAGATATGATCAAAACAAGTTTAGGGTATAAATCTGAAGTTACTGTTTTGGACGATTTTTAGAAAATACTTAAAGGATGATTCAACAGTAGCTATAGAAGAGTTAAATGTAGCACATATCATGTAGTTTATGTGATAAAAATTTGAGCTTCTATCTCCATATAGAACTCAAGATATGGCAGTTTTGGTGAAGATGAAGTTAAAAATCAGATTTTTGGAAATTAAAGAATAATACTATTATATAAGCACTCACATTTTAATATATAAAATGTAAAATAAAAACCCACTAACTTATAAAACTTATTTATATAAATATATATATAAGGTTAATCAAATGGATAAATTATATAAATGGTGGTGAAATAATGTTTATAAGTAATAAAAACTATAAATATGATTTTTACAACTTTTTCGGCTATTGCCGTAAAATTAACGTTTTTGTTAAATAAAACTTAGATGGTTGGACCCGTCTAATGAAAACTTGATAAAACTTATATACCGATATATAGACATGTATAACAAGTAAAAACCGATAAAACCCGAACTATAGGGCATACGGACATTAACGAGCTAAGTAAACATATTGGACTGATACTTGGGCTAATAATTGGACTAAATAAAATAAACACCCATAAAAAGAACTTATTGGGCTTAACCCATTTAGGCCCAACTTGGAAAGTATACATACTGATAATATAGGTACAAAATAGATTAAAATAAGTTAAATAACTTATAATAAGTTTATTAGACTTAAGACACGTAAATGGGTAAAACCAGTAAACTAGTATAAAAGTTATCAACGTATAACTCTAAAATGAGTAAACGAGAATATGTAAACCCACTTGATCATCATATATATATAATCATCATATGTATACATACTTGTTATTTTTATAAAGTCATTGGACAAACGTCTAAGACCGAGTATTATTTGTCTAGGTTTCCGTGATTGAAGCACGTACCGTACGTCCGAATTGTCGATAACCCCCCTTCCCACATCAATGTGAGTTCATAGCCTCGCACTCTTTTAAATGTTTTATAAATGCTTTATAAACCCGCGAGGGAGATAACATGTTAGTTTTTATAAAAGTTTGGACACCATTTGTCCCGATTGTTTGTTTATTGATTTTGGACCCGAATGATTGAATGACCCGATTGTATGACCCGATAAATGATTAATGGACACGATAGATGAAATAAAATGGATTATTAAAGTTAGGTTATGTCACTAAAAGTCCCATTAGCATGAATTGTGAACTACCGGGAGTTGGTAGACGCTTATGCATTTAATAGTACTATTTGGGGACGATCACCCTAGTTCGCGCCTTGACGGTTGATCCCCGTCGTGCCACATTGATTGGTAAGCGAATTAATGTATGAGAAGATTTACATAGCGTGACCTTTGTGACGACACGCTACTTTAGATGGGCAAAATTGGTATCGGGTTAGCTACCCGTTGTTGGTTTAGTAAGGTAACAATGTCATGCGGCTTATAATAATCCGAATTAACGAAATACTAATAGACGCTCCGAATTACGATGTATTGCCTGACTAGCAATACAGGGTCATACTATTGATATTATGTTTGTATTTTGGTTTTCATAACCATATTCATATAACGGTTTTTATTTGATTTTATACAACGTCATAAGACATGTTGTATGATGTTTTTACGACATTGGCTCGTATAATGATTTTTACGGCAAATGCCTATATTATGATTTTCGATAAGGATTTGTATAAAATGACTTTGGCTATTTTATGGCCTATCAAAACGATTTGTACAAAAATGATTTTCAGTAATAATTTTATACTGATATTATATTGATGGAATTTATTAAACTCTATGAATTCACACGGTGTTATCGCTGACCCTTTTCTTTTAACATGTTTTATCTCAGGTACTTGAAGGTAATTCTCGGGAAGACAACAAGAATTCATGGCCCGCACTTAAACAATATTTTTCCATTCAAACACTTTGTAAAAACTTTGTATGAAATAATATGACTTGGGACCGATGTAACTTTGATGTTTATGAATGGAAATGATTTATTATCAAACGACGCGATTTTTATGCGTTGTCTATGATGTGAGTAATGTGCTATCCCGTAACACCAACTAGTCTTCCGCTGTACTGAGTTGTATAAATTTGGGGGTGTTACAAAAAGTATCATCACAGTCAATACCAACCTGCTGAGTGCTCCTTTTGGCAACAAGTCGGGCCTTGTACCTACTCAAAGACCCATCTGCATGATACTTATGTCTAAACAACCACATAGACCGAACCACATTAGCATTAGGTGGTTTCGGAACAAGCATCCAAGTACTGTTTTTAACTAAAGCATTATATTCATCATACATAGCAGCACGCCAATTAGGATCGGATAAAGCAATAGAAGGTGACTTAGGAAGAGGACATATATACGACGTATGTAAATTAAAACGAGGATAACTTGAGCATGTGTGACCATCAAGTGATTTCGAGCTGGAGGGTGGTGTGTTGATGTCGTTAGGTCTGTAAGTGTAGGGGAATGGGTTGTTGCAACTGGCTGTTGGTGCTGGGTCGTGGGTACAAGGGTCGTGGGTACTGGGGTCACGGGTACTAAGGTCGTGCCAGGGGTGTTAAGTTGTTTTTTATGGGAATATGTGCTAGTAGATGTTAGGTCATGAGTAGTAGGAAGCGGTTGTTGGTGGGGGGAGGAATTTGTTTGGTCTATGGGTGATGATCTAATAGGTTGGGTAGGGTTTGTGGAGGAATTTATTAAAGTGTGGATAAGAGGAGATGGGTCAAGAAACTCATATGAGGAAGGGGAAGTGACATTAGAAATGGAGCCGTAAGGGAATTGGTTTTCGTCAAACGTTACGTGTCGAGAAAGTATGATTTTGTTGGTGGAAAGATCAAGGCAACGGTATCTGCGATGGTAGGCGGGATAACCCAAAAAAATGCACGGCGTGGCTCGAGGGGCTAATTTATGAGGTGAATCAAGGTGTGGGTAACATAAACATCCAAATGTGCCTAGACGAGAATAATCGGGTTCTTTTTGAAATAGTTTTGTGCAGGGTATGTCATTGTTAATTCCAGTTGATGGAAGTAGGTTAAGAAGGTAGGCAGCGATATAAAGTGCTTCGACCCAAATTTAGGCGGAAGGTGGGCTTGAAAAAGCAGTGTACGTATAACATTGTTAATAGTTCTAATCATACGCTCAGATTTCCCATTTTGTTGAGAGGTCCGGGGACAAGAAAAACGAAATTGAATTCCATTTTTCTCAAAAAAGTGAAGAAGGTTGGTGTTGTCAAACTCACCACCATGGTCACATTGGAAAGCTTTGATTTCACACTTGAATTGGTTTTTGACATAACATCGAAAATGAATAAACTTTTGAAACACATCAGATTTATTACGTAATGGGTAGATCCATAAGTAATGAGAAAAGTGATCAAGAAACAACACATAATATTTAAAGCCACCGATACTAACAATGGGAAAAGTCCAAATATCACAATGAATAATATCAAAACAAGAGGAAACACGAGTATTCGAACTGACAAACGGAAGCTTCACATGTTTACCAAGTTGACAAGCATGACAAATATGTGAAGACTTCTCTTTATTGCACGAATAAAATTACGAGAAACAAGAGATCGTAGCACTTTCGTACCGGGGTGTCTGAGACGTTGGTGCCACGTAGAATGACTGACAGAAAGCAAAGCACTAGGTATAGAAGATGATTTGGTAACTGGGTAAAGGTCTCCAGAACTGTCACATTTGAGGAGAATATGACGAGTCAAGAAATCCTTTACAGAGAAACCAAATTCATCGAACTCAACTGTACATTTATTATCCCTAGTAAATTGACGCACAAAAATAAGGTTTTTTATTATATTAGGAGTGACAAGAGCATTATGAAGATGCAAATGACGACAAAGAGTTGGCAAGATGCTATGACCCGTGTTGGTGACGGGAATAGTTTTTCCGTCACCCACACGAACAGATAGATATCACACAATTGTTATAAACAATACTTAAATTACTTGAATGAGAGTTTAGATGAGAGGACGCACCCGTATGCATGTTCCATGTCGGATCCTCAAGTGGTATAGTAGAAAAAACGCTAGGTATTACTTTCTCTTGAGTCGTAGCCGAAGAGGGAGCGGGACCAAGAATACCTCTAGTAGTCACACCCGGTTGATCGGTAATTATTTGTGCCCTCTGAAAACTTATTGGAGACATTGGAACCTGTTGTTGTTGCCGACTATTATACACACCATAAGGAACAAAAGGATGTACTTTATTACCATTGATGTACACTCGGCCATTATTACTTCCACCAGAATACCAACAATTAATCATTGTTAACAATTATCCCACCAATAATAAAACAAATAGCTTTCAAGAATTACGAACCAGCTATATCTCATATAATATATTTGCTTATCTTTGATTTGAAGATCACATAAAACAAAGCAATCTGTGTATCCTTCGCATGAAAGGACAAATAATGAATATGGGAAATTTTATGAGATTAAGAAAATAAAACAAAAAGGAGAGAAGAAGCAGATGTAAATTAGGGTTTAGGAGGGTTGAAAAATATTACAGATGTAAAAGACGCGTATAGAGAGGAAAGAGGAGAAAAATTAGATGGCTCTGATTACCATATTGGTTTTGTAATTTTGCTTATCTTCTCATTGAACCAGAATGTTCAGTATATAAGTTATTAAGGTGGGCTGATATCGACTAACAGTTTTCAATATCTCTACTACTTTATAAAGTCTATCAACATGGTTGAAAATGTTGAAAATGTTGAAAAGTAGTAAAGATATAAATTAAATAATATCTATACTCCTTTATAAAGGATACATATCCCCAACCAAAATCCAACCCTCCATCATCTTTAAGATTCAGACTCCAAACCATCATTAAAACCCTAAATTTACACACACCAAACCAACATTCATCCCTAAAAAAATTTCCAAACCTACATCACACATAAACCCACCATACAAACAAATACCCCACTAACATTCATCTCCCCATCACATTTATTCTACTGTTTTCCTTTTACCTAAACACACACGCTATCCTTTATCTCTCATTTTATATTACCAGTAAAAAAATCACTCTACAAGAACATACACACTGCACACTTTCATCTTCCACCCTCCCCGCCACAAAAATTCAAATAGCATCCCGCCCTGACCACCCTCGAACTCACCGTCGCTGGACCTAATCGGAACATTGATGTGGTCGCCTTGAAGTTTTGAAGGTTTTCTAATGTGTTTTTAAGTATATGTATGATTATAAGTCTAAGTTTTGAAGGTTTTTTTTGTAAGTTTATAAATTTTTAGTAGATCTGAGTTTATATTCCCTTTTGCGTTTTTACAGCCGGAAGATTACCGCTGCCACTAATTTGTCGCCGTAATCCTGCTTTATACGCGGCTGTATTGCCATAAGGTATTACTTTTTTTATGGATATGAGTTTGTTACGAATATGCTATAAGATCTTGGTTTTTATACGTCTTTTTCGTCTTTTGTTACAGATCAGTGCCCCCGAAAAAGTTGATGTTGCCGTTTTTTTTCTTCTCTTATAAAATTATATCGCTGTAACAATTTGCTTACAGATTTGTCTCGCCTGAATTTTGTTTTGGATGTTTTTATTTTTAGATCTGCCTTGCCGGAAAAAGTTGCTTTTGTCACCAGTTTTGCCAGAAACGTCGCTGCCAACTCTAATGTCTACCGAAAACAGTGATGTTACGGCTATTAAAGGTTGTCTTGTCGGATTGTGTATAATTTTTAAAGTTGATATTTGTCATTTATCACTTGAAATTGTTATAAGTTGTTACCTGGTAATTTTGTAGCAAGTCTTTTGAACTTTTCGGCTTCAGCATGTATTTAAAATTTTTAGATTTATTAATCTTTTTTAAATATCTGAATAGCTTGAAAATTTTAAGATTTTAGGTTATCACATTTGAAATTTTTGATTATTAAAATTTGAAATATTTCAATCATGTCGAAATTTGAATATTTTCAAAATCGAATCTTTAAATTTGCATGAAAAGTATCGAAAGTAAATGTACTATCAACAATGTCAGGAACATGATGAAAAAGATCGAATTTTTTTATTCAATCAATGCTTGGCATTTGTTTTTTTCATTTAAAACATAATTACGTGTTTGGTCTTATCACTTTTGGATTGGCTGCAATAAATTGATATGTGAATTAATGTGTTGAGATTGTAATTAAACGAGATTTGGAATTGTTTTATGTTAATTAAATGTTTAATTTCAATTATAGTAACCTTAAAAACAAGTCATAAAGCTGCTGTTAGCAAAATCCTTTATAAAATATGAAAATTTTGAAAACGAAATTTAGAATCTCTTTAAATGGTTATATGTATATTTGTTAGGATTACTCAGTTTTGGGTAGCTCTCTTTGAACAGATCTTGGCAAAGTGATTCAAATTTTTTGGCAAATTAGTGTGACGCTGAGTTGCTGAGCGAAGTTAAAAAATTTCCAATTAAAAAATATTTCAAAAACTGCACACATTTCATGGTGGTGTTTGATTAGACTTTGGGGCTCTATAAGTATCATGTAACCATCTCGAGGTATGAAAAAGTAAACATTGACATTTCAATGCAAAAGTTTGACAAGGACAAAGTAAACATGACTCAACTACCCTACCATCTCAATAGTTAGAAAATTAAAAAAAATTAGTTTTTGAACAATCAACTTTTATTTTTTCAAAGTAGACATACAAAATAGTAATTTTCTGGGCGCACATGTCTCTCTCATTTGTCTTCGGCCGTGACTAAAACTTAAAACAACGTTATCAAAACAACACTGCACCTATGCCTATTAAAAGACATTGGAACCATGTCGTCGCAAGCATTATTCATCGTCAAAATTTGGGCGCCATTATTGTTATTTTATATTTGAAAACGAAATTAGTTTTGATGGGCGCTGCTAAATCAGTTGAGAGTTGAGACAAAAGTAAAAAAGCATTTGGTTTGAATAAAAAATATTATACAAAACTTTCCAGAAAACGTCTAATGCTAATCATAACCATGCTCATGCCGTCACATCACGTCTCACGCGTTAAAAACATTAAAACGTGTAGTTTAAATATGCCGTCACATTACGTCTCACATTATTTATAACAATGCTCAAAATAAATTATACTCCATACGTCTCATATTAATAGTCAACCGACAAAAAACACGCAGTTTAATAAAAACAACACTTTTCAGCTTTTTCTCTCTTATTTTTTTTACAATGACAATTTTACCCTTAACTAATTAATTTACAACTTCTTTATTTTTTGTAATAATACCCTCAACTAATGGTGATATGGTAAACTTAATTTACATTTCTTATTTATTTTTGGACTAGAATGTTAAATTAGGATGTTATATAATGTAGATAAGGAATGTAGATAAAGTTTAGTATATGACATCTAAAAATAATAAAGTGGACTATTAATATGGGACTGAGGGAGTAATTACAAAAACTTATAAAATTTTTGAAAATATTTAAAATCTAAAATATTTTGAAATTTTAAACTATGAAATTTGAATTTTTTTGAAATCAAAAATTTTCGAGTTTAAAACATGATATTTTCGTATATTTTATCCGGAGTGGTGTACAATATAGAGTGGCACGAGCTTTATTAGAAAAAAAATTTGGTCGAAAGTAGATATCGCTGCTCCAAAGCGAGACACTGTAAATAATGCTATCATAAAAAAAATCAACCATGTAAATAGAAAAAATTGTGACAACACAACCATGCCGTCAAAAAAGTTATTCACCATTGAAAAATGAGGTTAACCATAAACATGAGGGCTCGAACAGACCCATGGTTTTCAAACTTTCTATTACGAGTCAGTGACGGAGTTGAAGAGGTCATCGACGAAAACTACATACGTATACCCGATGACATGACAATTTCATACACTACCGAGGCTGCCTCAAAGGATGCATTGATGAAGCGGAAGATAGATTTCCTGGGGAAGAAAAGGTTTACTATAGTTTTGATGAAGCGGAAGACGACCCACAAAACTTCTATCCTCTTGAATTCTTAAACTCTCTCAACGTGAGCGGATTGCTACCACATTACTTGCGTTTGAAAATTGGATGCCCGATTATCCTTTTAAGGAATCTCGATTCGGAAAATGGATTATGTAATGGTACGAGGTTGATATGCAAACGCTTTGATCCTAATGTTATCGATGCTGAAATTGCTGTCGGGCAGCATGCTGGAGTTAGAGTGCTCTTGCCAAGAATTCCTCTAGCTCCATCAGAAGAAGATATGTTCCCTTTCAAGCTAAAGAGGACGCAATTTCCTGTCCGCCTTTCCTTTGCGATGACAATCAATAAAGCTCAGGGGCAAACAATTCCAAACGTGGGTGTCTATTTGCCTGACTCTGTTTTCTCCCATGGCCAACTTTATGTAGCATTGTCTAGAGGGATATCACAATCAACAACCAAATTTTTAGTGAAGCCAGTTAAGCAGTTTGCCGAAGAAGGAGTGTACACCTCAAATGTTGTATACCAAGAAGTTTTGCGCGATGATTAACGGTCGTTACATTTGATCATTTGTTGTTTGACGTTTAATTTTAATAACAGCTTTTTAATATGTTGTTTTGTATTAGATATTTTATTTATAACTGAATTATCACATGCTACCACATTTTGCAATTATACTTGGATCTTACCACGATGTAATGTTTCGTTAATTATCTGCCGCTAGACAATTCTGCCGCTATGCGCGGGTACTCGCCTAGTGGAGAATTATAAAGACAAAAAGAAAGAATATTAAATATATAATTCTTATTGGATGTTCAGAGGTATTCAGAATGCCCTTCCAAATCTGATCCGTCTACAGTTTTTTTGCCTCTGGTTATATCTGAACGATACAAAAAAAACAAACATCTTTTTCACCAGTTGAATCTGACTCGGCAAGATTCAGAGGCTCATCAGAGGTTTTTTACAAAAACAAACACTACCTAATTAATAATAATGATTGTCTTAGTTTACTTTTTCCTCTTTTACCCTAATTATTTAAAATAAAAGTAAATAAATATTAAATGTGCATATAACGAGACCTATCATATACTGTATCAAGGTTTCATTTTCCCTTCTTTTCATTTACCCTTTCAGTTTTGTATCTAAAACAAAAATCATCAGACTATTCCATTGTCATCACCGCTTCACAACCATCAGCCACCACTTCACAACCATCCTCATCGTCATCTTTATTTGAACCCGTCACCTTCCACACATCCACAAACACCATAGACTATACCATCGTCGCTTCATTCAGATCATATCCACCATCGATCAACCACAAATCTGCCACCACCTCAATTCTGCCACCACCTATACAGTGATATATGGAATAAGTTTTAATTGTTTGGTTTTGTTTGTAGTTTAATATCATTTATGTTAGTGTGTTTGTATTGGTGTATGTATTTGGTTATAGGTGGTGACCGTGGTTTTTGAGGTATGGTTGGCAGCGATGGTTGCTTCAGATATGTATTTTTTTTCTTTTGGTGATGGGTTGTGAGTTGGTGATGGGGTATGTCAATGGTTGTTA
This sequence comes from Glebionis coronaria, assembly GCA_025667525.1. Taxonomy (NCBI): domain Eukaryota; kingdom Viridiplantae; phylum Streptophyta; class Magnoliopsida; order Asterales; family Asteraceae; genus Glebionis; species Glebionis coronaria. The sequence continues at coordinate 619,682,046 of CM046877.1, forward strand.
AAATGAAAGTATTAAATAAAAACTACTCCCTCCGTCCCATATTAATAGTCCACCGACCAAAAACACGCATATTAATAAAAATATTACTTTTTCAGTTTTCTCTCTCTTACTTTTTACACAATGACAATTTTGTCCTTAACCATTTTATTTACAACTTCTTTATTGTTTGTAATAATACCCTCAAGTGAGGGTAATATGGTAAACTTAATCTACATTTCTTATCTATTTTTGGAATGGACTATTAATTTGGGACGTCCCAAAATAGTAATATGGACTATTAATATGGGACGGAGGTAGTATTAAATTAGTATTGAAGTTTCGACCAATGTAAAATAAAAGTATTACTAGTATCAATTTAGTGTATTTGGTGTCTTTTTAATAGGACCTATTGTGAAAGAAGTTAAAAGCCTTTTTACTCTCTATACTTTGCATAGCGAAGTATTAATAATTTAATATTATCGCCTTTTCCCATATCACTTGTTATGGGAAATTTAACTTCTTAATCTCAAAAGAATGTATTCTAAACTCAATCGTCGCCATAAATTAAATATGGGAGATGATTTGCACACTCAAAAAAGTTATTGGGACACTCACAATACAAGCAGATAAAGCACATTATAAAACACAGTACAACTCTGTAATGCACAAATTTGAGTGTCCCAATCAATTTCATGAGTGTGCAAATCAATTCCCATTAAATATGAATCAGAAATTTAATGTTCATATTAAGAGGGTAGGTGTGGTGGCGAGCCACCCTCGCCATTTCTAGGTGGCACCTCGCCACAGCTCGTCACCACACCGCATATGCTCTCCAAAGACTCGCCAGAGGTCCTCTCACCACCCAATTGAGGGAGTAAACGACAAACACTAATCTCTCCCGCTCTTTTTTTCTTTTCTTTATTCTTTCAAATCTTTATTTTTATGTGAGTTTTTTATTCGATGGGTTGGGGGATGGGTTGAAAATAAAGTTATTTTTAATGTTTTATAAAAAATAAATTTTCATTTATTCCCCTTATAGTTTTATTATTTTCAGTTTTGGTTTATAGTTATAATTTTGTCAAAAGTGTGTATTTAATTTTTTTTTCATAATTTTTTAGCTTGTATTGTAATTTTTAATTGTATTGTAATTTTTAAATTTATTGATAAATTTAATTTTTTTTTAAATAATAGAAAAGAGAATAAAATAAGTAGTAGTGGTGCCAAAATAAGAAGGGGTGGTATGTCATGCTAACATGAGTTTTGTGTGTCAAATGACGTTGTGACTCTACTAACCACCTGTAAAACGGATGGTACTTCTTATGAGAATATTGACTATGACACGACATCTGACGGCTATGACTACTCTGCTCCACCACCTGCAGCAATTGGTTCATATGGCGGTGCTGGTGCTGGACAATATATACCTAGACAGTCATGGCCTCACTATGACGATTGATCAGGTTCTTGCTGTTGGGATATGCGATCGTTTAGCCATCGGAAATACGTGAGCCTATCGGGGGCACACACTCAATGCGGAGAACATACTTTTATTTACGTTTTATTATTTATAATTAAATATTTAATAAAAACTTCACTTATTATTTAATTAACGGTAGTTAAATTAATTAACGGGATTTAATTAATTTATCGTGAGTGCGTTATTTAAATTTGGGAAGAAGATCGCTTCTAGAAAACCCCTAGGCCTTACGACCGAATATATCCACAAGGATATTCTAGAAGATTTTTTTGGTTATTGTTTTGGTAAGTAAATATTCTAGGATATTTGATTGAGGTAATATTTCCCTTAATTAGATTTCTTAGAGTAGGGAACAAGTAATTTGAGGAGGTGGAGATTAGTATAAATACAATCCCACACACCTCATAATTTTTGTCTCTCCCCTCTTTTGTGTGTTTCGTCCGATCGCAACACCCACACCACCATACGATTTTTCCCTTAAACCCTAAAATCACCTAAAGTGTAAACCTTTTCAAGATCGACTACCTTTTGGTACTCCCTTGTGAAGTTTCTAGACCTAATACTAAACTCTTGATCCTCGTATCAAGGTTTTAGTCCCTTTGGTTTTTTTCCCTTGTGGTTAGTCGACATACATAAACCCTAATTAGGGTTTATGTGATTTTGGGTAATTAATCTTGTAACGTTCTATAAACCTATCCTTACGTAATCCCAATTAGGGTTTTGGATCTAGGTTTTCTATTTGCAAGATTATACACTTGTTGTTTGAGAAGTGAAGTTACTACTAGCATCGTAGTGATGTTCGTTTGACGTGTCGTGTGAGCAAACGATGGAGACGGTAATTTAACCGTTAAAGTTCAAGATCAAGATCAAGACGTATTAATTGATTTATTCAATTAATTAAAGGTTGGTTTTAAATTTTTTTTCTTATGTGCTTAATCATGTATGTTATACTAGATTCATTCCGCTGCGTACTCGTAGTTAATGGTTAACTAGTATTCAAAATTCCAACAGTGGCATCACGAGTCAAATCGTATGGCATTCATGGGTTACACATAGAATAAAACACGCTTCCTTCGCTTTAAAATCTCTTTTATTTATGTTTTTATGACAATTACATGCATACTTGTCATAAAGTTTTAATCTTTATCTAGATAATGGTTAAAATTGGGTAGGTTAAATTGAACCGGTTAATAATTACGATTGTTTTTTTATTATCTGTCAAAGACCTTTGCATCTCACTTTTGTGATACTTTCCACGTCATCAAGTACCTTGCTCGAAAACTTGATGAGGGTCTTTGGTCCTTAATTTGGGGAAGACTCATTCGAGACTTGGATCTTATATGATTTATCGCTTTCATATAGAGTCTGTCTTCTGCTTCTACCCCCTTCTAGTCTGTTTTATGTGCTTATTTGTTTTCCATTATGAATTGCAAAACGTAATAATCCAAGATTCTAGGAATCATAAAAACGGATCTCTACTTATATCGAAACTAGCTTTAAAAGTATGTCATATTAATACACTTTTTCCTTGCGAATCGGCTATGTGTTATTTGTTAAAAATCGTTTTTTTTGGAACAAATATTAATATGGACATAAGATCTATGAAACTTGTTTTTATTATAATCTAATTGTTTTGCGAAATCATATTGTCACTCGAGTTGGGCTTACATACCATAATGATGGCTTATAAACTATCTTCTCAACGACGTGATTTGCAAAATTAATTGGTTTATAATACTTAAAAACATCATGTTTTTTTGTGATTTACTAATGATGGACTTGCTATTGCACTACGTGCTCTAGTCAAGCTATCTAGGGTTTGAACGATCTTTAATCTTTTCCCGTGTCATGTACATGTTTCGGCATCTATATGATAATTATCCCAAGCACTTGCACCCTCGGGCGCATGAAGAGTAGGATATAGGGTTTGATCCTTCTTTAATCTTTTCCCGCGGTAAACACACCTATACCAAAAAGTTAATAAAAGGTTTTCTTAACTTGTGCTAAAATATGATTGCATGCATCTTTTACACGTTTTTGACATTTGTTTTCTAAAACTTATGTGATACCTATTTGAATTTTAAGTCTATGCCATCCAATTTAATAGCACTTGTAGTCTTTTTTCGTCATCTGGTCAGAACTAGGGTGAATCATGCACCCAAGGCGATTTTTGTCACTGGTCAGACCTTTGCCAATTATTGCATGCTTTAAATTGGTACGACTTAAGTCGAGTTCCCGGTCAGATTCGGAACCCGAGGCATAAGATGAGATGAAACATACTCATGACTTTATTACGTGTAGAACAAGTTTGTTTGAGATGTTCAATGGTACTCGAAAGAGATGAGAGAACGTCCCATCCAAACACTCTACAACAAATAAACTTCATGAATCGTCTCATAATGCTAAGAGTTGCACTTGTAATGCAATTAACACTCGACGCTTACCTCTTGCCCTACTTGATACTAGACGGTCGGACCTCTAATATTGAGTGGGAGTGCAAGTAGGATCTTAGTCTTATTAGTAATTAATTGGGTAGTTAATTTTATTAAGAATTTAATTATCAAAAATACTAAATTGAACTTTCTAATGTTCCGATTAATTGTGTTATTGCAACATAATTCGTAAACTAAAGTTGTTTTCTTATAGAAAACAGACATAGTCTCTTTTCCTGGTAAGAAAAGCGAGACTTACTCCTATCTCTTCTCATTAGTTGACAAGAATAAGATAGGACCATAATCGAAATGTTATCGATTGCATTTAAACTCACTTTTAATATTTCATTATCCTAACCTGGTTCTAAAATCATTGAAATATAACGTATTTTGTGTATCTAATGTCTGTAGCTACCAAAATAAATGACATCTTGCACTTGTCACGATGTATGAGTTTAAACCGCAAAGAGTAAAGAATTTACTAGCACTTCGCTAGGTATCTTTCTTGGACTCTTGTTATTCCTTAAAGTGCTAAATACCCTTGTGGCTATGTAGACGATAAAGGAGGAATTGCATGCTAAATAGTCAAGTTAATTGAAAGCATGAACAGCTAGTCCCTCATCTACACAAGTAGAATTTCATATACTTTGTTTAAATACCTAAGTAAATGTATACTTGTAGGCATTTTTCAAAGATAAATAAGTCAATAAATTGCTATTCACTTTTTACTGGTGATGTAACATCTCTTATGTTGACAAATCCAGTGGGAGCGTTGCATTTTATTACAGAAATAATATCCATGTTATATTGTCAATTTCAGTGGGAGCTACAAGATTTATTTTCTTGCTTTGTCATCCAGATTATTTCGAACTTGCTTTGAAATAATTTATCACTTCCAAATATGAACAACCACTGCTTCAAGGAAATTGCATTTTATTATATAAGATAACACGTTGCCTTTCTGATGTCGCTTTCTGAAACGTTATCTATAGAATAATAATCCACAATTCTTTGTCTAAAGTTATGGTTCTAAATCTACTTAATATATCAATGACATTATCATATTGTTTACACAATCAACCACATGTTGTATTGCTTGTCTACATAATATGATGTTGTGCCTGACACAAGTGGGAGAAATTGCAAAGTGTGTGCAAGGAACAACATATGATTAGGTTCATTTGCCCAAAAGGTAAGGAAGCTAATAATTCTACTAGGACTTGAACATACAAGATGTTTGTTGTCCTACTACATTCAAATTTCATGATATAGTGAAAAGTTGCTTCAACATTTTTACTACATGTTTAGTAAATATAATTATGGTTAAGATATAATAATCATAATTTTGAAGTATACAAATTAACTTGAAATTACTACTGAACTCAAGAGTTTGCATTCATGATTACTTTAAATTATGTTTTCTTGATAACACATTATTATAAAGTCCTTGAATTACTCACCGACTTATAACATAAAGTATGTAGTAAATAGTTATGTCTTCTTGTTAACACATAAACATAAGATCTTTGAATTATTCAGAGACTTATAATGTATACTTGATATGTTCTGTTTTCTTATAAATGCACGAACATCTAATTCTTGAACTGCTATGTCTTCTTGTAAACACATGGTTCTCGCATTGTTCAAGAAATATACATTATAGCATGCACTTGGATTTAAAATACGGATATTGTAATTTGGCATGACCCAATTAACAAGTATTTAACCCAAAGAGTATTAAGTTATCTATGGAAATCTGATGTAGTCTCATAATTCCAAAACTCATAGAATACCAAAATATTATGGTATGTCTACAGAGTTGAAACGAACTATAGTAGTATAGTTTGATTTATGATAGCTTTAATTATTCTACCTCCATGATCTATCAAAGTTAGAAAATTACGTGTGTCATTGATACACTCAACATAGTTCAAACCTAGAAGGTATTCAAGACAACCCACAAAATTGAAAACCCCTAATTTATTAGGGACTTTCGGTTGTTCCACTTAAACCAATCTAATCTTAAAATCTCATGGGGTTTTTTGATTTTCTACACTTCCTAGCTTGACGGTTGTAGTTTTGGGTTTCCTCCTAGCTTGACGTAACACAAACCTTTCCTAAGGTTATTGGTTAAAAGAGTGACACAAGAATTAGGGTTCATACTAGAAACCCTAATTAGGGTTCTTGGGAGAAATCCCAATATGTCTTGATTAAATTCTTTAATTTGTTAATAACTTATGAAGCATACTATTAACAAACTTGAGATAAGAATTTAAAATGTGTTTTGTAGTCTCTCTATTAAGAATAATTTATTGTTGCTTAAATACTTAGTATTTAGAGAATGATCTCTACTTACAAAAGTAAGTAGGTGTTATAACAAATCTTGAAGATATTCAAGAGCAAAATACACAACCTTCAATATCCACTTGTTGATGTCATATTTTGGTTAAGCATGGAAATGTCAAACCAAAGTAAATGTTACTCTCATTCATAAATCTGCAAAGATACCTCATCACTTGATTGATATTTTAATATCAATGTTGAGGAATATAAGTTAGGAGATCTTTGTAATCTACTAACTGCTAATGAATGTTATCATATCTTGAATATGATAAATGTCTTAGAAATATGAATGATAAGATGCAGTCCTTAAAGGGAAAATCAATCTCTTAAATTTGATATATGTTTCTTCTAATTATAAACTTATGAGGTTGAATGGAGTTTCTTGTGAAGAATGACTCACAAGGACAAAATGGTATACATAATTAATGCATGGCTAAGAATAGGAAGCTTTTAATTATACTCAAGCAATTGACTATGATTAAATTATCCTTCTATGCATGCATTGATTAAATAAAGATAACTCATTGTCATACATGTTTCTATGTAAATGGTATATGTCAATTAAACTTTATAGTTTCCCTTTATGATTACCTTTTAGCGAGGATGGTGTATAATCAAAAGGATTAATGAGTCTATAAAATCTTTATTAAGTATACAAGATAGATAATCAAAGTATGGATTAAATCATGCATCTAGAAACTAAATCTAGAATTTAATTCAATATGATTTCGATTAAATTTAGATGAGTTTGGAGTACACTTGACAATGAGTGGGAGCACTATATGTTTTTTTCTTAAAATTCATATGTTGTATAACATAAGTGAAGATATCATTCCATTTAAGCTAGATGTGATCCTTAAGTTTGGAATGAAACTTCATTTGAGAATTTATGGAATAAAACAAATGACTTTGGAATAAATGTTTATTGATATAAGCATATGCGGTAATTGAGTCCAACACAATGCAATACATCATTGAAGCAAGTCTTGAATGATATATTTCACTAGACATAATGTTGTACATGAATGGAAATCTTATGTTTTTAACTAAGGATTCATTATGTATAAATATTATATTGTGTATATCACTTGTTGTCATTTTTGTACAAGAGCAAAGTGAGATGACAAAAACAATATCTAATATAGAGTATTTAGATTATTGTTAATACAAATGTTTACGAATTATAAAGCATAGTGATGTATGTGTACACTGATGCTAGAGGATAATCGATCTAGTAAAGTGAGATGTTATCATTCATGATAAATCTACTAGCTAGATATGCTCACAATGAGCATTGTTGCATTACACACTAAGGAATAAGAATACTTTACATTTTAAGAAACTGTAAAGATGACTGTCAGTATATCGTTGATGTTAAATACCTTATACAAGGATTGACGATATCCCCTACTATGAAACTTGCAATAGTATGAGCATGTAAGATAAGACACTCATCTTGTTTTCCAAATCTTTCACAATTGAGAAATTTGAAACAAGTATTCGGAAACTTTACTTAGATAACTATTTAGCTTTCTTGTTAAAGAATAGTTGAGAATGTTGGAAACATTTGACTTCAACTTGCTAAATTAGTTTCATGCATATCTATTTTAGTATTTGGATAACTGGGATGGTAAGACAATTATTATTTTCTGATGAATAAAGATAATTGGTATTTGTTATTCATTCATATAATTATTGTTGTCCTATATTTGTATGTTTAATCCTTGAATATTTGATTATTCAAAATATGTCCATTGTCGATTAGCAATATGGGAATATTGTCTACATTAAGAAAAATATGAGTGTTGGTTATATTCTTTAAATATATGGACGGTTCCCACCAAACTCATATGTTATTCATAAGGGATGAGTATTGGACACCCTGAACTTTTGAATCGTTACTTTTGGATCCTTGTCATGAGTAAGATTTCGAAAATGGTGATTAAGTCATCATCCTTAGACTTGAGATGCAAACAAGTTTGTGCATGTGTGAATATCACTTCTTGATTCTATGTCCAACGCTAGTTCGCCAGACCTAGTTATAAAGACTTTAATTGGAAGTGTTGTGAAGCAGCATCCATAAACACTTGTAGTCAATATAGAATTTGTTCCTCCACTTGATATAGTGCAGTGAAGTACCACTGGGCCCTCTCCAGAATTAATCAGATAATTGTGTGGCCGCACCCAAAGTGTAAATCAAGATGATACTTGTTTACGTTTGGTATATCTGAATTAACTTATATAACGAGAAACTAAAATTTAAACTTCATGGAATGAGTTAGGATCCATATCCATAGTTTAAACGGTACTAGTAACAAAGGGATGATTATTAGCAAGTCACATAATCGTATACCATTAATACTTTTGAGATATTCTTCTTAAAACTATACCTCAGTCATTTCTGGTTATAATAAAGTGTTGCTAGATATTTTATTATGGTCGTTGTATGTCTAAACTCTCACAAGTGGGAGTTGTTAGGATATGCGATCGTTTAGCCATCGGAAATACGTGAGCCTATCAGGGGCACACACTCAATGCGGAGAACACACTTTGATTTACGTTTTATTATTTATAATTAAACGTTTAATAAAAACTTCACTTATTATTTAATTAACGGTAGTTAAACTAATTAACGGGATTTAATTAATTTATCGTGAGTGCGTTATTTAAATTTGGGAAGAAAATCGCTTCTAGAAAACCCCTAGGCCTTGCGGCCGAATATATCCACAAGGATATTCTAGAAGATTTTTTTGGTTATTGTTTTGGTAAGTAAATATTCTAGGATATCTGATTGAGGTAATATTTCCCTTAATTAGATTTCTTAGAGTAGAGAACAAGTAATTTGAGGAGGTGGAAATTAGTATAAATACAATCCCATACACCTCATAGTTTTTGTCTCTCCCCTCTTTTGTGTGTTTCGTCCGATCGCAACACCCACACCACCATACGATTTTTCCCTTAAACCCTAAAATCACCTAATGTGTAAACCTTTGCAAGATCGACTACCTTTTGGTACTCTCTTGTGAAGTTTCTAAACCTAATACTAAACTCTTGATCCTCGTATCAAGGTTTTAGTCCCTTTGGTTTTTTTCCCTTGTGGTTAGTCGACATACATAAACCCTAATTAGGGTTTATGTGATTTGGGTAATTAATCTTGTAACGTTCTATAAACCTATCCTTACGTAATCCCAATTAGGGTTTTGGATCTAGGGTTTCTAGTTGCAAGATTATACACTTGTTGTTTGAGAAGTGAAGTTACTACTAGCATCGTAGTGATGTTCGTTTGACGTGTCGTGTGAGCAAACGATGGAGACGGTAATTTAACCGTTAAAGTTCAAGATCAAGATCAAGACGTATTAATTTATTTATTCAATTAATTAAAGGTTGGTTTTAAATTGTTTTTCTTATGTGCTTAATCATGTATGTTATACTAGATCCATTCCGCTGCGTACTCGTAGTTAATGGTTAACTAGTATTCAAAATTCCAACACTTGCCTCGCATGGTTGTATGATCCAGAACATTAATCTGTTTATGTGTATGTGGTAGTAGCTACTAAATGGGCGGGTTGGGTAAAGGTCAGTTTTTTTGTTGGTATGGTTCGGGTTGAACTTGAACAGTGAATTTTTTTTTAACTTTTTACTAGTTGTTTCTGTTGTGTGTTGACATGTAATCACAAAATACAAAAATGTCAGAATATTTACTAATCACACAATCTAGGATATAAGTGGTGCCATGATAAATCTAATTAGAAACATTGGTCACATTGATGATGTAGAAATGATTGATTCAGGATAATGCCTAAAAATTGAACAGTGTCGCATCCAGTTCGACTAAAACTAACAAAATGATAAACCACTTACAAAACAGCTAACTAGATGCTCAAAATCCAGAATTCACTAATCGATCGCATGGATAACACTAAAGCATGTACTATTCTGAACACTTGAACTTAACAAACATAATAATATAAACCTATTCACCTGTGATCCTAATCAGTTTTATGAAGATAATCTAAACCAGAAAACCATGATTTAGTCCAGGATTCCACTCAACAAAAATTGAAGTTGTTTTTGTTGTTGCCGGTGAAATGGCTCGTGACAATATCTTTTAAAGCAGCAACATTGTTGTTTATGATGTTCAGTGGTTCACTATGATAGAGAATCCATATGGATAATGAAGCAACTGCAAAAGCGCCGGCGGTAATCGGGATCTAACTTCTAAACATTTTGCTTGGCCCGCGGAATTTAGCCACCTGGAACAAACCAAATCTTATCGATGAAGACAGATACATGTCCATCTTGTAAAGATTTCCATATAGTCTGTTTACTGAAGCAGTGGGCGTCTCATCATCCACATGTTGTTCAAATGTACGAGGGGCCTGCAAATAGCGTGGCTTTTAATCATAGAATCCAGTACAGTTTACTTTGTCTATTTTTTAAGACTAACACTAGTATTTGACAAAGAGTGTGTTGTTATTTCTTAGAAAGTTGTTAAATGTAGAACATTATTATTATCTAGGGCGCTTACTATAAATAAACTAGAATTAAAATAAAAAAAATGTATATACTACTAATAAAAAAACCAAAAAGAAAGACTAACCCTGTTTTATGAAAGTAAGCTGAACCCGAAACACATGATTTAGAGATGATTATCGAGTAGAAAATCCCTTTCATCATTATCACCCAAGATACAAAAACAACACTACCCGAAACCATTATAAAGATCATGAATCAAAGAATATTAAAAAGTATTCCGAGATTCAAAAATAGAGGTAGAGGTAGCGGCTGCGTTTGTGATAGTGTGTGTGAATTAGGTAGATATAGTGGAGTATTTTATACTTCTTAGGTCATTTGTGGCCCAATGTAGTGGGATTTTGGGTTGGCTACTAGGCCATATGCTTACAACAATTTTGATTGCTATTTTCTTTTTTTCTTTTGCCAAAGTGTACCTTTTTGTAAAAATAAATTTTTTACTTTTATGTAACAAAATTTTTTCAACAATTATTTGAAGAAACTTGTGAAGTTTACAAAGGGATCACCGGATTACGAGTTTGACCATCGAATCTATCGAATCGAGTCATCGGTTCCACTATCGGGTCAACCCGATTGAGTGACTAAAGTCGAATATCACAATCACTTTACGATACTAATGGAGTATTTTGTTCGTGTTTGTATATGGACTTTTATTTTCGTAAGTAGATGCCATAAACTCACATATGTCCTTGTTTGACTTTTCGATGTAATGCTTGATGTGTTGCTAGTAGTACTGAGGGTTCGTTTGGTTTGCTATCAAGAATCACTATAGGTTTCGGTTTGTTTATTAGGTGGAATGGATTTGGAAACAAGGTTGTATATGGTTGTGAAATCCATCGTTAGGTTTATTTTAGGTCTCGGTATAAAAATATGAAAGTTGTAAACACTACTAGAAAAACAGCTTTTACCCACAGCAAGTTCCGTGGGAAATCCAGTGGGAAAGGGCCTTTACCCACGGATTTCCCACGGAATCATTCTGTTTGTAAAAACATCGTGGGTAAATATTTTCCCACGGAATTTCTCACAGAGCGTTGACCATTTTCCCACGGATTTCCCACGGTTTTTATCACCCATTCTTAACATTTAAGGATTGATTTTTTTCCCACGGATTTCCCACGAACTTTCTTCCCACAGATTACCCACATACATTTTCCCACAAATTTCCCACAAGTTTTAACACCCATTTTCCTATATGTTTCCCACAACTCCTTCCCACTGATTTCCCACAAACATATTCCCATAACTTTCCCACAAACATATTCCCACAGATTTTCCACAAACATATTCCCACGGATTTTCCACAATTTTTAGCAACCACTAATCCGTGGGAACACGTGGCTAAATTTCGTAATATCTGTATTTCCCGGATTCAAAAATCTAAAAATATGAAAAACTAATATTTGAAACAATAAATTTCATTAATAAATCACCAAATCACTTACAAATGGAGTTCCCAAAATGCATTAATGTGTCGTCCGATAAAAAACTAAAAGACGCAGACGGATAACACAAAATATAAAGCCTATACAACCTATCATTGAGTGTTCTATGCCGAGCTCGTTTGTCCGCTACTCTTTGATCATTCGCAGCTACCCTCTCATCTTCCATCTTTTTCTTTACATTATCTTTTGTTGTGTTCAAAATACGTATCTCTTGTTACATCCAATTACACATGACTCTGTCAGAATAACAACAATACTATATATCAAAATTGGATACAAGCATATTGCGCTTCTTAAAGCAGAACTTAGCAATCATAACTGGAATAAAAAAGCAAATGGACTATGGTTATAAGCGATAGAAGCATCTTACTGGACAGCTACATGTTAACGGATGTTTATGCTAATGGTGGAATATCTTTAGCTTGACCCATGAGTAAACTTCTTTCTTTTAGTTGATGAGGTGTGAGAAGCTTTCTGAAATAACCAATAGGATCTTCGACCTGTAAGGTGACAAATGATTACCAGCAGAATAATACTTTTTGTTGCCAAAGCACTATAGAAAATCAATTAGAACTATAGTCAATCAAGTGAAGCCTTTCACAATCGCTTGGTTTATATTCAAACAACTGGCTTCAACCAAATCAAGACTTAATGAAATTTGATCAAAAATCCTACAGATCACTATGGATCAAAATTGTAAAGCAAGTTCCTATCTTACAAATCACGGCTTAGTTTTGATTATTTTTTCTACACTTTGTAAGTGACAAAGTTTACTAACTAGTAATGCAATTGCTCAAGATCAAATCACCTACTGATCTAATCAAGAACAATGAAAATCCCTTAAGCCCAAACACTAGTAAAACTGATCAAACCAATAAGCTGAAAGAAAATAAGGCACAAGGAATCTAACAAAGCTTATTCACACAATAAGCTGTAACAATAACAACTAGACTGCGAAAATTATACAACTCGAACTATCTAACACTTCACATCAACATAAACTAGTAATCAAGCAATACTAAAGAAATGAATACCTGACACCCAGGCCTCCATTGTAGGCCTCCATTGTTGGCACTAGCTAACTTATCTGCTAACTGAAATCGATTCCTTGCTAAAACAAAACTAAAAATACCTGAACCTCTACCAAATTCACAAGAAACTTTCTGCCATAAGCTAAATACAAGCTTATAAACAGCTTCTAACACCAAATCAGTAACCAAGAGAGCTTTCCAGCTTAAAACGATCACTCTAGCAACTAATTCCAAATGTAAAACCATAATGTATCAACAAAACCTTTGATGATCATTTCATAACCAGAATCTTCGATCAGAAAACATCAAATGCAATAGCTCGTAACCGTGCTAATCATAACTGTACGAAATGAAAAGATTTGAAGAGGAAAGTATATAAAGAAACTTGAGCTTTGTTAATGGAGGTACAAAAGGTTTGTTACAACATAAATAACAGAAACGTAATAGATTTGGTTACAAGTTTTTAACAAAAATATTACAGAATTTGTAACTACTTTATAACAGAAAATTATACTATAAAACTACTATGTGAAATTTTCACCTAGACTACGTAGACTCAAGTTTATAGAATACAAAAAAGTTTGCACCAGAATGATGTAACATACTAAAACAATGGTTACCTGAATGACTGAAGATGAAGCCTCGCTTGTTTCTGATGGATACATGGAACTCTTTCTAGTGCAGCAAGAGTTTGTTTCAATTTAGGTTCTGCCTTCCCACTTGAAGTAATACCTTAATACAAAATTAGCTTACATCAGCCTTGATGTTCTACCATAACAAGGGTTACATTTAGATATCTGGTTCAAACACATGTTTAAATCCAATCAATTTGAGTTTGTATTCGCTTAAAAGTAAGAAACTATTGCAATAGCAAATCGTTTAAGGTGGATTACAAATGTGCTCTTATAAGACACTCTTCATATAAAAATGCATTACCTCCAGTACAACCTTGATGTTCTGCCATAACACGAAATAACAGTAGGAAAATATGCTTCTAGTCTACGCTCACATGAACATATATGATACTACAACTAGCTAAATGAGTATTCATTAAGATAATACCACATCAAATATGAACATACAAGAAACAATCACAATAGGTATTCACAATTTCACATTACCGAGTAGGCATGTACCACTCGTAGCCATGAACTTGTAACATGAATATACCAAGATTTTAAACAATAAAAACTCCTTTAATAGAAATTTCAGCACGACTATGCAAAACATTGATGCACAATAGGTGATACCGTGAAGGACTCCTACAGTAGGCTCGCTAAAACACGAGAGTTATCCTTATAATAATATACAATTCCACCAACTCATTACCAACTGTATACTAAAGAAGTTCCCGTGCTCCATCATGAATCAATTAGCAAACACAAACAGAACACCCATAAGTGAGATATATTTATGGCCAGTCAATTTGCAACACATAAAGTGAACAACATACAATTATGAATCATTTTGTTGTCAAATGTCAAGACCCAAATGAATAAGTAATCAACTGGTCATTAAATCATTCATGTTCTACAAAACAATTAATAGTTACCAAGTGATCATTAATATTATAAAAAAAACCTCTCGGCTCAATTCAGTTATTCAAAGAATACCATTAATAATTACCAAATGATCATTATTATCTTAGATGATGCATCACAACATCTTAAAACTCAGTTTAACTTCGTTGAACACATATAAAAAACAATTAAAAAGAAACCACTTTGTTTAGTGAAAAAAATAGAGAGAGACCAATACTTATTACAGTCTTCGACACGGACCAAACGAGATGGAAAACAATATATTAGGTTCCACCCTCTTATATGCAGTAACTCATAATGATAATATGGAGCTCGAAAACGGTCACGGCTTCATCCTAACATCTCTTACAAGACATGGGCGATCGTTAGATAAAGAAATGAAGCTACCAATTTTTTTTACTAAAAAAATCATATTGAATTACCTTTTACATCATCGTCGTCAGAATCACGAAATCATCAGTAAACTATGTGTCGTATACCACATATACTAAACATAAGAGTATCAGTATCGTCGAATAACTGATGGATCTGATTTTGAGAATAAGTTTTGTGAGACTAAGAAATAAGTTGGGAGGATGTGAGATCTGATTTTGAGGCTGTGAGGATAGATGAAAAGATAAGGGGATTTAGTTTTGGCGGATATTGTTATTTTAGGATTTGGGTTTTGGGATTTGATTTTTGGTGAAAAAAAAACAGGCGGGATATGTGAAAAGATGAGGGGAAGTTTTATTTGGGGTAAAAAATATTTTTATTTTTTTGGAAATACGTGGGAAATCTGTGGGTATCTCACGGTTATTTTTTATAATTATGATAAAGTTGGGTAAGTACCCACGATTTTCCCACGGACTTATTATATCCGTGGGAAATCTGTGGGAAATTACTCACTGCTTTCTCACGGATATTTTTTGTGGAAAATCTTTGGGTAATTTACCCACTAATTTCCCACAGATTTATCATGTCCGTGAGAAATATGTGTGAAATTACCCATGATTTTCCCATGGACATTATCGTTTCTCTTTAATTTTTTGATATATTTAAAATTCACACATTACACATCTACATCCCGACATAAAATACATCACTAGACATAATAAATGTTCAACGAAGTAGTCGAAAAGGTATCGTTGTTGTACACGATATTTTCAATGGATTAGTCGATAGGGTATCGTTGTATACGAGATGTTCAAAAGAGTAGTCGATAGGGTATCGTTGCATACGAGATGTTCAAATGAGTAGTCGATAGGGTATCGTTGCATACGAGATGTTCAAATGAGTAGTCGATAGGGTATCATTGCATACGAGATGTTCAAATGAGTAGTCGATAGGGTATCGTTGCATACGAGATGTTCAAATGAGTAGTCGATAGGGTATCGTTGCATACGAGATGTTCAAATGAGTAGTCGATAGGGTATCATTGCATACGAGATGTTCAAATGAGTAGTCGATAGGGTATCATTGCATACGAGATGTTCAAATGAGTAGTCGATAGGGTATCGTTGCATACGAGATGTTCAAATGAGTAGTCGATAGGGTATCGTTGCATACGAGATGTTCAAATGAGTAGTCGATAGGGTATCGTTACATACGAGATGTTCAAATGAGTAGTCGATAGGGTATCCTTGTACACGAGATGTTCAAATTAGTAGTCTATAGGGTATCGTTGTACACGAGATGTTCAAATTAGTAGTCGATAAGGTATCGTTGTACACGAGATGTTCAAATTAGTAGTCGATAGGGTATCGCTGTACACGAGATGTTCAAATGAGTAGTCGATACGAGATGTTCAAAGGGTATCGTTGTATACGAGATGTTCAAAGGATTAGTCGATAGGGTATCGTTGTATACGAGATGTTCAAAGGAGTAGATGGTATCGTTGTATACGAGTTGTTCAAAGGAGTAGTCGATAAGGTATCGCTGTATATATGAGATGTTCAAAGGGTATCGTTGTATACGAGATGTTCAAATGAGTAGTTGACAGGGTATCGTTGTATACGAGATGTTGAAATTAGTATTCGATACGAGATGTTCAAAGGGTCTCGTTGTATACGAGATGTTCAAAGGAGTAGTCGATAAGGTATCGTTGTATACGAGATGTTCAAAGGATTAGTCGATAGGGTATCGTTGTATACGAGATGTTCAAAGGAGTAGTCGATATGGTATCTTTGTATACGAGATGTTCAAAGGAGTAGTCGATATGGTATCGTTGTATACGAGATGTTCAAAGGAGTAGTCGATATGGTATCTTTGTATACAAGATGTTCAAAGGAGTAGTCGATAAGGTATCGTTGTATACGGATGTTCAAAGGGTGTCGTTGTATACGAGATGTTCAAAGGAGTAGTAGATAGGGTATCGTTGTATACGAGAATTTGAATATTAATTTAAAGTATTATGTGTTGCTAAGAGAGTTTAAAGAAGTATTTTACCTGACTTCTGGTCAACCCTGTTTGTCTTGCTAGCATAATCTTGTCTGAATCTTTCGGATACCTGAAAAGTTAACAAAAATGCTGATTATAATATAAGTAGATAACCAAGTGAAAGACAAACATAATACTAACGATAACAATGACATATGAGTTGAATTTGGCTGTTATTTATCTCGCTCGAGAAGACTGCCAATGGGGTGAAAATTTTCGAAGGAATATAAGCAACAAAAACTACCTCAAACGATTTTATTCAGTTGTAATGACATTTCTTTGTAATCATAATTACCGTATTAATTGAAAAATTAGAAAAAACTTTGTCGGACAACTTAACTCCCTTGTTTCAAACCGAAACCTATTTTGACCCGTTACCTCTTTTCCCCCTTAATCAAAGGTTAAGCCCAACTAAGTCTAGGAAAAACATCACTCCTTTCTCTATCTATGAAAAAAAGATGCATTAGATCATAAAGAGAATGTAAAAGTGATTACGGATGAAGAAAATTCTCAAACAGCCAAGCACGAAGAATTGTCACAGAACTTTCAGGAAGCCCTCTTTGTGGTCTTCATGCATGTTGTTGCATCATTCCTAGCTGCTGAAGTGCTCTATGTTGCCTGAGCTGCTGATCCACAAACCGAAGCCGGGAAATCCTAACTCTTTTTCCATTTATGGCGGAATCAGTTTCTCCGAGGCTTCTATGAGTTGCTTTATTTGTCCATTAATCGTGTCTCTCAAGCAACGGAAATGACGAGAAATTGTTTGGAGAGCCAATGCCGTGTAGGGCTTAGCTGACCCATTTCCAGCCATAACATCAAATGCAGACACAACAATCTGCATTTGATGGTAGTATTGTTTGTACCTTCTATCAACCTGTTCATATAAAGCGTAGTTCAGGTCTCTTGATTATGTTCATTTAGAACAAGATGTACATATTGACTTTTAGGGTCAAAATTCAAACCTGTGAACTTGAAATTTTTATATATTCTAACACTTTTAAGAAAAAGATGTCGATCGGGCTGATCTTTTTGGTAGACGGTATAGCTTGGTAAACATATAGTTTGCACTCGTATCCAAATCGATATCAATTATAAATTTTAAAAAGATTATGCTTGACCAAAAAGTTGAATGTAAAAATGTAACTCACCTCATCTAGCATAGATATTAACTTTGTCATCTTGTTCTGCTATTCATGTTTCTCAGCAGCCGATAGTTCGCTTGATTCTAGCATAGATATTAACTTTGTCATCTTGTTCTGCAATTCCTGTTTCCAACATTAACAATCTCATCAAGCAGCTGTTGTGCTGCTTTTAGATACTTAGAATCAGAAACCGCCCTTGGAACATTTGCAATTCCATAGGGAGGAACATCTGTCTTGATTGAGTCTGAATTGCTCCCATGATAACTCTCGTTGGGGTTCCTGTAATCACCGAAATGGAATTGGATACCAGTAGGTGAAATATGTGAACAGAGACTCAATGATAGTCCTTCCCCCTGCCCTTGTTTATGCATACCCGAACCACCCATTTGATCCATTAGCATCATTTCATGATTTCTACCATCTCTCCATGATTCACCAATGCTTGACAAGAATTCTTGATGTGACACAACACTGGAATCATGAACTCCAATATGCGGCATGTCAATGCAGCTATTGGGTTGCTGCAAAGTTCCAGCCAGTGAACCAGAAAACTCTTTAGTTGAGGCTGATGAAAAGTTAACGTGCATGTACATCATCATGTTTCCAGCTAGAATGGGTGATTCCGATGAGTAATATTCTTGTAGGGACTCTCTTAAGTAGTGCATTCTAGTTGAATTCCTTCCATTTTCTGGACTTGGTATGTAAGTAGACATATCTTCAAGCCTTTTTTATTCAAATTTATGCAATAGATTCTAGGATCAGAATAGATAAAAAGATCCTAAACTTTTTGAAAATAACTTAATAAAATACGTATATATAAATTTGAATCATTAAAGCTACACAATCAAACCAATACAAACAGTTACCATTATTATTGGTTTTATATCAAAGATGTCATAAGAAATAATACATACCCATTCTGGTAAGGATAAATCCAACTCTGATGTAATGATTCAGTTGGTGGTGTGTCGGCTATGTTTGAGCCACGTCGATGTTGTGATGACTCCGTGTCAAGCTCATCCATTCCCTCATCAAAATCCTCAATGTTATCATCTGTAACGCGATCACCATCCCCAATAGAACTACTACGCCCACCTCTACCACCATGTATACCTGTTGGTCTAATTGTGTGCCTATTTCCTTCATCAATATACTTGCCTATATCTCCCCGATCATCTGCAAATCGGTCACCATTACCAGCACCACTACTACTTCCACCTCTACCAACACATCTACCACCATCAACACCTATACCATGTATACCTCTTGGTCTAACTGTGTGCCTATTTCCCTCATCAATATACTCGCCTATATCTCCCCGATCATCTACAAATCGGTCACCATTACCAACAGCACTACTACTTCCACCTCTAGCAACACATCTACCATTACCAATTCCTCTACCACTATGTATACCTCTTGGTCTAACTGTGTGCCTATTTCCCTCATCAATATACGCGCTTAAATCTTCCAACTCATCTACAAATCGTTCACCATTACCATCAACACTCCTATTTCCACTTCTAACCTCTACTAGCACCAACACCTCTACAAACACCTCTACGAGCACCAACACCTCTACCAACACTAACATCTCCAGGTCTACTAGAAAGATTAATAGGAGGCCTTGCTACAGGATGTAATCTAGGACGAATATGAGGTTGGCCTTCAAGTTCATCTCTAATAGCAGATTTACGTTTACCTGTACTTTTACCGCCTAATTTTCGCTTTGACATGATGTACCTGAAACATCATCATAAACAACTATTATAAATACATCAATTCTAGTGATATCATACTCAAGCATACATACAAAACCTAAATAAAACTAAAACAGTAATAATTATCAATTTTAGTAAACTTGTTACTTAACCAACTATATCACAACAGTAAACAATTATCAAGTTGATATGAAAAAAAACAAGAAACACTAAACAAACCGACCTTAGTTCATATCAATTGCAAGAAACAAGAAAATAAAATAATTGCAGCAAAATAAAGTTGCAATGAAAAACAAGCTACAAGAAACAATTTGAAATAAAAAGATTGATTTAACTCATAAAGAATACATGTTTTTTGCATAATAGTCATCACAAAAGAACATTTAACTGATAAAGAAACAAAAACTAGTTAACAATCATAATAATTAAAGATTTAATAAAATCGATCTTAATCCATAAACTACAGATCTAATAATTAGATCAAATTTAGATACAAGCATATAAATAATAGAAAGATAGAACACACCCTTACCTTTGACAATAGGAGTCAATTAGGAGCGGAGGCCTTGTTAGGAATAGTAGGTCAGATTTTGGGGAAGAATGAAAAAGTTAGGTGGGTTTTGGGGGGAAGATTAAGGATAAGGGGAAATGAAAATCTGAGATTAGGAAAATGAAAAAAAAAATATCAGTTTTGGATCTAAAAGTTGAGATTGAAGTTTGGGGGGAACGAAAAAATTAAGATTGAAGTTTTCCCGGGTATGAAAAAATTGAGATTGGAGTTTGGAGGGAATGAAAATGATAAGATTAGTTGTTAGGGGGAGAAGTAAATTTAGGGATGAATTTATATTTGTTGGAAATCTCTAGGAAATTATAAGTTTTTCCAATGGATTTCTTAGTGATTTTCTAAAACGGAATTTGAAAATTGTATAACAAAATATATTTAACATGATAGTGGAATGACATAAATATGTATAGATTTATTACGGTTAAATTAAAAAAAATGAAAAAGTTAAACGTAAACACTTATTTTGGGACGAAGGGAGTTCCATGATCTTAGGACATTAGAACGTGTCATATCTTAATATTCTAATATTACATGAGATGTTCAAGACGAGTCGAGATAATAATTATACATGAGATATTAAATGGAGGAGTCAATACATGAGACATTCAACGGAGGATTCGTTATAGTATTGTTATACGTTAGATGTTCAACGAAGGAGTATCGTTTTACATGAGATGTTAAACGGGCGAGCTAGTCAACATCGTTGTACACAAGACTTGGCGCTAAGAGTTCCCGGAAAAACTGGTTACCTCTTACTCTCACAAAATTAACGCCAAAAGCTCTACTTGGAGTAATTCGTATGCTTTAATGTTTGAATATTTATCGATTTGCGATCTAATTTGTATGTTCTACTTTGTTGGTATAAGCAATGCTCGCTCATCTTTTTTCTTGTGGACATATTTTGACTTCGTATGATTTTAAAGTACTTCTTTAGACGAAATAGTTATCCAAATATAAACGCATATGTATAATATACATCGTGTTCGTTTTTTATTATTCTTAACTACTTGTTTAGAGGATTCACTAGGAAATCCCTATGCAATAGTTAAAATTCACCTAGAGATTTCCTAGTAATTATTATTCTTAATAAATCCCTAGGAAATCACAAGGAAATTCTGACAGATTAGTTAGGGAAAGTATTTCGTCACAAATTGCTAGGAAATCACTAAGAAAACCATCACTAATGATTGTGCATATAATTCGTAGGAAAATTATTGGAATTCCCTAGGAAATTTCCTAGGAAAGGATTCCTTAGGAAAATTTCATGGGTGTTGCCCCTTTTTCTTGTAGTGTTTGGTTTGATTTTGGTTTAACTTTGAAAATTTTCAAACCGATTAACCCGAATCATACAAACCACAAACCCGAAAACCGAACCGATGAACACCCTAGTATTATAGACTTCAAAATATATAAACTATCAAAGTGGCATGTCCTGGTATATCTTTAAAGCCCAAATTTACGAACTAAAATTTTTTTGTATAATACAATTTGTCAACTTTGAGGACACTATTATTTTATAATTACATTGTGATCACAAGTCATTTATCCAACAACACAATATACCAAATTCTTTTTCCTTGACAAAACAATATCGATCAAATTGAAGAGTCCCGTTCTGTTTGTTTATTAAGTAACTTAATGACTAATGTCGTCACTACATTCATATTTCATTAGATACTATCATGAAACAAAACAGCTATTGTTGCCTCGTTATTTAATAACTAGACGAGTACCCGCGCATAGCGGCGGTTATTCCTAGTGGCAAATAACAAAATGATATGCGAGATTGTGATAAATGTTTCGTGTAATGTATAATATAGAACGTAAAAAAATTAAATTGTAACCGCAAATAGTTGTAAAATGCGATAAAAAAATGTTGCAACGACCATGTTCAATGCAAAATGCTAGTTTAAAATTAGAAGTGTCAAGTCATAGGCTCATATCATAAACGTATGTCACAGGTTATAAAAACTTATTATAGAAGTATTTTGTTAAGAGGTTTCAAATTTGACGTATCAATTAAACAGTTATTTATTCAAAAATATGGTTTCTTATTTTGATACTGAGTAATTTTTAATAACCACTTATTTATATTTTGATATTTTTTAGAAAGGATTTATGTTTTGATATTTGATATAAAACGACTTATTAAACCTGCGCTCCGCATAAAAAGAAGCCTAATGGCAAGCAAAGTTGCTCATGTAAAAAATGAACTTTCATCAACGTACAACCTTAATCATTATCATAAGTTCGTAAGTTCATTAAATGAAGGAATTCTACATACTAAAATTGTTGTTCCAAAGTAACGAAGAATCTTTAATTTAGGTCAATGTTAACTTTCATACTTGGCTTTAAATCTACTGCACACATGATCCCAAGGACTCACCACAACCTGCAATATATTTACAAAGATATGACTATAAATTATGGATTAGTTAATGTGGTTATCTACTTAGGTATTACCAATTTGAAAAGCATGGTGTAAATAACTGTTTCGTCCATAAACCATATTGACCCAGAACAGAAGATGAATATTGAAGCATATCGCTAAGCCCTCAAGTAAAAAAAATGTGCCCGTTATTCGCAGTTTCTTTTTTCCTAAAGGGGCTCTCAAATTTGGACTGAACCGTTATAAGTATTAAAATACAAAAAAAAAGAATAAAATGGTTAACCGCGCTTGTTAACTTTGATTTCACTTCTTTGGTGATTATGTTATCACTTTTTTTCCATCATTTAACTGCAAAATCGTGATAAAAGCATTATCTTACAAAAAAAAACCAGAAACAGAAGCGGATACCATTAACCCGATCCATTGCTCACCCTGATCATTATGTTCTAAAAGCATGGAAAGGTTGATTTAACTGCTATGTTATTTCCATGAACCTAACTTTTGGACGTGTGCTACCATATTAATTATGGCATTAAAGGCAATAATATTCATGAGTCCATAAATTAAGTGCAAATGCTAAAACCATGTTATGGCATTTGGACGTGTACTACAGCCACAATCAGACCAGTGAGAGGTGGTGGCTAAAACCATATAGGAAATAGGTTCCGAAAGAATTCCATATGTACATTTTCTTGGTATGATTGTTGCACACTGTTAAATGACATACCTATCAGCATAGTCGGCATGTTGCTAACGGAACATGATGAGCACCAAATACATACAAGCTATATTGACGTATACCCATAATGAGAAGCCAACGACTATGCGTCCAAATCATACCTCTCCAAACTTTGTAATGTTTATAATGCAAATATATATGATAGATTTAGAACAAAACCACCGAAACCATTAAGAGATGGTGGTGTTAGACAACCTAAACTAACAACAAACATAACCACTAGTTGAAACCACCCTGCAAGTCGAAACAATCAGACCACTGAGAGGTGGTGGCTGTCTCGGCATAAGGAGGTGGTTGTAGCTAGCGGCGACAGTAGGTGAAGAGAGGGAAAGGGATTAGGTTATGTTTTGTTTATGGGGAGGCCATATTTATAACCAGTAGGTTTGGGGTGCTGATTTTGGTTTTGTATAGAATTGTCAAAGTTGAATACAACCGTGAATGCTTATGCATTTATGATTCAATATATTCAAACTTTTGCTCACCCCTTATCACATGTATTTCCTTATTGGAGAAGATATCACACGCTGCATATATTTGTAGCTGTGATTTATAAGGAGTGTGATGGTCCAAAACGTAGTTATTACGTATAAGTTTCTTAAATGGTATTTATTTTCATTCTGTCAATACACGGGGCTGTTTGGTTCACTGTATTTATATGGTTTTTGAAGGATTTAAATATAGAATTCAATTATTTTTGTGTTTGGTTGCCTTTTTACATAGTTTTAAAATGTGAAAGATGCTAATATTTAATGGGTTATGAAAACGTGGGGTTGAGGGTAGTTTTTAATTACGGTACATTTTATGGTCAAATTGGTCCACTATGCCCTTATCTTCTCAATGTCTTCTTCCTGCTCTTTTTTTTTTTCTTCATCCCCTGTTCTTCCTCTTTCTCTCATATCTCCTAATAATTTTTTTTTTCATTTACTTCTTGTTCACCATTAATTTATACTACTCCACTAATACATCTGGGTCTTCATTTTGTATAACAACTTCAACACGCGATAATTAATTTTACACATAAATCTCATTTGGGTATCACAAATTTATTAAAAAGATGGGATTTTAATAGTGATTCGTTATTGGGTTTACGAGGAATCAAATATATGTTAACAAAAAACATGCTTGTTTTACAAAACTATTTTGGTTGGTCCGATCATTCATATATAGCAGTTCTTGATATTTTGATTGATATTAATTTAATTGCATGTTGTTTTTTATTCTTAATTTGATCAAATCTTTTTATTTAACCTACACTTTTTTACCAGGTATATAAGATCTTTATGATTCAAGATAATTTGTTTGAATGATAGCAGGGTGATTACGTCACTTACCATTGGTTATGTGAAAGAAAAATATTTTAACCAAACACACAAAAGGGATTAGATACTTGAGCTTTACATTGGTCCCAATTAAAAATACAACCAACTTATAAAACCTTGTATTCCAAAATTATGAACCAAACACCCCTATATGTATGTTGTAACGGATTAGCTGTTACATTTACAACCAATTAATATGACAAGAGGGGTTTACTAAGATAACAAAAATAATGACAAAAGGAATTGGGTTTTAACATTGCCATGAATAAGTTTTAACAATTCAGTATTAATGTGCAATTAATTTTTTAACATTTCCTAAATAAAAACTTTTTCAACATTTAATGTTTTAGGTAATTTACTTTATAAGTAGTAGAGACTAGCAAATCATATTGAACATATCATGCCTCGTTATTTTAACTCGTAATAGCAAAATAATATGTCTTAAAATTGTACGGTGTATTGTCATTAGAGACAAACGAAAATGACATAAAGCATAAAATGTAAAGACGTACCGTAAACTTTTTGATGGTTTAGATTCAAGGAAACATAAATAAGGAAAATGTTGAGGCGTGTGATGCTCACACTTTCGTTAAGACAGATTCGTCCTCTCCACGGTGATTGACAATCGTGGACGTCTATCTCCCAGGATACAACAACAACGGATAACCCCGTTAGCACAAACGAGTTATCAAGGCGAACCAAAATACATGCCTTCCCTAGTTCCCTCTATTACAAACCGGATACACAAGAATATGAATGATAACAAAAGAAGAGGAGTGTGTTATGTTTCTTGGTATTTTCGGTGTATAAAAATGAGAGACTAGCTCTTAATTTATAGGATTGGAGATGAAAGAATAACGGTCAATACTCGATTTATCTTACTAATAGCTTATTAACACATAGTTAATATAAACGTTATTAATTGACCAAATTTTAAACTTGGTCTTAATATTCATTAATACCATGTTTGATGACCCATCAATTATCATTCAAACCTTAATTGACCATAATTTCCAACAGCCTTTTTACTCTATACTTTGCATAGCGAAGGATTAATATTATCGCCTTTTCCCATATCACTTGTGTATGGGAAATTTAACTTCTTAATCTTAAAACAATGTATTCTAAACTCAATCATCGCCATAAATTACATTTGAATCAGAAAGTTAATGTTCATATGAATAGCGACTCTTGAGATACAATGTTTGCGTGGTATATAAACACATATTTACATTGCAAATCAATAGAAAATCCATAAGGTAAAAGCTAAAGGTAAATACCAAATCTTACTCATAGTACTTGTTCTTACTAGTGCTTTTTTTAATAATTTTTACAAAGTCTATTCTGAAATTTGTTTCTTTCTTTTGATACATGCAACTCGTTACAGGCCAGATCATGTTTGCCCATCCGGTACCAGAAGAAAAAGAAAGACTGAAAGAAGAGCTCGAAAGCCGTAAGATGTTCTTGATGACAAGCCCGCCTCGGTTCCATGGTAACATGGATCCGATTGTAGTATCTGAATGGATTATGGAACTGGAAAACGCCTTTGATGTATGCAAGTGTTCAGATGATCAAAAGGTTTTGTATGCTTCATTTATGCTAAGAGGAAAAGCGTTATACTGGTGGAACATGATAAAGGAGTCGCGTGGAAAAGAGAAGTTAATGAGTTTGTCTTGGGATCAATTTAAGCAACTTGTTTTCAGGAACTACATCTTGGAGAGTAAAAAACGCGGACTCGAGCTTGAACTTAGTTATGTCAATCAAGGATGTGACTCTGTTCAAGATTACACAGTGAAATTTAACGAAAATGTTAGATTTGGAACAATCAATGCGGCAACTGAGAAGAAGAAGATTGAGATATTCATTAGAGGGCTAAAAATGTTTATCCGTAATCAAATAGGTAATAAGGCCAGCATAGAAACATTTGAGGAAGCGGTTCAAAAAGCGCAAGTTGCTGAAAACACGCCAGCATGGATGTGATGAACGTTAAAAGCTCGAGCTGATGTGCTAGAATGAGCAACAAAACATAGGCAAAATGAAATTCTAAAGGTTTTCATGTATGTTATCTGATGAAGTTTATTTTTGTTTTGATCACAGACCACGACCTTTATTTTGTAATGCTTTTACTTGAGTAAAGTCTTGATTTTGAATTTAAGACGTCAGCAAAAATAAGTAAACATAGATGCAGGCGATAGAATCGCATCATCTTCCATTTCGATCTGACCTAAATATAGGTTCGTTTGATAAAATAAGGTTAATTCGGTAGTCTAGTTTTAGCAACATGTCATAAAGTTAAGTAAAGTAGGAAATAAGTATCATCTTTCATATGCATTTTGCAAGTTTCTTCTGAAAGATATAACAGTACGTTTTGATCACTTTGTATACAACCGTGGACATGTATATCGTCATATCGATTCAAAACAGCTCATCTTAGCCATATATATTTTCTTTGTTGTTTGTGTCGAACCGAAATAAGAAAGCCCATCGTACCAAATGCAAATGCGAACATACTTTGAGATACAAGAAAACAAGGTATGGCCTCACGTGTTACGACGAGACTATTTGGATTTGATATATATGTTTTTAAATGAGTCTTTTTTAAACGCAAATACCACTACACACGCAAACCAAACTCGTCCTCTATGAATAACCTGAACATAGTTGAGTAATTGAGAACTTAATCTCGCTCTCCTTCAAAAATGGAGATGGCGTATTGTGACAAAATCGGATTCGCATTGGCTCGAGTGGTAAAAGCCATTCATGGAGATGAAACGGGGTTCGATCATAAGTCGGGAAATTTAGTGGTACATGGGCTAACATAGTGAAATCTTACTCTATCTTACATACGAAAGATATCATTCCATTGCACACGTTACGTCATAAAGTGGGTAATGGTTCTTCTATTCGCTTTTGGAAGGACAATTGAATTGGTGATGGGCCTTTGAGCTCTAAATATAATCGGTTATTTCACTTGGATGTTGATGCTAATTGCTTACTTTGTGATCGTCTCTCGAATGGTATATGGTCATGGAATTGGTCTCGGCAAATGATAGGAAGCAGGAATGAAGAAGCTTTACAGAATTTGCTTTCGGAAGTTGGTCATGTTTCTGTGAACAACTCCCCTGATTCATGGGAATGGAGCATTGCTGCCGATGGGGTTTTTTCATGCATAATTCTCGTATTCATGTGGATAACATTATTCTTCCGTCGCGTTCATCAAGTACAAGGTGCTAAAATTTAAATTTCTCCCCCGTAAGATAAATATATTTATTTGGCGTCTTATAGCAGATAGACTTCCAAATCGTTTAAATTTATCTGCTCGGGGGTGTAGATATCTCATCTATTTCTTGTCCTTCTTGCAACGTGGGAGTGGAATTGAGTGATCACTTATTCTTTGGGTGTGATACAACTATTAACTTATGGAGGCTTATTCGTGTTTGGATTGATGTTGATATGCCTTCTTTCTTTTCTTGCTTTGATTGGCTGCAATGGTTTGAGAATTGGAGAGCATCTAGGATATCAAAAGACCGGGTGTATTGCATTTCCTCGGCTCTTTTATGGTCTATATGGCGGTATCGGAACAGTGTCGTTTTTAATGCTGATCGTATGCTTAAAAGCGACTTATTCGATTTTATTTGTATGATCTCTTTTTCATGATTTAAGTATAGAGGTTATAAAGATTTATGTTGGAATTCTTGGTTAAACTATCCTATGTAATCTTTAGTAATTTTTTTCTAGCTTTTTGCTAGAGTGTTTTTAATTCAATCGTCGTTAAAAAAAATTGAGAACTTCGTATTTTAATATATTTATAACATTTTTCTGAAATGACTAGTTTGAATATGGGCCTAAAAGATATTGGCCTTATTAAAGATAAGTAATGGGCCTTATAGAAAGTACTATATTGTACGTACTAGGGTTTCTTTCTATAAAACTAGTTGTGCATCACACTACTTACAGCCACCCACCCACATTCATTCATTCATTCACTGATACCCTAAATCAAGATTGCGTTGTTTTCATCTCTTTAAAATGGAGGCTGCTGAGAGAGGGTTTTGTTACTCAATAATGATCTCTAAATCATGGTTTTCTGTTAACATCCTGGATTTAGCTTACTCTCATAAAACAAGGGTCAGCGATTCTTTTAGTTTTATGTATTTGTATATTTTAACTTTCTTACCTTTAATGTTTTTAAGTGTATATATTATATGAGCTAGTTTATAAATTCAACCAAAATGATTTTGAGGTCCTAAATAGCTCTGAAACAATTAGATCAGAAACTTAAAACATCACGAAATAACTTTGTATAGTTGATGCTTTCCTCTCTTCTGCTGTTACAGAATTTAGCCCACCCATCGAACTTGCTTTTGAGCTATGAGCTTGAAGCAAAAAAGTTCAAGTTGAGTGACATTGTTTTTCTATGTTGCGGATCTTCTATCCCTTGAGGTTTGTTTGTGTTTCGCATTAATTTTTCCTTTTAGCATGTCATTGCAAGGGTGCGCGCCTCGTTATATATATGTAATGCTGGTTGGCTTGCTGCAGGGACATATGGAACTCCAATCCAAACTCTACAAGTTACTGATAGGTTTCTTCACGGGTGTTGGGGCGGGGTCTCAATGCCTTCGGCTTGATGCGGCTTCAAGTCTTTTTTAATAAATTCAGGTAAAATGAATACTCCAGAGTGATCATTAAGAAATAAGATGATTTGCTCGACATAGTTCTGCAATCAGGAAACATGTGGTCTTTGCTCATCACCCGTGGATGATGCGGTCATCAAGATGCTTCTGCAACGTTGTCCTTCCATTAATGTGGCGTTTTGGAAATCTTGTGCAGCCTTAAAGAAGTCTGGAATCCACAAAATTTTCTCAGTATTTTCTACCCTTATATCCACTTATTCGCCAAATGATGCTCATGCAACACACAAGAAACAATCCGTCCAGCTTCGGGCCTCATTACAAAAGTATGATGGTTTTTCCCGAGAGTGATTTCTCTCTCGATAATGATCTCTAAATCATGGTTTTTTGCTAACATCGGTTTAGATTATCTTCATAAATGTATTTATCTTTTGAATAGATTACTTATTCCTATGAATGTGTTGCAAACTATTTACATCATAAATCATGAATCAATGCTTTTAGTATCATCATCAAATCTTTTAACAGAATATCATAATTTAGTTAGAATATTGGGGATTTTGTATTGCAACAATGAACCAGAAACATAGGCTCTCAATTCTTGTTTTTGGTTATTGGTTAAATCTACAATTGTTCTAAAGATGTTAGTATAAGCTACAGCTTGCAGTGTTTTGAAATCAATCCTTGCCATTTTATTAAACCAGCTACGAACACCTGGTTCGTTTCGAGAAAATTCGGTTTAAAAAAAATCGATTTTTTAAAAATAGGCTTTGGTTTATCTTTTCATTTCAGATCATGAATCGATTTTTTTTTCATCCTCACCGTGGAGCATGTGAGATGCCACCAAAAGAGTTCAGATAACTAGGCAACTAGCACACGTTTAAAGCATCTGAGATGCCACCAAAACATTTCGGCTCTTGATCCGATCGGTCAGGTTCGATCCGGATCAATCTTACCAAAAATCCGTTGATTTTGCCAAATAGGACCAGACCAAAGACCGAAAAAAACCAGATCGAAAAAGACCAGACCGGACCGGACCATTTCAGTTCGGTCTTGGTCCGGGGTTATATATCATTTCGGCGCTCGGTTCGATCCAATTTTGGCCAATCGAGTCAGGTCCGGATCTGATTCTCGACCTTAGTTAAACTACTCAGAAGATGGATAAACAGATACAGGAGATGATTCATTTACATGTAGACATTTACCTAGTATAAACTACAAGTCTGGGAACTAGGAAGTAATTAGGTCGCTAGGACAGTAGCTCATTGCTTGAGGCCGAGTCTTTGGGGAAGGGTCTGGTTGGCATCAAAAAGATGCATGGGGTCAGGGTGTTCCCACCGATTTACACCTTTTGGAGGAAGTAATTAAAGATTGAACTGAAATATACTGTAGAAGTTATAGTTATCTTTAGTCGGGCCAACATCTTTGAGGCCCCTATTCAAAGTAGTCTTCCAGATGGGCCAGTTGTGAAGAAGTTGTTTAAAGTTTAAACTTTACTTCGTATTAAATATTTAATAGATTCAATAGCCTTTGGCCGGTGGGTGGTTGGACACCAAGCCGCGAGCACACGGCGCCAGTCACTGTACCGTAGGTCACCTTTTCGGTTTTCAAGCCGTAGTAGCCAGTTATCGTTGTAGGCGACTGCGCGAGGCACCGTACCGTGCCTCGCGTGTTATAGGTATTCTCGCGTCGTCGACGTATTTTTTTATTTTTTATTTTTAAAACGTCACGTTGATGTAAGGAGGGTGTTTTTGAGGTGTTGGTGTCATGAAAAAAAGTAGTGACGTGTCACCATTTTTTTCCTAGATTCAAACCGTACCTAACCCTTTTATGATCTTATAAAGATAAAAGTATTTTTACCTAACAACATTGCTTATTTTATTTCTTAATTATTAAGTATTAAGTAAATTGTTTTCTCTTTTTATGTGGTACGAAGTATATATTATAGTGGCGACATAAATCCATTAGACCGGTGGTAATGGCACAAAACGGATCGGACGACTGAAGCGTCTACCCACCCCTAGGGACGAAGTCAAAACGAAATATGACCGGGTGCACAAATTTTTTAAAGCGTTATATAACATATGTAAAAAATGAATTAAAACGAAGGGTAGAAACACGTTCTAATTGACTGGGTGCATTTTAGATGCATTTAGAAAAAATCGATGTTTTCTTCATAAATTAACACTACACAGAAAAAATCCATAGGGGTCACGGGCACCCGCGGGAACCCCTAGCTCCGTCCCTGCCCACCCCACCACCACCAATGCATGTACGATGCGTCCCTCAAGTAATTTTTCTCATCCCAGTCGGTCAAGTGACTGGTTTTGCACAATACGCTCGACTTTGGATACTTTGATTAAAAGGTGATATTAGGGGTAAAGAGGGTCTTCTTGTTGGACTATGAAGATCATATTAGAAAAGAGAAAGTCGAGGTGAGAGTGATGACAATCGAATAGTGTCACCCATATCACTAATCTAATGATTTTGATATTATTAAGAATTCTTAATAATTCCCATTTCTCACGTGAAGAGAAGTTTTCGACATGCCATACTTGTGATAAATTAGCATTCCACACTCGTTAAGGGAAAAAAATATAGGTGGTTTAATGCTAACATTTCCCACGTGAAGAGAATTTTTCGACATGATCGGGTCTTTGTTTCTCCTTCTCCACAGGTTCGTATCCATAAGAATAAACATTCATTTTGAATTTGATAAGGAATTCTAATATTTGTTATTAAATCATTTGATTTGAAAGATCCATTGAATCAAATAAGTTTGTTGTTTGAAATAGTAATTTGATATGTCGTCTTCATCTTCTTTTTCAAAGGTTTGTTACTTTATGATTAATTATTTATTTTGAATATTGATTCGAATTTTAATTTGTGTTATTTGATTTATAGGAAACTTTGAATAAGCTTTTCCACTTTTTAGGCATGTGAAGAGGAATTTCATTCATATATAAGGTAAGTAGCCTCAAAGCCTGCCCCATGGGTGGGTTGATTCACAGAATATTGCATGAGAAAAATATGAAAAATGTATGACATACGAATAATAATTATGAAGAGTAAAATGTAACAATAATAAATGACAAAGAATTAAAAATAAAAAATGCAAATTAAAGTAATCTTTAAAAATTAAAATAAATGCATAAGTTTTTAGACAAATATATAAAGTAATCTACCTACTATATAAAACAAGGTTTTTTTTAAACTACTCTCAAAACCCTTTAAAATTTGACCCCTGACATACTCTTTTATTTAGAACCGCAGGATCATATAACACCTTTACACAATTCATTTATTTCATTTTACATCAACCAAATTCACACAATTATTTTCTTAAAAAAACTGCTCTATTAAACCCTTATTCAAAAACGCCAGATCAATCATCTTCATCAACCTAATCGGTGTGATACCTTTCAATCAAAAACACCACATCATTGGTCTACATAATAAAAAACAACATCACTTAACCAAATCATTTAACAAAAAATTCATAAACATCAATCACATCTATATGGATCTTAATAGATCACATTATTTTAATTACGAGGTTCAAAATCAAGTTACATCGAAAAAAGTAATTAAAGGTATATTTCATCTGAAAGTCCCTTAATATGACAATTGTTGATAAACTATAACTCTTGTAACCACGAAACACAATGAAATACTTTTCAAACGCGTAATGCTTTATTAAGTATTATAAACAAAGTATTACAAAGTGGTATGAATACACTCGTTGAATGACAACAAGATATGAACCCTAGAAACAGGTAAACTAGATTTGAGACTCAAGCTTACAAGGGAACCAATGAGACGCTGGTAGGCAGCTGAGGGCTCAGCGGTTCCAAGGAGAGAATTAACTTAGAAAAATTATCCAAGCACAAGCGTTGAGTTAATTCTTCCTTCTTACTCTTATTTATAGTGTACGAGGTTGCTTCCTTAGTGGGAGTAGTTGATACGTGTCACCTTCTGAATGGAAGAGTACAACGTATTAAATGCATGTCTAAATCGAGACATACCTTTAACCAACTTTAGGTGAACAGTTCTGCCAACTGTTCACCTTTTGTCCCACTAGGTCGTACTAGGTTTTATCTTGAATCTCTTGTTTTGACCCGCTCAAAACACTTGGTAGATTCTCCCGCCTAAACTATAAAGGATTGGATAAGCTTTGCTTATCCCAGACTTCTAGGGTTCTTAAGTGATCTCTGAGTGTTGTCAACTCAGAGATCCTTGAACACCAGTACATTCCTTCAACATCCCAGCTATCCATAATCGCTGGTGAGTCTGACTTCAGATTGTCTTCGACTTCTTTGATGTTGTCTTTGACTTAAATGTTCCTGGTGTGCCAGTTGAGGCTTTTCCTTCCACTGGTCTAGTCTTTGTCGCTGGTCCTCTCAGCGATCAGCAGACGCTTAGTCTAATTAAACAAATCTAGACTGTGCCGTAGTTAAAACTTTCATTGGCCCAACAATCTCCCCTTATTTGTTTATAAATTATACTAAGTCTAAAATTATTGTAAGTGAGTACACAGCTTCTTCTTACACATAATTTAACAAACATACCTCAGAGTTTTATTAAACATATAGAACCTAGTCTATTACGAAAACACCCAGAGGTGTAAACATAAACAAAAGGTAAAAAGGTTCTTCAGCGATCGAGGCCTTGATCACAGATTCTCTAGGCTTCAACCTTGTCACTCCTAGAGTTGATGACAAGTTCAACTTCAAACTCAAAATCCTCAGCTGCTTTGCAATTCCTTATGATGCCTTGTTTGAGTCTGATAAGTTGGATGGTTGATGCCAGATGTAATTCATTCATCCGCTGAAAGCAATACTCACAATTACCATTCATAAAGACCATACTTGTCTCTGGTTCTGAGTATACTTGGCCCCCTACTGGTTTGGTGATCTCTTTGGGAAGAACCAAGTTTCTGTGCATCCTATCAACAACAATGTTTTCAGTAACCAACTTCTCCACCAGAGGCCCCATTTGGGTTTTCCTTTTCCTTGGTCCTTGAGGAGGTTGTTGTTGTGAAAGTTGAGGAGGCAGGGGTACCTTCAGCTTCTTTGTCGTGTCTCTTACCCAATTTAGCTTTGCTTGAATATTCTTCATCATTTGGGCAGCACCAGACACAGTCTTCTTTTGGGCAAGAGCCAGCATTTCTAACCATTCAGAGAGGCCCAGATCTCCGAGTTTAAAGTCACTAGAGACTTTATAGTTGGTTAGTTGGTTCTCTCTGTAAGGGTCATCACCACCTTTTTGTTCTTGTCAATGTAACATGCATACTTGGTGATTTGACCAGGTTTAGCTCTCTGGTTTACAAGTCTTTCATATTCCTTTATAAGGTTGCTCCTTTTAACCTCCAATTCTTTGAGCTTCACCAGCTGAGCTTCCTTTACAACATGAGAGAGTTTGTTCAGATCTTCTTTGCTTTTGATTTCAGCCGCTCTGATGTTTGCCAGCCTTTGGTGTTCCAAGATTTGAGCTTTTGCCTGCTCTGGTGTGAGTGGTGGTTCATCAGCACTCTTGAATTTGTTTAGATCATGGTCTTTGGAGAGCCTTGCTGTAGATCCACCTTCTTCTTGGAGGGAGTGCAGGGTTATTTCAGGCTGTTCAATAGCAATTCCTTTACCCCTATCCTTTATTGCATCAGTGCTGGGGTTGAAGGATCTAAGAGGTTGTGGTGTAGGAATCACTGTTGAGGGTTTTGGTTGTTTGAGTGACTGCTCCCCCTTAGGTGAGGCAGTGTCTTCTTCTTCTTCAGAGGTGGAGATTGCTTAATTCTCCCCTTCAGGCATAGCGCCAGTAGTAGCTGTGCCTGAACCAGGCTTAAGGAACTTGATGAATTCTTGATGAACAAATAGGCAGATTTCCTTAAGTTCCTCTTGTAACAGCTCTTGAAGAAGTGTTCCTGAAGGCTTAGACGCCTTGGTAATAGCTGCAACATTTGTTTTGACAGTTGATGTGAGGACAGATGGTATGTATTGCTAGAGGCTCTGGTTAATAACAGCTGGGAGGTGAGCTTGCAAGGCACTCCCCAGTAGTTGCGGAAGTAAGGCAGTCATAGAGGACTCCACAGATGAAGTTAGTGAAGTCTCTAGTGTTGT
Organism: Glebionis coronaria; assembly: GCA_025667525.1. Classification (NCBI taxonomy): domain Eukaryota; kingdom Viridiplantae; phylum Streptophyta; class Magnoliopsida; order Asterales; family Asteraceae; genus Glebionis; species Glebionis coronaria. Next base: position 619,717,858 of record CM046877.1, read on the forward strand.
GGTGAGCTCCTCAGTAGCGTGGGTTAGGGTTTGTAATTCAGAGAGGATGACATCATTTGTGATTTTGGGCTTGGTTTTACTGATGTCACCCCTCTTAATCCAGAGATCCTCAACAGCGAGTTCCTGAACATCCTTCATTCGAGGAACATGGACAGGCTTGAGCTTTTGTAAATGTTCTAAGTGTTGCTTGGCCCATAGTTCCATGACATTTGGGAATGTTGGGAAGGGAACTGGGGTTGGTGCACAGAGCCTCTGGTCCAATAGCCGCTTAGCAGCTAGTTCTTGCATATTGGGCAATGATGGGAAGGAGATGGGTTTCAATTCTGATGTAACTTGGTCATCATCAGCATCCATATCAGCATAATCTGAAATGGTCAAGTCCTCTTCGATAATGAAGACCTCATCCTCTGGCATGGAATCAATGTCTGACATGGCATCAAGATCTATGTGGAGGACTTCAGCATTTTCATCACTAACAATAGAATAGGCATCATCATTCTGCTGTTCTTCATGAAGATTATGAGCCTGTTATGACATTTGTTAGTAACCAATTGTGAAAAATTATGAAGTTATAGATCGCCATTCGCTGCCCCTAGGAAAGCTGGGTGTGATTATCCAACCCCCCCCCCCCCCCTAAGGATTTCTCCTAGGGACTCTTTTAAGTGTGAAATAGTTATGTTGAAGGGTCGCCATTTGCTGCCCCTAGGATAGCTGGGTGTGATTATCCAGCTCCCCCATAAGGATTACTCCTTGGGACTCTTTTGAGTTGTGAAAATTATGTGGTGAATGGTCGTCGTTCGTTGCCCCTAGGATAGCTGGGTGTGATTATCCAGCTCCCCCGGAAGGATTTCTCCTTGGGACTCTTTTAGTTGTGAATTCATGGAGGTTAAAGGTCGCCATTTATCGCTGCCCCTAGGAAGACTAAGGGTGATTCTTCAGTCCCCCCAAAAGAATAAATTCTTTGGGACTCTTTTAGTTGTGAATTATTTGAGGGTAATGGTCGCCTTTTATCGCTACCCCTAGGAAGACCGAGGGTGATTATTCAGTCCCCCTAAAAGAATGAATTCTTTGGGACTCTTTTCAATGAGGGGACCCAGAGACTACGTGAAGTGCAGAGACTCTGAGTCGGGACCTATAGCATGCTCAAGTTGGTATGGACACGAGCACAGTCCAGAGGGTGAAGGATCATCGGGGTGCGTTATGAGCACAAAATGAATCATATCCTTGTGTTAAGACAGAGTGTACAGATAATCCTAAGTGTTCTAGGTGCTGACACAGACACTCTATGGGTTGAGGAAAACCCTAAGTCTTCATCACTCTCTCCTACAGAATGTTGAGAGTGATTGTATGTGAGCCTCCAAGAAAATAAAATGGCAAACTAATACTTGAGAGATATCAGCATTGAGAAGGTTCTTAGTCGTCTCTGCTGAATGGGAGACGCTAGACTCTGGTTGTTTATCAGCGGCAGGCTCTTCAACCACATCCACCAGAGAAGGGGATGGGTTCTTCTTGGTCTTCTTACACTTGGAAGGATTAACATAAGGGGTTTCAGAGGAAAGGGGGATGTCTTTCCTCTTCTTCTTCTTTTCCTTGGGGCACCTTGGGCTGAGAAGAAGACTACACAGAGGTCTTTAACAGAGACTTTTCAGTTGCTCTTTCAGCATTCACCTCATTGTGAGGGATCAAGGGCTCTCCATCAGCAACAGGTAACCCAGTGACCTGCATCATGTGCCTATTTAGAGGCACTTCATCTTCCAAAGGGGTCTTTAGTGATGCAGCAGTGATGTGATAAGGAGAGAAAGAGAGAAGTTCATCATTTGTGTATCCTTCACCCAGCATGTCTTCTAAGAGAAGAGAGAGATATCTTGTTAGAAATACGTTTTTACGTATATTAGAAGTATCGGTCACTCCACAATATTATTAATGTTGTAATAGCTCGTAGTTTATTAGTTACTTATTAAGTTAAGTAAGAACCGGTCCATGGGCTTGTCATGGACCGGCCCAAGCCCAATGTTGCTTGGAAGTATAAATACCCCTTTCCTCCTTAGAAAGGGGTTGGTGGTTGAATGTTTCTCATTTTCACTTATTGAAATAACACATAGTTTTCTCTCACTTTCTCTCTCTAGTTTCTCTCTCTAGAAATCATCAACCCCCTTCATAGATTCATAGGTTATCAAGATTCTACATTTGGTATCAAGAGCTATGGGGTGATTTAAGGTAGTGATTTGTGTGGTTTTTTAGTTTTTGATTGTATTAGTGTTCTTTAAGAAGATCCATCTTGATTCTTGGTGTTTTCGGTGTTTTTGTGATTGGGATTAGTGGATAAGTATTAGTTTTTACTTATTATTGTTGAAATCACAAAACTTTTTGGGTCATTTGGTCAAAATCTGGGTTTAATCTTCATTTTTGTGGTCGACTGTTCATCCGTAACAACCTTCTGATTACCCAGCAAAAGTTCCGAACCAACAAGTTCCGGATCAACCAAAAGTTCCGGACGAAAAAGTTCCGAACCAAAAAGTTCCGGATCAACCAAAGTTCCGAACCAAAAGTTCCAAACGAAAAGTTCCGGATCAACAAAAGTTCCGGATCAAGGAGAAAGTTCCGGATCAAGGAAGTTCCGAACCAAAAGTTCCGGATCAAGGAAAGTTCCGGATCAAGGAAAAACTTCCGGATCAAGGAAAGTTCCGGATCAAGGAGAAAGTCCCGGATCAAGGAAAGTTCCGCATCAAGGGAAAAGTTCCGGATCAAGGGAAAGTTCCGGATCAAGACTTCCGAACCAAAAGTTCCGAATCAAGGTATTCCAAGCCAAATCTTCCGAATCAAACTTCCGAATCAACAAAAAGTTCCGAATCAAGGGTTATTTTGCTTGTTTTTTCGACGATTTTTTAGAGGATTTAATCTTGGTTTCTTACAACAAAAACTCAACACAATTCACAAGCTTTACTTCACTGCTCGATCAACCGATAATCTTTGTCTCTTTGAAGTGAACAAAAATGAATCCGAATTCAGTAATGCCTCAGATGACATCAATTACGGATATTTCCGTCATTACGGGAACGGATAATCGCCCGCCAATGCTCATCAAAGAAGTTTTTGAAGCATGGCAAGGCCGGATGATGTCTTACCTTAAGGGAAAACCGGTTTATGGGAGGCTTATGGTTAAGTCAATTTTAAATGGTCCACTTGACTATGGTACCATCGTAGCTAACAATGTGACTCGACCAAGAGAATTTGAAGAACTTACACCAGCTCAACAACTTGTTGCCGATGCAGACGAAAAGGCTCTTCAAACCATTCTCCAAGCTCTTCCCCATGACATCTATCGGATGGTAAGTCAGTATACGGTGGCAAAGGATTTATGGGAACGTCTAAAGGTGTTGCTACAAGGTACGTCTCTCACCAAACAGGAAAGGGAATGTCAGTTGTATGATCTGTTTGATAGATTCACGTACAACCCAGGGGAAACGCTTCACGATTATTACTTCAGGTTCACCACTCTCATGAATGATCTGAATGTATACAATCTCGTGATTGCTCCATTCCAGGTTAACACCAAATTTTTGAATACTTTACCTCAAGCTGAATGGGGTGAGTATATTACCGATGTTAAGTTAACCAGGGATTTGCATAAGTGCAATTTGGATCAACTCTATGATTTCCTTCAGCAGCATGAGAAACATGTGATCATGCACCGTTCGCCTCGAGGTATGTACCCTGATTCATTAGCTTTGATGGCGAATCAACCAAGCTTGTCTCACAACAACACTCCTTATATCTTGGGACATCAAGCCTATCATCCATCACCTTACATGACACCAACCTTCCCCCAATACTCGATTCTACCGCAACCACCCACCTCACATCAGCAATAATATCGGTTTAGTGCACCTTCATCACAATATGCTACACAACCTCACCCAGCAAGTATTGCACCTTATGCTCAATCTTCATATTCTTCTTATCAAGAGAATGCAGCATATCCAACAAGCTATCCTGATCAAATGAGTATTCCTTCTAGTGATTATGCAGCTCATCAAGACCAAGCAATGTACTGTGATGATGAGGAAGTCCCCATTCCTGTATTCAAACAAGATGCTGACCCAGTTGAAGTGTTAACCACTATGTCTGCTTATCTCACAAGGACTTTAAGCAAACGAGGATTTAGGGGATCAGCTCCTACCAACAATCAGTTGAGGAATTCATCCAATTCTCGCCAACAAGCTACTATTGAGAATGGCAGGGTAATGGTTCAGCCTATTCAACCATATCAGGGGAGACCTACCACATCAACTACCAATGCTCGCACGGTCAATCAGGCTCCAATGGTCAATCCTGCTCCACGGGCTAATTCCACAGGCAAGTTGAGAATGATTACATGCTACAACTGCAAGGAAGAGGGTCACATGTCCAGGGATTGTAAGAAACCCAAGAGGAGAAGGGATGGACAATGGTTTGCAGAGAAGATCTATCTGGTGAATGCTCAGGCACAAGGAAGGGAACTTGATGAAGAGGAGCTTGCATTTCTTGCTGATCCAGGGATTGCTGAACAAGACACTGTCACCACACAGAATGCAGCATACCAAGCAGATGATCTCGATGCGTATGACTCAGACTGTGATGAATTTCAATCTGCAAAGGCTGCTCTCATGGCAACTATCTCCAGCTTAGGGCCAGAAAAGAGATCTGAGGTACTTATTAATACCACCGATAATACCACTGATGCTAGTATTCAACCACATCAAGTTGTGCAAGAGAGTGCTGATTAGAATGAGTCTTCGGTGGTGAGTCTTTCAAATGAGGAGACAATCAATGATAGCAATATCAATGTGAGTCCCCAGACTTTGAGTGAATCACAACCAGGAGCCATTTCGCATACGCCTACTCCTGCTCAACAAGATTTGGTCATGGTTCCTGCTAAATTACTTAGCCAAATGAATGCTGCTCTCTTAGAAACCCTAGCTAAGAATAAGAATTTGTCTGATGAGCTTGCCTTAAGCAATGAGAAAGTTCAAACCTTGGAATTAGTGCCTTCGTCTAGTGTTCTAACTAATCCCGAATATGATCACTTTCGAAACAAACAAATGGGTCACTTGCAAGAAATTGAAAACTTAAGAGCAAATCTTTCTAATGAACTTAAAGAAAAGGAGCTAGTGGTCACTAATTTTCAAAAACTTCAAACGGATTTTGAATCACTCGAGTCTAAGAAGAATGAAATGGAGATTAATGCTGCTAATAAGATTAGAAGTCTAGATTACTTGCTTTTAAGACAATACGCTGCTTCTCAACTAGTGCACTTATTTGATGCTTCGTTTAGAGAATTTAACTTATCACGTCAAAAAGGCCTTCCCCCTAACCCACGGTATGCAAAACAAGCTTTAAGACATAGTCCTAGACTTTATAATGCAACCCAATTAGGATTGGTCTTAGACTCGATTGTTATTTTTGATGATCGCACAAGTAAGGATCTAGTTGATGAGGATCGGTCATACAATTCTGCAAAATATCCCGAGTGTGATTATTTTAAAATGAATCAGGAGCTTGCTAAAACGGATTTTAGAATTCGCTTCCATATAGACAAAGATCTCATTACAGCACCAACCTACATGTTGAATGAAGAAAACCCTAGTACATTTCCTACACTTGTCAACATGGAAGGTCCTAAGGAAATTCCAAAGGATCTCCCACCTGTTAGCACTGTATGGTTAAACTTGCAAGAGATTAATCAATACTTTACTAACTTTGACAAGGTCATTTTGGAATGTACGACTTCAAATGGCCTAAACGCCGGAGAATGGGCTTTCGAACACATGAACGAGGTGTTTAAAAATGAGATCAATCCGTTTGTCGAAACTCTAAAAGGAAGTTTTGCATCTCTTAAGGAAAATCTTGTGTTTGAAATTGGTGAAGTTCAAAAAGTTTTTTATGAAATGGACACCGCTTACGAACTACAACTAATTGAAAAAGAAATTATTTTAACCGAATATGACCGATTCTTGTCTGCAGTAATCTCGTGTGATGTGCTTACTACTGTAAATGTTAATTATTCGAATGAGCTTACATCCACTATGATTAATTGTGATGCTGTGCATATATGTGATGATGTTTGTGATCTCTCTGTAAATGTTGCTGATTCTGTAAATGAGGTAGATAATCATTCTTGTCACGAATCTAACGCTGAGTTTTTAAAGCTACAAGATTCTTACAATTTACTTTCAAAACGCTTTAATCAACTAGAGCAACATTGTATATCTTTAGAATTAAAGCAACAAACTCAAAATGAGGATCTTTTGAAATCAAATAGTTGTGAAAACGGTGTTGAGACGAGTGACAAGATGATTGCAATTGTTAAGGCATTAGAGGAAGAGATTATGAGATTGAAGAGAGATGTGTCATCAAATGAAACATTAAAATTGGAACTAGAGGCCGCAGAGTCAAAAAACCAGGACTTAGAAATTAGACTTGCGTCTATTCTAGGGGAGATGGATCGTGCAAGACAGGGAATGTCTCAAATTTATGGTTCACTAGAAGAACGCTTCGCTTTTAATGCGGGACAGCAACAATCTTATGTTGAACAATTAAACCAAAAATGTGAGGAAATCTCTGACTTAAACATCATGCTCATTGACAAAAATATGGTTTTGGCCGAGTTAAAGGAGACACTTCTTCTCACCCGACAAGAAGTTGTTGATAACTCAGCTACCGACTCTGCACCGTCCACTAGTGCTCCAACAACCAAGTCAGTAGTGCTTTATAAGAACCCGCTTCATAAGAGAAACCCGGTTACCTACGATGATTATATGAGGAATGCCATTAAGCATGTAGATCTTGTTAGGGATATCATAGACGATCTTTATGCCTTAGATCCCTCAAGTAGCTACTATTATTCGGCTCATGAATATATTAAGCGAGTTCAATATTGCTTAGCATATTTGCAATACATAGGTAAACCAGGTTCTGCACTACTTACTAATAGGCCCATTGCTGTAACTCCATTTAATAAGACTCCAGGAGCAAAACCGTCATTGGCACAATCAAGTAAGGCACCTTTAAAATCTGTTGCTAATGTTCCCACTTTGCCTTCTACAGGATTAAAAGAGACTACTAAGGCTAAAGGATCGCCACTCAAGAAAGATAAGATCAAGCCCTCCAATAGTAGTGCCAAAAAGAAGAAAGTAGAAGCTCACCATAGGAATGTTAGTTCAGTTTTAAATAAGAAGAATCATGTTAAGACTAAAAGCTCTGCGCCTGTGCAGAAGCCTAAACCATTCGTGAATTCTAATTTGAATTGTTGGAATTGTAATGAATGTATGTTTTCCCAACGTCATGATTTGTGTCTTATTGATCATGTGAATGAAATGAATGCCATTAAGAATGGTCTTGAATGGAAGCCAACGGGTAGAACTCGTGCCCAGGTTGGCTGGCAATGGCGTCCCACTGGTAGGACCTTTACATTAGATGGAAAAATGTGCCCTTTAACTAGGAATGCATCCATTGAGGTTAGGTCTGAGCGTCCTTTAGCTAGGAACACTCGCACTCAAGTATGGAAACAGCGCCCTTTAATTAGGTCAGCCCCCACTATAGTGCCTATCAGTGAAGAAATACCACAGGATTTAAGCCAACTAGAATCTACACCACCAACTAGGAAGAAGAAGGCTAGGAAATCTAGGAAACCTAAAGTTAGCAAATCTAAGATTATTAAATCTGTACCTGCTAATAACAAGGAACACTCAGATTCCGATACCTCTACATTGTCTTCGTGTGGTGATATTTTCAGGTGGTCCAAATCATCCTCTGGTATTTGGACTCCGGTTGTTCAAAACATATGACCGGAGATCGCTCGATGCTTCGAAATTTCGTCAGCAAGTTTCTTGGTACGGTTAAATTCGGGAATGATCATATTGCAAAGATAATGGGGTATGGTGAATATCAGATTGGAAACGTTACGATTTCAAGGGTATACTATGTAGAAGGTCTTGGTCATAATTTATTCTCAGTAGGACAGTTTTGTGATTCCAACCTAGAGGTTGCTTTTCGACAACACACTTGTTTCATCCGCAACTTGGAAGGAAAAGATTTGTTGAAGGGATCTCGTGGTGCAAATCTTTATACGTTGTCTCTACAAGACATGATGGCCGCTTCTCCAGTATGTCTTCTCTCTAAAGCATCTAAGACCAAGTCATGGTTATGGCATCGCAGATTATCTCATCTTAATTTTGATGCTATCAATCATCTGGCTAAAAACGAATTAGTTCGTGGTCTTCCAAAGCTCAAAATTCACAAGGATCATTTATGCTCCGCGTGTTCAAGGGGGAAAAGTACCAAGAAACCATATAAGCCCAAAGCTGAAGACACCAATCAAGAAAAACTTCATCTTTTGCATATGGATCTTTGTGGGCCAATGAGAACTGAAAGTGTGAGCGGTAAGAAATTCATTCTGGTTATTGTGGATGATTTCTCCAGGTTTACATGGGTTAGATTTCTACGTACAAAGGATGAAGCACCGAAGGCTATCATCACTTTTCTGAAATTCATTCAGGTACGTTTGAATACTACTGTCCGCCGTATTCGTACAGACAATGGCACAGAGTTCGTCAACCAGACTCTTCGTGATTACTATGAAGGAGTTGGTATCTCACATGAAACATCCGCTGCACGCACTCCACAACCAAACGGTGTCGTTGAAAGACGGAATCGTACGCTTATGGAAGCTGCTAGGACTATGCTTATTTATGCGAACGCTCCATTGTTCTTATGGGCAGAGGCTATATCTACTACATGTTTCACCCAAAACCGTTCTATCATTCGGAAACGCCATGGAAAAACACCTTATGAGCTTCTACATGATCGTAAACCCGATGTTTCATTCTTTCATGTGTTTGGTGCTCTTTGTTATCCAAACATTAATAGTGAGAACTTGGGCAAGCTTCAACCGAAAGCCGATATAGGTATTTTCATTGGTTACTCACCCTCAAAGAAAGCCTACCGAATTTACAACCGTCGTCTTGGCAAGATTGTAGAAACTATGGATGCAGATTTCGACGAGCTGACAGCGATGGCTTCTGAGCAACACAGCTCTGAACCCGCGCTTCATGAGATGGGAACCGGTGCTATTAGTTCCGGATTAGTTCCCAATAATCCTACTTCTACATCATTTTTACCACCATCAAGGCCCGAGTGGGATAAACTGTTTCAACCGTTGTTTGACGAATTCTTTGATCCCCCAAATGATGAAGTTCCAGCACCCGTAGGGATAGCTCCAATTCCTGAAATTGTTGCTCCAGCCAATGAAGCTTTATCTAATGCATCTTCAATTCACATTGAACCGGATGCACCTTCACCAAGTGATTCTCAAACTACACCTGAATCGTCACCCCTACTTGTGCCTAATGATGTGGAAGAGGATTCTATTGATCACGATTTTGAATATGCTCACCTGCAAGAGCTTCCTTTCTTTGGTGTAGCGATACCTGAAAACCCTTCAGCCGCGTCTACCTCAGAAGAAGCTCCTTTTATTGTTCACTCCAGACCACCTAGGATTGAAAATCATAGTACCAAATGGACAAAAGATCACCCAATTAGGAATGTCATTGGAGATCTAGATAGACCAGTCTCTACACGCCATCAATTACAAGAGAGTGCACTATATTGCTACTTTGATGCATTTCTCTCTGAAGTTGAACCTAAAAATTGGCAGCAGGCTATGACTCAATCATCTTGGATTGAAGCCATGCAGGAGGAACTAAATGAATTCCAACGACTTGAAATATGGGAATTGGTTCCTCTCCCTGACAAGGTTAACATCCTTACTTTGTTATGGGTTTATAAGGTTAAACTCGATGAGATGGGTGCAGTATTGAAGAATAAGGCTAGATTGGTTGCTAGAGGATATAAACAAGCCTTGGGTATAGACTTTGAAGAATCTTTTGTTCCTGTTGCACGATTGGAGGCCATTAGACTATTCCTTGCGTATGCTGCTCATATGAATATGATCGTCTATCAAATGGATGTGAAGACGGCATTTTTGAACGGTGAACTAAGGGAAGAAGTCTATGTTAGTCAGCCAGATGGGTTCGTTAGCACGGAGTTTCCTAATCATGTGTACAAGCTTAAGAAGGCTCTCTATGGGTTGAAACAAGCTCCACGCGCGTGGTATGATCTCCTCTCAACATATCTCATTTTGGAAGGCTTCTCCAAAGGCAAGGTGGACCCCACTCTATTTACTCTCAAGGAGGACAACGACATGATTCTGGTACAAATTTATGTTGATGATATAATATTTGCTGCCACTAACATAGAATTGTCAAATCGCTTTGAGAAGATAATGTCCACACGCTTTCAGATGTCAATGATGGGAAAAATCTCATTTTTCTTAGGATTATAGATTTCTCAAAATCCCAGAGGCATCTTTATTAATCAATCCAAATATGCTCTAGAATCGTTAAAGAAATATAACTTTGATAATTGTGACCCCGTGGACACTCCAATGGTGGAGAAATCCAAGTTAGATGAAGATAGGAATGGGACTATTGTCGATCCGAAACTTTACAGTGGGATGATCGGCACCCTTCTATATCTAACTGCTAGCAGGCCTGATTTGCAATTTGCTGTATGCATGTGTGCTCGGTATCAGGCTCGGCCTACCGAAAAGCACCTACATGTTTTGAAAAGGATCTTTCGGTATCTAAAAGGAACACTTCATCGTGGTCTATGGTATCCGAAAGATTCCTCTATTGCTTTAATATCATACGTAGATGCCGATCATGCTGGATGTCAAGACACGAGGCGTAGCACTTCTGGATCTGTGCAACTCCTTGGAGATAGATTGATCAGTTGGTCTTCAAAAAGGCAGAAAAGCGCTGCAATTTCTAGCACGGAGGCTGAATACATCGCCATGTCCGGTTGTTGTGCTCAAGTCCTTTGGATGAGATCACAATTAACTGACTACGGTTTGGGATTTAACAAAATCCCGATGTATTGTGACAACAAGAGCGCCATTGCCCTTTGCTGCAACTACGTTCAACACTCCCGGGCCAAGCACATAGACATCCGCTACCATTTCATTAAAGAGCAGGTGGAGAACGGAGTGATCGAGCTGTATTTTGTCACTACTGAGTATCAGCTGGCGGATATGTTCACCAAAGCATTAGATCGAGGACGAATCGAGTTTTTGATCGACAAGCTTGGCATGAAATCATTCACTCCAGCGACTCTCAAAGAGTTGGCAGAAGAATCAGCTGAATAGTGGTGGTAAACTATTCAGAGTATCCTTTGTTCGTGATCATGTATATTATAGTAAATATATAAACCACAAAAGAAAAATACAAAAATATAAAACCAACAAAAACCATAAAAAATATAAAACCTAGAAAAACCATAAAAATTATAAAATCAAGAAAAACCAAAAATATTTTTCGTTTTTTTAAAATCGGGCATGTCTTTTAGTACGGTAATATTTACGGCCTTAGAAATGTCGATCAATATTGACACGGTGCCATAAATAGAGTCCGTATAAAAGTTGTACATTTTTAAAACATGCCCATTATGGCTTGTAGTTATTTCAGACTGCAACCTGGTTTTCATATTAAAGTCACGTATTTCCTTGGAAAACGTTGGCTCAGAACAGGAATTAATTTTCTCGGGCATGATTTACAAGCCAAATCATGCAAAGGGATCAAGTTTACTTTATAACTTGGTCTAACACGCATTAATGTACGTCTTAGTGCATTAATTTGTTAAAATAAGAGAAATCTTATTGACACCACGAATCAAACTTTTTCAAGATACAAATTGGAAATGTTTTCATCAATATTTGACTCTTTAAACAATGACTACAGCTCTTTAAATAGAAAACGGGTCATCGTTTAAGGGGGAGAAAATATTAAATCATCTTCGTCATTAAATTGATTTTCAAAAGTGTTTGTGGAAAATTAATTGGCTGAATGATAATTGAGTGGTATTGATTTAGAAATCGACTTGTTCTCGTTCAAGGTGATAGGACTTGCTTTAAGATCTTGGAGATATGCTAATAGGTTGAGATGCTTAAGTTATAAGCAAAAAGGAAAAGGAGTGAAAATGTAGGGTTAAAAGTGACAAGTTGAGAAAGTTGCAAAATTTTTTGACCTTGTCAACCAAAACCCCCCCATACGTTTTACTTTCTTCTTCACTGTTACATTTTCAATTTGCCGCCATTCAAACACACATACAAGCTCTAAAACCTCTCGTTTATTCATCCAATCCGGTTCATTCGATTTAAAAGGTAATAAACAACTATATTTAACTTATAAATTCGTCCAATTCATCATCTATATCCCTTTAGTTGCTTCGGATAATAAACCTTATCAGATTTAGGGTTTATTCCTTAATTAAGCAGTAATTGATTAGGATTTGTGGTGGGTTTTGCTCGGAATAGCTTTAGATGATGTGGTATTGCCTTAGTTTGCCTTAGAACTCACTAAATGCGACTAGATTAATCCTTCATAGCTGCGTTTCTTAAGTTCCGGATGAACATGGATATAAACTTCCGAATGAAGGAATTTTCTGAAAAACTTCCGAATGAAGGAATGTTCCGAGCGAACTTCCGAATGAAGAACTTCCGAATGAAGGAAGTTCCGAATGAAGGACTTCCGAATGAAGGAAGTTCCGAATGAAGAACTTCCGAATGAAGAAGTTCCGAATGAAGAACTTCCGAATGAAGAAGTTCCGAATGAAGAAGTTCCGAATGAAGAAGTTCCGAATGAAGGAAGTTCCGAATGAAGAAGTTTCGAATGAAGAAGTTTCGAATGAAGAACTTCCGAATGAAGAAGTTCCGAATAAAGAACTTCCGAATGAAGAACTTCCGAATGAAGAAGTTCCGAATGAAGAAGTTCTGAATGAAGAACTTCCGAATGAAGAAGTTCCGAATGAAGGAATGTTCCGGATGAAGAAATTCCGAATGAAGGAATGTTCCAGATGAAGAGTTGTTTGATTAATATTGTTTGCCTGTTATATGTACTTGTTGTATTATGTTATGAAATGTGTTATGCTTAGAAGTAAGAATGATATATATCTATATGTTTTTTGTGCATCAACCTTTCATGTCTTATCTTAAGCAGATACAATGACTAATCCAACAGTACAAGCAATCCAAGACTCTAGAGAAGCCGCTATTGCTAAAGCACGAACCCTCAAGTTCATACCAAACAATTACCGGCTGAAGCAAGTTTCAAAATCCACTCACCATGGATTTAAAGTAGCCATAGCAATCCTTGATCACTCTCATTTCAAGAACGCCCTTAGGAGTACTACCTCGGTGCCGTATGAGTACATGTATGAGTTCTGGGCTACCAAGGAGAGTACTTCAAACAAGATCACCTTCACCATCGACAACAAGCAGCAGACGCTCACAGTTTCAGACTTCCGTAAGATTTTTGATATGCGGGATACACCCAAAGGCATGTCATTTTCGAGGGATCCTACTAAAGATGAACTAATGGAGATGTTCGAGGCTCTTGGATGTCCTGACATACGAGTTGCGTCTGAGTTTACCACTGCTAAAGTAGGACAACCTTGGAGAGCATTGTTGGGTATTCTCAGTAGATGTCTTACACCAAAAACAAGTGGGCATGATGCTTTGCGCAGTCCTATTATGAACCTCTTCTATGGCATGTACAAAGGTGCAAATGCAGATTATGCATTGTTGATATGGGAAGAATTCACCTTTCAACTCTTCCAAAACAAGAAGCTGAAGACAAATTTCTTTCCTTATCCTCGGTTTATCAAGCTTATCATTAATTATTTTATGAAAAATGATGCTACTATTGATAGGCGTGCAGCAAGTCGTTATCACACTGAAGAAGCTGATGATACTGTGGATCTAAGGCATGAAGGACCATCTGGTGGTGTGATTCCTGGTCCTATTCCCGATTATCTTCTGACGGAGAAAATCAAAGGCTCTGTTGATTACAAACTACTGCTGTTAGAAATCAAGAAGCTGAAAGAAAGCCTTCAGACTGGAGAAGACTCATCTACTACGGTCAAGAGTAAAGGTAAACGAAAGCAACCAGCTGCTTTACCTGAACCCGAAACCAAGAAGAAGAAGACTGAGGTTAAGAAGGGAAAGGGTAAGGCTGATGAGTTAGCTCTACGTGACGAAGAAGATGTTGTTGATCCTACTCTTGACAAGGCAGAGAGAAAAATGATGAAGATAGCAATTCAAAGGAGTAGGAAAGATACTGGCGGTAGTGGTTCAGGTGCAAGGGTAAATATTGAAGAAGAGTATGAGGAGCCAGAGGATATTGATGAGTTTGGGTCACCTGAAAGGTATTCTACTTCGAAGGATACATCCATTTCGGTTTCAGCAAGTGTTGAAAAGGAGTCCGTTGCTCCTACTATCATGGTGTCTACTCAACCTTTAGCAACTCAACCTCCACCAATCCAACCCTTACCAACCAGACCGGCTTCAACACCATTCCTTCCACCACCAATAACTCCCATCCTTAGTACCGTAGTAACAACCGAGCCTCTTCCATCAACCCAGAGCAGCTCTGCAACATCTACAATGGCTGCATTGGTGATGGCCGAAATGTTGGATAAACATACGGATAATCACAAAAGAGAAATGGATGAACTTCGCCAAGAGCTACATAGACGAGTTCAAAGTGAAGAAGCATCTAGGAAAGCCCAAGAAGAGATGCTTGCTAAGTTCGCTGCTGATATGGAACTGACGCGAAAAGCTCATGCAGAAGAACTAGCTCAGGTTAAGCAGGCTGAGGCTGATAAGCATGCTGCACGTATCACGAGACTTCAAGCGATGAGGGATAAATACAAGGAGCAAAAAGAAGCACTTGAAGCTTCTGTTGAAGAGAGAGTGCAAGAATCCGTTGAATCCATTATGCCTAAACTGCGTGATGAGTTGAAGACACTAGCAGCTGATAACTTGATGATCAAGTCATCCAATCCTTCAGAATCCGCCTACAAAATTGCTTATGAGTTAACGGATTTTGAATTAAAGAAGATCCTCAAAGCTCGTATGGTGGAACTTGGATCGTTTGATAAATCTAGGATTCAACGGGCTCTTTACAAATCCCTGAATGACGCTATCATGGAGGATGATAGGTTATTCAAAACGTTTGGAAGTGTGGTACCTTATCACATTCTACCTGAGGAGGACAAAGATGATAGTGAACAGGAAGAGGGTACTGGTGGTGAAGAAGAAGAGGAAGAAGAAGGAGAATAAGAGGAAAAGGATGATGATGATGATGATGATGATGAGGATGATGATGATGATGATGACGATGATGGTGGTGATGGGAACGAGGAGAGTGCTAGGGGGAGCAACCAGGATAGCGATGGGGATGATGATGGGGGTAAACAGCCTAAAGAGGGAGATAAGGTTACCAGCTCCAAGAAACCTGCTAAGTCTGGAACCAAGTCCAAGAAAGATGCTGAGCAGAAGGAAAAGTCTACCTCTACGGAATCAAGACGATCCAAGTGGCGCCACGATGTGAATACTACTACGACGTCATCGATTCCTGGTACATCTATTGCTGTATCATTACCTATTACCACTAACCCCATTAGTTCTGTTGTTGTTGCTCCTGTGATTGCAGAATCGGTAACTGAACCTGAAGCTGCACAACACTCACCCGTTCACGACACCGCCGAAATGCCTGAATCAGAACCAGCAGATGTTCGCGTATCTACTCCTCTACAACAAGCACAACAATCTACGGTTCCTGAACCAATCACACGAGACTGGGCAGACACGTTGGAGATTGACGAGACTGCACCGCCACAGGCTTGGATCACGGCAGCGGCGCAATATGATCCGATCACAGATGCTGACAAAGATGTTTTGTATCTCCGTATCCGCAGTCCGATTGACTTATGTGCATTTCTTGCTCATGAGTATAAGACTTCGGTTACTCCATCTTTGGTGAAGAAAGCGCTGAAGGATAAGAGACTTCGCGCCAAAACCCGGTTAACCCAAATAGAGTTCGAGTATTATGCCGATGAGATCCTGAAAGCTCTGAATACCGTTCAACGGCCAGGTTTTCATGAATCAGAAAGAGCTCCACCTCCACTTGATCCTACTCAAGATAATCATATAGCTCTCGACTTCTTCATCACCAATGATCTGGTTTATCTTCTCAAAGGGTCATCAAAGTACGCAACCTCCCTGACCTTGCTGAAAGCTGCCAACTGGGGGACAATACCCTTTATCGAGGAAAAGGTAAACCGACTCTGGGTCCCGAAGGTAAATCGTAATTATGATATGTATGCTGTCATAGGTGCATCACACTGGGACGAACGAGTTCGAAGGGCGTACAGGGGCTGCTGTCTAGTCAATTCAGGAAGTAACGTTAGATCCGATATCCGCATCTCCAGCATCTTAGGGCTGAAAACTGAAGCCAAGAATGGCTATTATCATGTGACGGAGATTCGTTTGAAAAGGGAGGATGACAGAGAATACAAAATCCAGCAGGGAGATTTTTCTCTCATTCGCCTTGAGGATATCGAAGATATGTTGCTTCTGATGACCCGTGACCAACTCACACATATTCCTCGTGAAGACCTCATTGCCTTGAATACAGCTCTTCGTATGTTCACACGAAGCGTTGTTATCAAGAAACGAGTTGAAGATCTTCAGTTGGGAGTCGAAAGTTACCAGAGGAAGTTTAACCTAACCCGTCCAGTGAATCAAGTGTTACCTCAACATGTAGATAGATGTCCCTATACCGGCATTTCTGTCCCGAATTGCGGCATCTTCTACTTGAACAGTCGAGGTTTAATGAAATTTATGAGGGTGGGTGAGCTTTATAAGTACAGTGACGGGACTCTTCTACAAGTCAGAGGAAAGTTGGAGCATCTTAACTCGGGTGGGACTTTGCCAGAGATGACGGAGGATTGGCATCCGGGTTATCGGCAAATGGCGAAGTACGTGATCAAGAAGATTGATCAAAAGCTCCGTGAACGTAGACTGATGAGGAGCTTGGAAAGATTCGTTGGTGGTAGACCATATTTAGTGCACCACAAGCTACTGCAACGATCCATCTAATGGGTCGTACATTTCAGGTCCACTTTATATTGGTTTTTCAATTGTGAATATGTATATTTGTGAATATTGTGCTTTAATGGCTTGATGTAGTGTTAAGGTATGATAATTTTTCAAAAATTTCTCACGAGATTCTAAATCTTTCAAAATATATCATACTAAAGCACTACAAATATCCCTTATTAACTTAAGGGGGAGCATTAAAATGTTCTATGGCCAAACATCGATTTCATTTTTACCCAAAGACCGGTTAATCCATTCAATATCCCAAATATTAATGGTTAACATTTTGGATAAGGGGAGAAAATGGGATTAAGGAGACTTAAGTGATACTTGGCTAAAAGATGAAAAAGACTTAACGATAATCCAACTTAATATGTGTAAAGCACGTGTTAAGGGGGAGCGTTTTTGATGAACAAAACACCTAAGGTACAAAACTTTTGATTTTAATATCACAAGTACCTTATGTGATTTTCAATGATTTTTCATGGTGGCAATTCCTTCCCAAAACACGCTTAATTCACGACGAATGTGGTGACAAAAAGGGTGGTAGGAATAGGTTTAGTCCAATGATTCATCAGAGCCGATGGAATCTTCCCAAGGACAATTCCCTAGATAGAATTAGAAGTCCTAGGAAAGATGGAGAAAGAATGTGAACGTAGCTGAATGCCGACCAAGTACTCAAGCTAGCACTGGAACAATCACAACAAGGTGCTAGTGATGACGTATTGGTAAGCATTGAAGGGGTTGAAGAATGAAAAAGAATTGTAAAGATAAAGGGTGTAAAGAAAGAAGCCCTCCTTACAACTTTAGGCAGAAACCGGGTCAATATATATGCTATTGAGGTCATTTTTGCTAATGATTCTCGGTATTGAATAAAGACATCATAGACCCAGTGATGCAATGCACAACCCTTCCCAGCTAACTCAAATATCTCTCAAAAGGTATTTGTTTTAATCACACGGAGATCAACACGTTATCTATTGGTTTATTCACTCCGAATAGACTGGTATTGAAAAGGTGGCACTCCTCTCCAGCCATCGCTCACTAAATCAAAACGCACTATCGAGTCTAGAGCCAAGAGATCATCAAAAGTCTCATTAGGACACTTTCCATTTATTCCTTGCTTTCTCACACACTGTGAAAAGTAAGAGATTTTCATGAGTCCTACGCAATATTCCTGTAATATTGCCAGAACATCCGAGTAATACGCAAGTATTACAATGAAGATGGAAATCCTGCTTGAGCCAACATCAAACAAGCTCATGGTAGGTTACACGTGCGGTTCTTTTAGAATCAATCTTGTGAAAAACTGGAAAGAAACAGTGGTTTAATTCTTAATTGAACTTAAACTCGTTCCAGGCCTCTACGCATTATCATATGATCTTGCCAGAACACTCGGAGTGACTCTTTATTGATCACAGTGACGAGTGGAAATCCTTCTAGTGTTAACATCAAACAGCACTTGGTAGGTGACGTGTAAGATTCTTTATGAATTGAGCTCGTGACAACTGGAAAGCAACGATGGTGAAAATCTTAATTGAAATTCACTTGTTCCAGGTTTCATGAATTGACGGCTTCAAATCACAAGGATAATTTATCCAAGTGATTCACTCTTTATGTTCGCAGTCAGCTTTGGACGGTCGAATAAAGAGAACGGGTTTACCCGCGAAATCCTGTCAGGAAGTTAGTTAATTGAAACTATCCGTCACGGGTACGATATCTAATATCGTCCAACGGTCTTCACCGACCGGAGGTAAAATGCTACCGAATTAGAATAAAATGTTCAAAGCCATTTTATTCGTGTCGTTGCTGTGTACCTGTTGAAGACGGTGGCGTTGCTGTGTACCAGTGAAGACGGTGGTGTTGCGGTGTACCTGTAGAAGTCGTTCCTACATGCTTATGTCTTTCTGCATCAAAGTTCAGCAAAAATTCAAGAAAGTACAAGATGAAGTCTTCCGCTGTAACAAACTCTGAAGCTTTCGAGAATTCAACAAAAAGACATAAGTGTGTGGAACATGGAGTCACGAGGAGGCAAGTTTCAGAAGAAGGCAAAGATCGCACGTGAAAGGCCAAAAGAACAATGCTCTCAAGCCAAAGCCTAAAAGATCAAACCAACATATTCACAACAAAAGAAAGAAAAGAAGAAAAGACTACGAGCTAAAGAACGAAGACTTAGTATAGTATGCTAGGTTTAGAACTTTGTAACGTGGAGTGACCTCCCTTAGGGGGAGATTGTTAGAAATACGTTTTTACGTATATTAGAAGTATCGGTCACTCCACAATATTTTTAATGTTGTAATAGCTCGTAGTTTATTAGTTACTTATTAAGTTAAGTAAGAACCGGTCCATGGGCTTGTCATGGACCGGCCCAAGCCCAATGTTGCTTGGAAGTATAAATACCCCTTTCCTCCTTGGAAAGGGGTTGGTGGTTGAATGTTTCTCATTTTCACTTATTGAAATAACATATAGTTTTCTCTCACTTTCTCTCTCTAGTTTCTCTCTCTAGAAATCATCAACCCCCTTCATAGATTCATAGGTTATCAAGATTCTACATATCTTGTGTAGCAGATGGTGGCCAGTCTGTTCTTCTTCCCTTTGTTTTCTAGCTTAGCAATGAGGTCAGAGTAAAGTATATGGGCGATCCCTATATCTTGTCCCCAAATTAAGCTATAGGCAATAGCTTGCTGGGCTCCATTAAGTTGATCATGAGACCCCTGGTTTCCACCCAGACATTTCACAATATATAACATTAGCGTCCTCCAAATAGGTGAGAAGTAGTTCACTTTGATCAGGGATTTGGTCTGGAAACCTTGTGTGGTTAAGGGTTTATCATTGTCGTTATGAGGATGAAGGGTAGCAAGAGCCTTCTTCACAGTGGCGCTGGCAGGCACAGCGGACATGCCTTCATTGACTGGAAGTCCAATGACTTTGGCAAAGGTATGAAGATCAAAGGTGAGAGGTTGGGGATGTGTGGAAAGGTTGAAGGTGATGTGTGAAGAGGTTGGATCAACTTCCGCGCTATACTAGAACTCCTTCAAATATTGGTGGTAGCAAGTGGAGGGTACTCTGGTTATGGCTTCAAAAATGGTGGAGTTTTTGAGGAAGGAGAACAAAGGTTGGTAGAGTGAATTGGTGTGTTCCAAGAGAGCTACACAATTGTTCAAGGCAATTTTGCCATCGTGTATCCCAAAATCAACATTCGAGGCGGCCAGTACGGTGAAAGCGGTGTTAGATGATGAAGACGCCATTGTTGAAGTGGAAGAAATGAAGGTTTTTAAGAAGATGAATAGTTGTGTGTGTGTGAAAGTTATGAGAATGTGAGTTTTGAAAAGTGAGTCAAGGGTTTTGATAAAAGGGTTTGCCGTTTTATAATTAAAGCATTTAATGCAAAAAAAAATTACCTTTTAAGAAAAGTGGGACCCCTTAACTCTTCATGTGATATTTCTGTCACTTGGAAAGTGGGAAAGTTGTTGACAATAAAGGTTAATCATTTGAATTAAATATGGGAATATATTAAGTCCTATTGGAATGTAACTACCTTGTTACATTCAATTCCCTTTAATGCCCAAAGACAGAGGTCAGAGATCATTTATCAGATTTGTTTACCAATATTGAGCATACCCAGCTCAGCAACCAACCTAGAAAAACTTGGCTCAGCCAGAGGTTTGGTGAATATATCAGCGAGCTGGTATTCAGTGGGTATAAAATGAAGCTCAATATCACCTTTTAAAATATGGTCTCTGATAAAGTGATACCTGATGTCAATATGCTTAGTTCTGGAATGAAGTACCGGATTATTAGAGATGGCTATAGCACTTGTGATGTCACAAAATATGGGAACCTTTTCATAAATGATCCCATAATCAGCCAGCTGACTTTTCATCCAGAGAACTTGAGCACAACAACCAGCGGCCGCAACATATTCAGCTTCAGCTGATGACATGGCCACAGAGTTTTGTTTCTTGGCGCTCCAACATACTAACTTTCCACCAAGGATTTGACAACTCCCAGAGGTGCTCTTTCTATCAAGACAACACCCAGCGTAGTCAGAGTCTGAGTAGGCTTTGAGGTCGAAGCCTGATCTATTAGGATACCAGAGACCCAAAGTGGGAGATCCTTTTAAGTACCTAAAAATTCTTTTGACAGCTACAAGGTGGGATTCCTTGGGGTTAGCTTGGTACCTAGCACAGAGACATGTGGCAAATTGTATGTCTGGTCTGCTTGTTGTGAGGTACATTAGTGACCCAATCATGCCTCTATATAAGGTCTCATTAACAGAGACCCCTGAGTCATCAGCTCCCAAGTTGTTGGGAGGAAGCATGGGGCATTTCACTGATGCACAATCAGACAGATCATACTTCTTAAGCAAATCCTTAACATATTTTTCTTGACAAATGGAAATTCCTTTTGAATTCTGTTTAATTTGAAAACCCAAGAAAAAAGTTAATTCCCCCATCATGCTCATTTCATATTTTTTGGTCATTAATTTGGCAAACTGTTTGCTCAATGTAATATTGGTTGAACCAAAAATTATATCATCCACATAAATCTGTACTAAAATGACATCACCCTTGGACCTATAAGTGAACAGGGTTTGATCAATGGTACCTCTGACAAATTTATTTTCAAGTAAGAATTTGGATAGGGTTTCATACCAGGCTCTAGGCGCTTGTTTTAGCCCATGGAGTGCTTTGTGAAGTCTCAGACGTGATCAGGATACTCACTGCTTTCAAACCCTGGGGTTGATAGACATATACTTCCTCTGAAAGCTTCCCATTGAGGAAAGCACTCTTCACATCCATCTGGTATACAGTAAACCCCATATAAGCTGCAAAGGCTAGGAAGATTCTGATAGCTTCTAATCTGGCTACTTGTGCAAACGTTTCATCATAGTCAATCCCCTCATATTGATTATATCCCAGCACCACAAGCCTAGCCTTGTTTTTGACAATCATGCCAGCTTCATCCCTCTTGTTTCTGTAGACCCATTTAGTTCCAACCACTTGCTTTCCAGCTGGAGCTTTTACTAGAGTCCACGCCTTGTTTATCTTGATCTGATTCAGCTCATCTTGCATTGCAACAACCCACCCTTCATCTAGAAGCGCAACAGCCACATTCTTAGGTTCATCCTTAGAGAGAAAATCAGCGAAAAGGCATTCATTCGCTGAGGCGGTTTCCAGAGATCTTAATTTACCTCTGGTGGTCACTCCTTCAGAGGGTTCACCAAGAATATTCACCAGAAGAATATCTTGGTTCCTACTCCATTTGGATTGAGGAGCAGGAGTCTCTGTGGGTTCAGGAGTCAAAACAGGTTCAATGAATGCTGAGGGTTCTTCACAGATTATTTCTTCATCCATAATCTCTTCATCGGGAGGAGAGATTGGTTCGATAAGATCAGCATTCACAGTAGTGGGTGGAGTGATTTGTTCAGCATTTTCAACTTCTGGAGTGATGTCAGAGATTGAATGAGGATCAAATGCATGAACATAAGGGAAGTCCTTGTGACCGCCCTTGGATGATTCCTTGGGATGTGAGAAATTATCCTCTGGATAAGATTTAACTTCATTGAAGTCAATGTCACATTCTTCTGAGTTGGTGTGGTTGATGACAACATCTGCTTCATTGAAGGTGACATGGATGGATTCTTCTAATTCTTGTCTACGGATGTTGAACACTCTGTAAGCTCTGGAGGTGAGAGAGTAACCAACGAAGAATCCATCATCAGACTTTTCATCAAATTTTCCCAGGTGATCTCTGTAGTTGTGAATGAAAACAGGGCAACCAAAGACATGGAAGTAGCTTACATCAGGGGCTCTCTTCCTATATACTTCATAAGAGGTCTTGCCATGTCTCTTCACAATAATGGATCTGTTTTGTGTGTGACAAGGTGTGTTCACAGCTTCACCCCAAAATTGTTTAGGAAGTCTTGATTCGCTGAGCATTGTTCTAGCAGCCTCTATGAGGGTTCTGTTTCTTCTTTCAGCGAAACCATTTTGCTCAGGGGTGCCTGGGTTGGAAAAGTTTTGTGATATTCCCTTTTCATCACAAAAGGCTTCCATGGCATGATTCTTGAATTCAGTTCCATTGTCACTTCTGATAGCCTTAACTCTGCAGTCATTGAGATTCTCAATTTCTCTGATGAAGGACATTATTCTTTCAGCAGCATCACTCTTTCTTTTGAGAAAGAATACCCAAGTGTATCTGGAGAATTCATCTACAATGACTAGTGTATATTTGTTGTGATTTAGGGATTGAGGTTTTACTGATCCAAATAAGTCCATGTGAAGGAGATGGAGGCACTTATTTATGGAGAATGATTGTTTAGTATTGAATGAGGCTCTGTGGTGCTTCCCTTTCTCGCACGCTGAGCAGGGTCTGTCTTTCGTGAAGGTCAGAGAGGGAAGCCCAGCTACTAAATCATTCTTGGCCAGTTTGTTAATGTTTTTGAAGTTGAGATGGGAGAGTCTCTTATGCCATAGCCAATTTTCACTATCAGATGCTTTGGCATAGAGACAAGTGTTTGTCCCCTCTGGACAAGATGTCATGTCGATGACGTACACATCCCTTCTCTTGGGTGCAATAAGAACAACATCATCAATTTGATTGAAGATTGTTCCTTGGGTCTTGGTGAACAGAACTTTGAAGCCAACATCGCAGAGTTGACTAATGCTGATTAGGTTGTGCTTCAGTCCATTGACATAAGCGACCCTTGTGAAGGTTATTCCATTACAATCCACTGAGCCATAACCCTCAGTAGCCCCTGAGGAATCATCTCCAAAGACTACTTTAGGACCAGACTCCTTTTTATATCTATGCAGATATTGTTTAACCCCTGTCATGTGTCTGGAGCACCCGCTGTCCAGATACCAAACAGATTTCTTCATATATTCCTGCATAGATATAACAAATCCAGATTAGTTTCTATGATGAACCCACTTTCCAGTGGGTCCATGCTGTCGCTGACCAGCGACATTGTCCTTCTCTGGTTACCTCCCCCTCTTTGGTTGCAATCCCTGGGTTCATGACGCATGCTTCCACAGATGTCACATCCAGGATAATGTTCGCACTCATCAGAGTGATGGTCGAAGAAACCACAGTACTTGCAGGGGGTTAGGTCTGTAACCCTGAGAGTTATCTCTGGGTTTTGGCTCAGTCTTTCTTGAGGGTCGATGAGGAGTTTTAGATCTCATTTGAGTTATGGTTCTTTGAACCGCTATGATCTCCTCATGCTCTCTGGATGTGTGTTCAGAGGACTCGCATGTGATACATTTAGGTTTCTTGGAGCAATCCTCGGATGAGTGATTCTTGAAACTGCAATGCTTGCAAGGTCTGAACAAAGCTCTCCCCTTGGAGCTACTAGACCCCTCACCAAGAGAGTTAACAGATGGACTATTAACTCTGGGGTTGATTTGTTCTTTCAACCCTTTCACCTCTTCCATCAGGGTGAGGAGAAGTTGCTTGGTGGGAGAAAGCTCTTCAGGGGGAGGAGTGGGTTTGTTGGAGTCCTTAGCCACAAAAACCTTTTTATTCGCTTTATCAGCGACTTTGAGAATTTAATTCCCAGGGGTTTTAGTTTGAGGTTTTGGGCCAAGCAAGGAATCAGATGGGTTGGCACCAGCGGGTCTTGGTGGAGCTGGTACCTCTGATTCTTTGTCAAAGTTCTTCTCATCCACAGAGGTGGAAGAAGGAGAAGAGACATCTGATGGGACAAATTTGACATTGGGAACAGGGACATGTTTTTTGAATCTACCCTTTCCCCCAATAGCCTGAACCACATCACCAGGTATGGATCCAGCGACTATTTCTTCCACTATGGATTGAGCCAAATTCCATTTCTCAATGGTTTTTCTAAGTTCAGAATTTTCATCAGACAAAGACTCATTTTCAATGGATAATTTGCTCACTTCATTTTGAAGTTGATTAGCAAGATTCACAAATGGTTTAAGATTTGCTAATTCAGATTGGCAAAGATTTAACTCTGTTTTAAGACTATGAAATTTGTTTAACAGGTTTTTTCTTTGCTCTTCCACAAAGTGGAGGTCAACCAAGGTATAGTCACTTACATGGTCTCTATCAGGACCTTCAGTCATAGATAACATTCTTTGTACTTTTTTCATGGTGATATCCACCCATTGACCAGATCTTGCTTCACTTTTACCCACAGCGGGTTCTTCATCAGAGACAGCCATAAAGGCTCTGATGGTGGTGGTACCTTCATCCTCAGAAGTAAGAGGTTCATCATCCCAGTCGAATGAGGAGGCGATTAGACCTTTTTCAGTCTTCTTAACATCTTTTTTCTTTGCTGCATCATCGGCTTTCTGATTGAGTTTTAGCAACACAGATTTCAAGGCTTTGTATTTGACTTTGTAGTCCTTCTTCCCTTCTGAGTCAGAGAGAGGTTTGCTTGAAATGAGAGTTGGAAAACTTCTTCTTGCTGTTGTTGTTGTTGGATGAAGGGAAGCTTGGAGAGGAGGTTTTGTTTGACCAACAATCTTTTTTATAGTGACCAGTCTTTCCACAAGTGTAGGATGACACCTTGGATTTATCAACCTTTGCAGCTCCAACTCTACCAGATCTCTTGTAGTACCTCTTTTGATCAGCTAAAAGAGCTCTGTCATGGAACTCAACATGTAATTCATCAAGAAATTCTTGACTACTTTTGGTGTCCTCTTCAATGTCAGAGTCGTTGTCCTGAAAGGAATGGTTAGCAACAAGAGCTTTTGAACCAGTGATACTGGTGGTAAATCTGTCAGTCTCTGATTTATAAATGGAGTCAATTAGCCCTTCTTCATAGTTATATCTACCAAACAATTGGGCTAAGGTATCATTCTTTATAGCATTATTAGCTCTTAAGGCCTGATTCAGGCTAAGCCATTTTCTAGGTAAGCTATTGACAAAAGTAGCATTAACCTCAGCCTTAGGTAGAACAACTCCATTGTTTCCTAAATCATTCAACAAAATCTTAAGCCTAGTATAAGTTTGTGCAACAGTTTCTGTTTCCAAAGCTTTAAAAGCATTAAACTTAAGTCTAAGGGCTTGGATTTTGGTTTCTTTTGTTTCCTCTGGACCTTCATACCCTAGAACTAATTCAGTCCACATCTCCTTAGCAGAGTTGCATTTAATGATGGACTTCATAATGTTCTTGGGTAGGCAATAGACTATGATACTTTTGAGTCTTTTGTCCTGGTTAGCCAGACGTCTATCCGCTGGAGACCATTGCTTAGCAGGTTTCTTAATGGGTCTCTCAGGGGTAGAGGAAACGGCCAGTGGTACATATGGACCATTTTCTAAGATTTCTATCAAGAAGGGTTCTAAGCCATCTAAATATATAAGAAATTCACTTTTCCAACTTGAGAAATCCTCTTTATCGAATGCTGGTACATTGGACACATGTGACCCCCCTCGAACATCAAGTAGTTGGGGAAGGTCATCATCATTATTACCAGTGCTTACAACTGGTGTAGGCATGGTAGTAGATGTGGTGGCCGGTATGGTGGTCGAAGTGGTACCTAAACTGGTTTGACCAAAAGGTAGAGGAGGTATAGTATCAGCCATATTAAGATCTTGATTTTAAAAACTAGAACTGTTTATGAAAAGTTTTATAAATCAAACCGCTCTGATACCAATTGAAAGTCCCTTAATATGACAATTGTTGATAAACTATAACTCTTGTAACCATGAAACACAATGAAATACTTTTCAAACGCGTAATGCTTTATTAAGTATTATAAACAAAGTATTATAAAGTGCTATGAATACACTCGTTGAATGACAACAAGATATGAACCCTAGAAACAGGTAAACTAGATTCAAGACTCAAGTTTACAAGGGAACCAATGAGACACTGGTAGGCAGCTGAGGGCTCAGCGGTTCCAAGGAGAGAATTAACTTAGATAAATTATCCAAGCACAAGGGTTGAGTTAATTCTTTCTTCTCACTCCTATTTATAGTGTACGAGGTTGCTTCCTTAGTGAGAGTAGTTGATACGTGTCACCTTATGAATGGAATAGTACAACGTATTAAATGCATGTATAAATCGAGACATACCTTTAACCAACTTTAGGTGAACAGTTCTGCCAACTGTTCACCTTTTGTCCCACTAGGTCGTACTAGGCTTTATCTTGAATCTCTTGTTTTGTCCCGCTCAAAACACTTGGTAGATTATCCGCCTAAACTATAAAGGATTGGATAAGCTTTGCTTATCCCAGACTTCTAGGGTTCTTAAGTGATCTCTGAGTGTTGTCAACTCAGAGATCCTTGAACACTAGTACATTCCTTCAACATCCCAGCTATCAATAATCGCTGGTGAGTCTGACTTCAGATTGTCTTCGACTTCTCTGACGTTGTCTTTGACTTGAATGTTCCTGGTGTGCAAGTTGAGGCTTTGCCTTCCACTGGTCTAGTCTTTGTCGCTGGTCCTCTCATCGATCAGCAGACACTTAGTCTAATTAAACAAATCTAGACTGGGCCATAGTTAAAACTTTCATTGGCCCAACATCATCCTTGGTATTATTAATTATTAATTAATTAATATATATTTTGAAGCACATGCTATGATTTCTGCTTTTTATAATAATTTGTATAATCAGATCCTATAGGTAGATTTGTTCATATATTTTTTAAGACGAGTTTTATATTTTTTTTAGTTAGGGTTTAAAAATTTGTAATTTCTTTGTCAAGTTTGAGATATCTGTGATTTTATTTTTTAATATAAATTGTTAATTTCAATGATTTTAATGATAAAATATATTTCATGGTTGAAAAATTTGAATTTAATGACATGATAGGAATTGGTTTTTAATTATGTAACTGAATCCTTCAATTGTAGCTAAAGTTTTGAAATTGATCATAACAAAACACACTAATCTTTTTTCTCTACATCTTAACTGAGGTAATATATTCCCCCGTTTTTAATCTTCAGATTTTATGCTTTGTTAATATCATGTTTAGTTGTATAACAATTTGCTTTTTTATCATTAGTAGAAGCAAGTGGATCAACAAATGGTTTTGTTTTCTGCCATCATACGAGGTCAAATAAATGGTTGAATATAAATCTTGTACTATTTGTTGTATCATATGTACAAATGGTTACACATTTAAATAATTGTACCTTCTGCTTTATGAGTTGTCAACTTGCCAACCTCAACATAAGTTCCAACAGTCGATTCATAATATCTTTATCTTAGCCATCTTTTATTTGTTGTTTGTGTAAGAAAGTCCATCGGACCACATGCAAAGTCGACATACTTTGACACCAACAAGATGATATGACCTCATTTTTGCAACGGAGCTATTTAGAATATTTGACAAACGCGTTTAGTAAATTAGGATGTTTAGTGTATATATTAGTAAATCATTTGCGCAATACGACATCAGGTACCTCGTTAATTTGTGACGAGCAAATATTGTTCATTTGTATGTTAATAGGTTGTTAAAATTTTGATATGTTGCTACAACTATTTATGGGTTGTTAGAAATTATAAGCATTCTTAAGGTTTAAATGGGATTAGTCAATATTTAAGGCTTTTATAAATAAAAGAAGTCGGAAAACTTCTTTTACTTGTAACTTTTATTAATATGTAAGCTTCTTCATAATAAGTAAGTGACATTTTTTGAATTTTAAAGCTTTCTATTTATAAAATAGTCTATTATGTAGTAGAGATATATATAATGTGTAAAACTCGCATTTAAAACCAAGAACAGTAGTTATACACAATCTCAGTTTTAATCAAAAGTTACGTAATTAAATATTCAGAAAAATAATTAATATCTAGCTATTCAGATATTACCCATTTAAAAAAAAGGGAAGAAAATCCATGAACGTAACTATACACGGCCTCAGTTCTATTTAAAGCGTCACGTAATTAATTATTCATATAAATAATTAATATTTACTATTCAAGTATTACAACTATTGTTATTATTATTATTATTTCAGTAAAATAATTATTATACGTTTTGAGTAAATACGAAAGTTAAATCGAACGTCGTGTTAAATATATAAACACGAAAACGAATAGTGTGTATTTTAATTTGGGCTACATTTACAACAAAGAAAGAAATATGGGCCTTGGGGCCCGACTCTTTTTGAGAAAGAAAAATAAACGGGACTCCCCCCCCCCCTTTTCACAAACAACGATTAGAAAAAGAAGTATTAGGGTTGGGAGTTGAAAAGCTGCCGACAGAAAAGACTGAAAAGACAGAGAAGAAAGAGAAGACGGGTTTTGTTTTTCCCTTCGATTTCAAGTTTTGGTTTTTGATTTCTAATCAAGACATACTGCTAATCACTTATTTCCCTTTATTCTTTAATCACAAACCACTTAATTCTGATCTAGAACACGCGGGTAAACATAGAGTAAACTTGAAATTTAATGAGTCATAGTGGGTTTTGGTGTTTCACAAAAACCGAGACACTTTGTGTGTCTCGATGTGTTTTCTGCTGGCCAGACGTGACCCAGTCAAGGGTGTTTGGCTTTTCGAACAGCAGCAACGACGAACAGGGGTGTTTGTTTTTATAAACAGTGGGAAAGGGAGGCAGTCAGGGGGCATTTGGGATTAGTCGTAGGGTGCGTTTGGTATTAACAGTGGGAAAAATAAAAAACAATGGGGACAGAAACATAAGCACTGGGAACCACTGCATTAGGAGTGGGAAAAATAGCCAAAACAGTGGGAACCACTGCATAAGCAGTGGGAGTAATAATTGTAGGAACCACTGTCGGGTGACGTCAGCAGCAAGGGACCACGATGTGGGCCCGGTTTGGTTAACCCTACACATGGGTGTCTCGGGGAAGATTTTAGCACGGGTTTCGGGGTCACGGAAAATAAATAGTACGGAGTTTATGTTAACTATGATTAAATCATTGTTGTAAAATTAGTTTTATAAATAAATAAATTAATTGGTTTTATTTTATTGATTCAATTAGTAAAATTAAATTGATTTTATTTTATCCGGTTAACCACTTAAAAACATGTGATTTATTTATGATTTAATTTTCAAGAAAAACTAATTTGGAAACCTTTCTATTTTAGGAAACTTTCTAAATTTGGAAAACTTTCTATTTTTAGCAGGCTACAATTTACAGTATCATCATAAACATAAGAATACAGTAAAATATACTAATCAGAGTACAGGAGTTTACACTAATTAGTAAATACCAAAGAACATTCAGATTTATCCGAAATACACCAGAACAGTCAGATTTACCAGATTATATACAAGACAATAAATAATACAAGAACATATAAAACAAGCTAAGAACACTCAGAACCAGTGTAGTATACAGTAATCAGACAACTCATTCACGTCCCTTATTTATGTAGTATCCGTGAAATCGGAGTAGATCCTTCAGCTTTCATTCTCTTTTCATTACTGGACACGAGGTACGGATATTCCCATCTCTATACTATTAGTTGTTCTTTTCGTTTATTCGATTGATCGTACGGATTTTTCATCCTTCAGTAAGGACTTCCTACTATGCATGATTAGGATTCCCCGTCTGCAGCCAAATGTTTTCCCCAGCATATGTTCTAAGTTTTATCAGTAATCATTTTAATAACTAAGTTAAATTTGCCTTGAGCTTTATATACAAGCATGACCAGTTATGTACTAGTTACGGAGGTACCGTAACCATGACACTAGAGGCACTGTGTCATGACTCCTCTGAGAGGGAGTGATTTCTCGCAGCGTCCCATTTATTCAGCTTGGCGGCGTATGGGTGCATCCTAGGTTATCAGTTACAGCTTATCAGGTGAATGTGATGTGTGCTCTACATCCTTCACATTGGAGTTGATCCCTCCACCCAACACATCAGTTAGAGGACACCCCTCTATGTATTCATGCATATGTTGTTACAGCACATGAACTATATAAGCTCTTGGCACTTAAAATACAGTAAACGCATGTTTTTAGATTTAACAGATAATAATTCAGCTTTACTAATTATAAATCAGACTTTTCAGAACATATACAGTTTTCCGATGCTCTTTACTTATCAGTTATATAGCTTCAGTATTTGTTATTTGTTTCATTCCAGTACATTCTTATCATGCTTTCTATCCGTTCACTGGGCGTTATGCTCAGCTGTAGTTTTCCATTCATGTTCAAAACGGCAGGTACACAGGGATGCTCTTAGGATTTTGAGAGAGTATGTGCATTGGATGGAAGCTATCCAGACTTCTTTACTTTATGCACTTTATACATTACTTGCTTGTTTGGACATTGTTTAGTCCTTCCTCTCAGTACTAAATTATTCATGTTTGAGCTTATGTTGCGACTACCGATGTTTGATTCTGGTATTTCTGTTATGGTCAGTTAATATTTTAGGACATTTACCTTGCATGCTTTGATGACACGCCATAAATACACGTAACAGTTCACTTATCCAAGTGGGGTGCTACAATAATGGTATCAGAGAGTGCAAGGTTCGACCTGTAGGTTCTAAAACTTCACCTGTGACTAGTGGGTAGTCACCAGGAACTTCCCAGATTTTGGTGTTGTTATATTTCATATTTCTCATGCATTTATCAGTCAGTTTTCTTAAATTTTGACTAAGTAAAAGGTTGGTACAGGCTGGCCATATTTAGTCGCATGTGCTTTTCTGCGAATTTTCGTTTTGGTGAACCGACCCATTGGCGTTCACCCTTGCCCGTTCAGATTTTGTATTGGTAAACCGACCCATAGACGTTTACCCTTACTCATGACATATTCATGTTTCAGTCGAATGTTATTAGGTGAACTGACCCATATGCGTTCACCATTTCTCAAGTCAAATTTCATGCTTTTCAGCCGAATGTTGTTTTGTGAACCGGTCCATAGTTGTTCACCTTTGTCATAGCATGCCATTTTAGAAAAATTTGACAAGTATGGATTGGACTACAGCCAACTATATTTAGTCCCAGATTGTAAATTTCTATACATAACAGTTCTCATGAAATTTTGACAAGTATGGATCGAACCAGTATCGCCCATACTTAGTCACATGTTTTCTTCTTTGAATTCTAGGGATTGAACCATATCCATCCACATCAATTGATGTTAAACTTCAGTTGATTATACTTTTATGTTCTTTGTAACAATCAAGTTTGCATACCCTCACGTGGATGTCGTTTTCATGCTGATAAAGTTCATGTCTCCTTATGAGGATCACATTTTCAGCAAGGTGATGATGTTTTCATGCTAAGATACATAAGGGTTACAGTAAAATCCTATTTTCATAATAAATCATGTTCGGTCTTGATCAGTCATGTCTTCATGCTGACCATTGTTGAAATTCTGTTTAATCATATTCTTGAACCTCTATACAACCAGCATTAAGTCTACGCAGGAATTACCAGGCTATCATGTTACTCATTTCAGTTCAGTTTACTACTGTTTAAATAAATTGTTTTCTTTGATAATGTCAGACAATTGACACCAGTATCAATCATCCCATAAAATTTCCACTAGTGCCATGTACAGTATTCCATATGTACCCCATGTACAGTGTCTCAGTTATACTCCATGTACAAATTACATGTGTACTCTACGTACAGTGTCTCATATATGCTCCATGTGCAGTATTAATTTTGTACTTCATGTATAGTAGTCCAGGTGTACTTCATGTACCCTACTCCATGGATATTGCTAATCGATCCTCAATCATCTCAAGCGTTTCTACTTGTCGATATTCTACCATATGCTGATGTTGCTCGTGAGTTGAAGATTTTACCAGATACTGATGTTGCTAAAACTTTGAAGACCTTACGAATACTGATGCTGCTGATATTTTGGAGATTTCACAAAATGCTGATGTTGTCCATATTATGAAGACTCTTCAGAGCAAGGACAAAAACTGTAGAATTGGAATTCCAGACAATAAAATACTTTAACCATCAAACGCTACCATCCCATTCCATGCCTTTATTTCCTCAGTTAAGATGTCGCACGTCACACAGTTATTTTAGTCAAAAGAGTGGAAACTGGTACCCCGCCAGCCACTCAGCAGAAATAGTTACATGAATCATGGTCATGATAATGATCGTCATGAAACTGACAGACAAGGCAGTAGTGACAACCATCGTGCTAATAATTAATCAGTTAGTAACCATCGGAACTCCAGAACGGACGTGGTCAGAAATACATAGGTCAACAGTCTAACCGGTCCGCCAATATTAGAAATTACAAAAAAATTGCAACCTTAGTTGTATTCACCTACCAAAACACATGTCAAGACATCAGTCAAGCTATCAGTCAAGACATCAGTCAAGCTATCAGTTAAGACATCAGTCAAGACACAGATCTCAGGTATTATTTCTGAAGACACAAGTCAGAATACCAAGAATGATACATGACATACGAATATCTTCTTAAGGCACGAGTCAAGACTCATAACTCCAATATGCCTTCTAGACCAGATCCTCAGTAATTCAGGGTACCCTCCAAATGGGGTATACCATTTTGTTATGCCACGCATAAATCAGACCATTACAAGTCTGTTACCGCCACTAGAGTATTATTCAGGTTAGACACGCAGTATTCATTCTGTGAGGTTACAAACAAACACATTCATGAAAGTCCTCACGTTTACTTAACGTATTCCTATGACAACTTTACTTAAATCAGGTATCTACCTACCTCCCAGCCAGAAAAGACACCACAGTATCACCAATATTTATAAAGTTTTCCTTTGAGTTAATGACGAAATCCGTCTTACTAACTCCTGAACATATTCATTATATTTCTGCAAGAAAAATCAGTATAAATTGTTTCAGCTTTACAAGCACGTGAATTATTATCTTATAGCTGCGAAGATTTCTTGTCACCATTCATGATGCGACTTCTGAATTCCTTAAACTCATGATCAGCAGATTATCCCAATGTTTTCAAATGTCATTCCAGAAGGTTTTCCAAAAATTCCTCCCTAACCACGAGACAGAGTTTAACATCGAGCTTGTCTAAAAAACAAAACATGTTTTTCAAAACTCTTTATTGCAGGGTTTCGGCTGAGTTAAAAGAGTTGCAACATTTGCTGTAAGATTTATCAAAACAAGGCTTTATTCGCCCTAGCACACCAACATGAGGTGGACTGTTTTCTGTTTATCAGGAAGAAGGCCGGTAATATGAGATCATGTATCGACCACCGAAATTTTTTATAGATCATCATTCATAATCGATGTTCATCTCATGTATAGCATGTTTATCTGATCTGCTACGACGTCTAATATATTTTCCAGAACAATTCATGAACATGCCACCATCAGTGGTGACAGAAAGAACATGATGTTTTTCAGACTGCTGTTGCACATATTATAGTCTCTATAAAATTTTGATTTATACTTTTGAGCTCCCTAATGCTCCAGTTATATTATGAAATTTATGAATAAAATTTTCCCATGATTTCTCAGACAAGATCGTCAGTATATGTATCGATAACATCCTGGTTTGCTGACTTCTAGAGAAGAACATAAGAGTCATCTTTTCATGATACTACAGATTCTCTGATAGGATAAATTTTATAAGCAGCTTCCCGGATGTGAATTCCAGTTGAACAAGATGGCATTTCTAAGCCACCCTATTTCAGCAGAAAGAAATTTCAGAAATACTACGAAGATGAAGGCCATCACCAAATAGTTAAGACCGACGTCTGTGACTAAAGTACGAAAACTTTCTAGAACTCAATTGACTACTCCAGCAGAAATTGCTGACAGTTCTCCTGATTAGCTGTTGACGACTAAGTTTACGCTTAAAGGAGAGGACCTACATTAGAATTTTTGTATTCCATAAGATCCTACGCTAGGGGAGATCTAATTTACTGAGACTCATAATTTTAAGTTCTATGATAGGTGTGTAAACACCCATCCTTTTACCACTTAATTCGGGCTAAAACAAGACCAAAACACGTATTTAATATCATTTGTTTGGAATTATGCGTGGTTTTTGTGTTTATTGTGTTTTCAGAGACAACCGGATAAATATTGAAGAAAACATGGGATTGCACGGGTTTTACTGAAGAAAAGACTCAAGATAAAGTCTATTGTCCAAGAGATGCAAAAGATTTGAAGTCACTGGGCCTATTCGAAGATTTATCGAAGAAAAGGACCAAAGATGGAAGATTTATATAAGTCGAAGAAACTCAAGTCTATTAAACGAAGAAATTAAAAGACGAGTTGAATTTAATCGACTACAAATCCCGAATCAGAATCGAAAACGGAAGCTTTTCTGAAAAGACGAAAAGACACGAAGAACGGGAGAAAGCCCACTCACCAACCAAAGGAAACACCTATAAATAGGCCATCCCACACACATTTTTGGAGCTAGCTAGTTTTTCTTTCTTCCTCCTTTTCTTTCTCCTGGTTCGTTTAACACCATCACCACTAGGGTGATTGGTGATTTTTATTTTTAGTTCTTCAATATTGTAATTTTAACCTTTGTTTCATCTTGTCAAAACATTAATCATCCAATTCAAAGTTCTTGTTTAATCTTTCATTTCATCTTGTTCATCTCCATTTTTATCTTCAAGTTCTTAAGTTTTATTTTTCTTGATTTGATCTTCAAAAGTTGTTTGGATTTGTGTTTTTGTTAGTGGGATTTGTTACTTGTATTGTCTAAATGATTTGTGTTTAATTTGGTAAAATCTTTTTAAGTGTTTGATTTGATTTTGATTAATTTTGTGTCCCGTGTTCTTCGCTTTTACTGCTACTGTACTGGTTTCCAGATCTTCCGAATCAGCCAAAAAGTTCCGAATGAGTCCTTCATTCGGAAACTTCCGAACCAAGCACTAAGTTCCGAATCAATAGGAAAACTTCCGAATCAAGCTTTCATCCGGAAAGTTCCGGACCAGTCATAAAGTTCCGAACCAAGCCCTTCATTCGGAAGTTTAAAACTTCCGAACCAGTGACTTCCGGACGAAGCAAAAGTTCCGAATCAAGCTGAAGGTTCCGAATCAGAAACTTCCGATCCAGCAAGTTCCGAATGAATATGTTCCGAATGAACATGTTCCGAATGAATGAATAGTTACTTCCGAATCAGATAGTTCCGAATCAAGGTCTAAACTTCCGAATCAGTTATTTTAGAGTTTAGTTACTGTTTTACTGTTGTTTATTTACTGTTTCTTTACTCCTTTTTCACAATTTATATTTTAACTTTAATTTGAACTTTAAATTTTAATCTTAATTTTGATTTTGATTTTAATTTCAAACCAAGTCTTAGTAATTGTTTTTGATTTAAATTTTCATTTCCATTTTTTTATTATTAGACTAGAAAACCAAAACCCTTTATTTAGTAACCAAGAACAATCATTCCACTTAAGGCCTAGATCAATTCGAGAGGATATCGAGACATAAAATTGAACCCATACTAAAAGCATTGTATCAAATGGCGCCGCTGCCGGCTCTTCTCGTTAAGATCAAAGTTTTTTGTGAGAAATTGGATTTTGGGATCCGTTCCCCGTGAACGTTACTTTTTCAAAAATATTCAAAAACACTAAAAAATATAAAATTTTCAAAAAATCCTAAAAATTAAAAAAACAATAAAAACCAAAAATATTTTTGCCTTGTTTTTCTTTGTTCGTTCTTTTGCAGGTGTATGCGCACTCGATCCACGTCTTATCAAGAGCCCGAGCCTCTCGATAACTTAGACATGGCTGGTGTTCAAAACAACAATAACATACCACCTCCGAACAACAATAATAACAACAACAACCCACCTTTCAACAACATGAATAACAACAACAATGAGCCCCTTCCGGATAATCGCCCAATGATTGAACTGCTGCAAGCTCATGTTGATGGCAACACGGATCCAATTGTCATTCCTCCAATTGCCGCCAACAATTTCGAGCTCAAGTCAGGCTTTATCCAGATGGTCTCCGCTCAGCCGTTCTTGGGACGCACCATTGATGACCCACACGACCATATCAAGAGATTTCTACAACTCACCAACACGGTCAAATTCAATGGAGTTCCACAGGAGGTCATAAGGTTACAACTTTTTCCCTTTTCTTTAGAGGGACAAGCCCGGCATTGGCTTGCTAAGGAACCGCCACAGAGTATTCTCTCGTGGACGGATTTGGAAACAAAGTTTATCAACTACTTTTTTCCACCCTCTCGTACTACCGCTTTGCGGAATGAGATTATAAACTTTGAACAAAAGTACGATGAGTCATTCAGTGAATCTTGGGATCGTTTTAAAGATCTTTTAAGAAAATGCCCACAACATGGTTTTACCAAAGTTCATCAAATAAATACTTTTTACAATGGTTTAAGCATGAGTGACCAAGATTCACTGAATAGTGCCTCAGGGGGTAATTTATTGGCTAAGACTTCCAATGCTGCTTGGGATATCATTGAGAACAAGTCTCGTGTGCAAACCAAGAGCGTTAGGACCAATGTTGCTAGTGCTAGCACTAATGACAGCGACAAGCGATTAGATAAAATCACCACGCTTCTTGAATCGCTTGTCACACACACCGTCAGCAACAACAACAGCAACAACGCAAAAAATGCACAAGTGAACGCTGTCAGCCAACCTTGTGAGATATGCGGTGGTCCCCATTCTTATACAACTTGTACCGCCACCCAAGATTACCCTGCTGAGAATGTGAATGCGGCATATGGCACCTACCAACAACCTGCTTATCAAGCTAGACCTCAAGGTGACCGTAACTTGCTTAGCTACCGCAACAACAACTATCTTTCCCCACCTGGCTTTCCTCCAACCAATCCAAACCAACAACAAAACCTTAACCGCCCACCTCAACAACAACAACAACCTCGACAACCATACGTCCCACCTCACAAGCAGCAACAACCGCCTCAACGTAACAATCAAGTATACCAACAACCTGCTTACCAACCACCTGCATACAATGCTCCTTCCAACCAAACCAACACTGCACTACACCAAGAGGTCGCCACCTATATGAGGACCAATGATGTGATAGTGGGAAATCTCCAAGAGGAAGTGCGCAACTTGAAGGCAGATCTGGTCAAGCAAGGAAACGATTTGCGTGCTGATATGCGAAACACGCTGGATAGTCAGACGAATGACTTGAGGAACATGATGGCTAGTTTCTTCCAAAGTAGTCAACCCTCTTCTTCGGGTACTCTTCCGAGTAACACCGTTGCAAACCCAAGAGGGGAGATGAAAGCAATCACCACTCGAAGTGGTAAAGGTACAAAGGAACCCGAGCTTCCTATACCCCCACCGGTGGTTGTGACTAAGGAAAACGAGTCGCCTGCTCCTATTCCTCCTCCTTCTCCTTCCCCAATTTCTCCACCTCTTTCTACCCCTCCTCCACCCGTGGTTGTGAGTGATCCTATACTCCCAAAGACTTCCTCTTCTTCCAATATACCTTATCCTTCAAGGTTGAGGAAAGAGAAGCAAAAGAGCAAGGATGATATTCAGGTTTCTAACTTTCTTAAAATGTTTAAACAACTGAATTTCAATATCTCCTTCGCTGAGGCTCTCGCTCACATGCCCAAATACGCCAAAATGTTTAAAGACCTTCTGAGCGACAAGGAAAAGCTCCTCGACATCGCCAACACCCAACTTAATGAGAACTGCTCTGCAGTGCTCTTAAGGAAATTACCAACCAAGCTTGGTGATCCGGGTCGTTTTCTTATCCCTTGCAATTTCCCGGGAGTAGAGAATTGCATGGCCCTAGCCGATCTAGGTGACAATATTAATCTCATGCCTCTAAGTGTTTGGAAGCAATTATCTCTCCCAGAGCTAGTCCCCACCAAAATGACTTTGGAATTGGCTAACCGTACGGTTGCTTATCCAGTGGGGATAGCCGAAGATGTTATCGTAGGAGTCGACAAATTCACCTTCCCTGCTGATTTTGTTGTCGTCGACTACGAGATGGACCCCCGTGTGCCACTTATTGTTGGTCGTCCATTCTTGAGGACCGGTCGCACTCTTATTGATGTTGAAGCCGGAGAGCTTATCATGAGAGTGGGTGACGACAAAGTAGTCTTCAACATGGG
This sequence comes from Glebionis coronaria, assembly GCA_025667525.1. Taxonomy (NCBI): domain Eukaryota; kingdom Viridiplantae; phylum Streptophyta; class Magnoliopsida; order Asterales; family Asteraceae; genus Glebionis; species Glebionis coronaria. The sequence continues at coordinate 619,756,856 of CM046877.1, forward strand.
AAAGTTGTCTAAACAGCCTTATTCATATGAGAGCGTTAATTGTATTGACGTTCTTGATGAGGCTTGTGAAGAACACTTTAATGATGCTTGCAAAAGTATTCCTACCTCTCTTCCCACTGTTGAGACCGTGTCCTCTATTGATTCATCGTTGTCTCTATTTGGAGATAGTGATTTATTCTGGAACAATCTTGAAGCTACCATGGGAGATGCGAATTTAGCTACTAATGATTCTCCCCCCGAGGGGGATGAAGACATGACTTTCTTTGACAATCTTCTCACTGAAGACAATCCTTCACCTCCATCTCCCACGGTTATTGCTATCGATGCCACGATTTTGAAAACGCCTCCCGTCGAAAATCCTCCGGATTTGGAACTTAAGGAGTTGCCGCCTCATCTCGAGTACGTGTTCCTGGACGACAACAAGAAATCGCCCGTCATTATTGCGAAGGATTTGAAAGATGAAGAGAAGACTCGTCTAGTTGCTGTGTTGAAGGAGCATAAGAAGGCTATTGCTTGGAAAATCTCGGATATTCGTGGAATTGATCCTCACTTCTGCACGCACAAAATTCTCATGGAGGACGACTTCAAGCCCACTATTCAAAGCCAACGAAGGGTGAATCCAAAAATCCATGAAGTCATCAAAACAGAGGTTATCAAACTTCTTGATGCGGGTATGATTTACCCTATTTCGGATTCACCATGGGTTAGTCCAATCCATTGTGTGCCCAAGAAGGGCGGAATAACCGTTGTTCCCAATGAACACAACGAGTTAATTCCCACTCGTCTCGTTACTGGGTGGAGAGTTTGTATAGACTACCGCAAACTCAATGATGCCACGAGAAAGGATCATTTCCCTCTACCTTTCATGGACCAAATGCTTGAACGATTAGCCGGTAATGAATATTACTGCTTTTTGGATGGTTTCTCGGGTTATTTTCAAATACCCATCGATCCCCAAGATCAAGAGAAGACTACATTCACTTGTCCCTATGGCACTTTCGCTTACAAAAGAATGCCTTTTGGCTTATGTAATGCGCCAGGGACGTTCCAACGGTGTATGTTAGCTATCTTCCATGACATGGTTGAACAAACCATGGAAGTCTTCATGGATGATTTCTCGGTCTTCGGGGATTCCTTCTCTGCTTGCCTTGCCAATTTAGAACGTATGCTAAAGCGGTGCGAAGACACTCGCCTTGTTCTAAATTGGGAAAAATGCCATTTTATGGTAAAAGAAGGCGTCGTGCTTGGACATAAGATTTCGAAAGCCGGTCTTGAAGTAGACCGTGCTAAAGTTGATGTTATAGCAAAGTTGCCTCCACCTTCCACTGTGAAGGGTGTGAGAAGTTTCTTGGGTCATGCGGGCTTCTACCGTCGATTTATCAAAGACTTTTCTCAAATCGCTCGCCCGATGACCCACCTCTTGGAAAAAGATACTCCTTTTCTCTTTTCCAAAGAGTGCCTTGATGCCTTCAACTCGCTTAAGGATAAGCTAACTAAGGCACCCGTCTTGGTTACCCCTAATTGGGAGCTGCCCTTTGAGTTGATGTGCGATGCTAGTGATTTTGCTATTGGAGCGGTTCTTGGACAAAGAGTGAACAAACACTTCCAACCGATCCATTACGCTAGCAAGACAATGACTGGGGCACAATTGCATTATACGACAACTGAGAAAGAGCTTTTAGCTGTTGTCTATGCTTTTGAAAAATTCCGCCCCTATCTTGTCCTTTCCACCACCATTGTGTACACCGATCATTCCGCGTTGAAGTACTTGTTGACAAAGCAAGATTCCAAACCAAGACTTCTTCGTTGGGTTTTGCTGCTCCAGGAATTTAAAATCGACATCCGCGATAAAAAAGGAGCAGAAAACCTAGCCGCGGACCATCTTAGTAGACTTGAGGATCCATACCAAGGGGATCATCCGACCAAAGAAATCAATGATTCTTTTCCCTTGGAGACCTTAATGTCTATAAACTCGAAGCCGAATGAAACCCCGTGGTTTGCGGACTTTGCAAACTACTTGGCGGGTGGAATTCTCAAGGAAGGGTTGACGTCCCAGCAAAAGAAGAAGTTCTTTACCGACATCAAGACTTACTTTTGGGACGACCCTTACCTATTCAAACAATGTGCCGACCTGATTATCCGTCGATGTGTTGATGGACCGGCAGCGTCGGATATCCTTGATGCTTGCCACAAAGGACCCACCGGTGGTCACTTTGGTCCCAACTACACCGCAAAGAAAGTGTTTGATTCGGGATTTTATTGGCCCTCCATATACCGTGATGCTCACGATATGGTCAAACGATGTGATGTTTGCCAAAAGCAAGGCAAAATCACACATAAAGACGAGATGCCTCAGAATTTCATTCAAGAGTGTGAAATTTTTGATGTTTGGGGTATCGACTTTATGGGGCCATTTCCGTCGTCTAAAGGAAACAAATACATCCTTGTAGCCGTTGACTACGTTTCAAAGTGGGTTGAAGCCAAAGCTTTGCCTACTAATGACGCAAGGGTGGTTTGTAACTTTTTGAAGGCTCTATTCGCTAGATTCGGTGTGCCTCGCGCCATTATTAGTGATCGTGGGACTCATTTCTGCAATGACCAATTTGCTCGAGTCATGGCTAAGTACGGTGTAAATCATCGTCTTTCCACAGCCTACCACCCACAAACTAATGGCCAGGCTGAAATATCAAACCGAGGGCTGAAGCGAATTCTTGAAAGGACTGTGGGAGAGCATCGTGCCTCATGGGCTGATAAATTGGATGATGCTTTGTGGGCTTTCCGTACTGCTTACAAGACCCCGATCGGCTGTACGCCTTATTGTCTTGTGTACGGGAAAGCGTGCCACCTCCCCATTGAGTTGGAGCACAAGGCTTATTGGGCCTTAAAGTGGGCTAATTTTGATATAAACAAAGCCGGTGACCTACGCAAGATCCAACTCAATGAGCTCAATGAACTTCGGAATGAGGCTTATGAAAATTCTTTGATCTATAAGGAAAGAACTAAGCTCATTCACGACTCTAAGATCAAAAACCGAGAGTTCCATGTTGGAGACAAAGTCTTACTTTTTAACTCTCGGTTGAAAATCTTTTCGGGAAAGCTCAAATCTCGTTGGTCCGGCCCATTCACCATTGCCCAAATTTTTCCATATGGTACTCTCGAGCTCGCTCAACCTGATGGACCAAATTTTAAGGTGAATGGCCAACGAGTGAAGTTGTACTTTGGTGAGGACACCTCTAAGGAGGTGATTCCATCCCTCACCACGTTCCCCATGAACTAATTTTGGGTCGAGTCAGGCTCGTGACTCGGTTATCAAAAACAAGCGCTCCTCGGGAGGCAGCCCGAGTATCTATCCTTGCATGTTTTAATCCCCTAAGTGTAGGGGGGACTTCTATATGTGCTTGCCTTTGTGTGGTGATGTGATTACAGGGATCAGTGCACTCTTGGAATCTTTGAAGAACCGTGCTCCCGTGTTTATCCGAAATCCGGTTCTATCTCTCAACTATCGTGATTCAATTTTCTTCATACTCACATTTGAAATTGATCACGTTAGTCGTCTCTTCCTTAACTTGAGTTAACCAACGTGCACAATGTCATAAGTGTAGGGGGGACTTCTCCCACATGCTTAAACATTGAGGACAATGTTTATCTTAAGTGTAGGGGGGACTTCTATCGAAGTTTTAAGTGGACTTTTCCATGAAAATGCCTTCAATTAACCGGAAAATCCTATTTTTCAACATTTTTCAAATTTTTTATTAACTTTGGCCATCTAGTCGTAATTTTTAAATTTTTATCGTTGCGTTCATATGTATATATTCCGCAATAAAGTCAAAAATATTAATAAAGTGGTGTAGCTAGTTTAGAAGTTTTTGACATATTAGGCCCGTTGCGTTTATTTTGACTCAACCCGAATAGACTTATCCAAGTTTATTCTAGCTAGTATCCTTAACCATATAGACCTTAATTGGTTTATTAGGCTAAGTGTCCACGAGTCTCATTACTTGAGATTTTAAATTGTGGAGGACGAGAAATGATAGAGTCAATTATAAGTCGGTATTCTTGCACAAGCTCACTTGGTGTAATTATTTGCCTATTCTCCCATCACTTGCTAATAATTTATCTGCAATAAGTAAGGTCTTACGATTTGAAAAGTTACTTAGCTTCTAGCCCAAGATCGTTTAAAAGTTGCTCGGTAATGATAAGAGTTCATAGCCAAGGCATAACTTATGAAGCGGGGCGCGAAGATTGGCGAGTCCGAAAAGGCCCTAACAAGGCATGAGGATTCAATTTTATTGCTAAAGATCCAAAGTGATGTGAAAAGCATTATTCCTAAAGTCAATATGAAGGATCAAGACTCACGACGAAAAGCAATCAACTCCCATAAAGATCATGGAGAAGTCTATCCAAAAAGACCCTAACAAGGTATGAGGATAAATAGATCCAAGTCCGAAAAGGAGGCGGATCGTTGTATCTCAAAATCCCAATTAGAGATTGAAGAAATAATCATGAAGTCGTGGTCAACAAAATTGGAGTACCCCTCAAAAGTCTCCAAGTGAAGAAAACTCTATTATGATGAGAAGACCATTATCTCAAGAACGTCTCTCGAAGATATGAAGTATGAAGTACATGCCAAATATCGGCCCGAGAAAGGTCTCAAATCGTGAACCAAGTTATGCCAAGATATGAACTTTTTGATATCCCGAGAAGCAGTTTTAAGAGATTTTGTCCTTTAGCTAACTATTGATCAAATCGTCCTACTTTGCTTTCAGCCCTAATGAACTATCGAAATAAGTCCAAAAATGTATCTTCATGATCATTCTAAGACAAAAATAAAATATAAGAGATACACCTAGGAATAAGGGAGTTTAAGCATTTAATTAAGCCATGTGTGTAAGTGTTTGAATTGCTAACTTATAATAACAATGATCTCGTTTTTAAGCTTAGTTTGGGGAACGTGAAACTTGAGGGTGATAAATCTTCGCAGCACCAAAGCCCTAATGTAAGTCATCGATTTCTCTACAAGTTATTTCCATGTAGCTATTTTCACGTGAAAATGGTTTTCTATCCCTTTGTTATCTTTGAAGTTTTATTTCTTTAATTTTTGTTTAGTAGAATTTTAAATAAGGCCAAGGTTGATTAATTATGAGAAAAGTGTAAACTTGCTTTATCACCAAGCATTGCATGAGGGCATGGCAATGGTTAAGTGTAGGGGATTTGATAGGTGTGTAAACACCCATCCTTTTACCACTTAATTCGGGCTAAAACAAGACCAAAACACGTATTTAATATCATTTGTTTGGAATTATGCGTGGTTTTTGTGTTTATTGTGTTTTCAGAGACAACCGGATAAATATTGAAGAAAACATGGGATTGCACGGGTTTTACTGAAGAAAAGACTCAAGATAAAGTCTATTGTCCAAGAGATGCAAAAGATTTGAAGTCACTGGGCCTATTCGAAGATTTATCGAAGAAAAGGACCAAAGATGGAAGATTTATATAAGTCGAAGAAACTCAAGTCTATTAAACGAAGAAATTAAAAGACGAGTTGAATTTAATCGACTACAAATCCCGAATCAGAATCGAAAACGGAAGCTTTTCTGAAAAGACGAAAAGACACGAAGAACGGGAGAAAGCCCACTCACCAACCAAAGGAAACACCTATAAATAGGCCATCCCACACACATTTTTGGAGCTAGCTAGTTTTTCTTTCTTCCTCCTTTTCTTTCTCCTGGTTCGTTTAACACCATCACCACTAGGGTGATTGGTGATTTTTATTTTTAGTTCTTCAATATTGTAATTTTAACCTTTGTTTCATCTTGTCAAAACATTAATCATCCAATTCAAAGTTCTTGTTTAATCTTTCATTTCATCTTGTTCATCTCCATTTTTATCTTCAAGTTCTTAAGTTTTATTTTTCTTGATTTGATCTTCAAAAGTTGTTTGGATTTGTGTTTTTGTTAGTGGGATTTGTTACTTGTATTGTCTAAATGATTTGTGTTTAATTTGGTAAAATCTTTTTAAGTGTTTGATTTGATTTTGATTAATTTTGTGTCCCGTGTTCTTCGCTTTTACTGCTACTGTACTGGTTTCCAGATCTTCCGAATCAGCCAAAAAGTTCCGAATGAGTCCTTCATTCGGAAACTTCCGAACCAAGCACTAAGTTCCGAATCAATAGGAAAACTTCCGAATCAAGCTTTCATCCGGAAAGTTCCGGACCAGTCATAAAGTTCCGAACCAAGCCCTTCATTCGGAAGTTTAAAACTTCCGAACCAGTGACTTCCGGACGAAGCAAAAGTTCCGAATCAAGCTGAAGGTTCCGAATCAGAAACTTCCGATCCAGCAAGTTCCGAATGAATATGTTCCGAATGAACATGTTCCGAATGAATGAATAGTTACTTCCGAATCAGATAGTTCCGAATCAAGGTCTAAACTTCCGAATCAGTTATTTTAGAGTTTAGTTACTGTTTTACTGTTGTTTATTTACTGTTTCTTTACTCCTTTTTCACAATTTATATTTTAACTTTAATTTGAACTTTAAATTTTAATCTTAATTTTGATTTTGATTTTAATTTCAAACCAAGTCTTAGTAATTGTTTTTGATTTAAATTTTCATTTCCATTTTTTTATTATTAGACTAGAAAACCAAAACCCTTTATTTAGTAACCAAGAACAATCATTCCACTTAAGGCCTAGATCAATTCGAGAGGATATCGAGACATAAAATTGAACCCATACTAAAAGCATTGTATCATTCTACATTAGAATTTTGATATGTTAAAGTTGTGCTAGGATGTTAAGTTCTATGTGATGATTGTGGCTATGTGATGCTTGTTGTAATATGATTGATGTAAGGTATGTGTAATAGAATATTGGTTAATGTTAAAGCTTACATGTGGTGTGATATAACAACATGTTATGCTAGTTTTACTTACTAAGCGTGTAACGCTTACATGTTATAGATGCTAACATGTGTAGGTACATTGTGGCGATGACGATGCTTGGAATATAATATAAAAGAGGTATATGCTAGATGGAAACATCCATAAGAGCTTAGTACTAGATATCGAGCTCGAATCAAGGTTGAACCCCAAATGTTGTAACTAGTGTTTTTGGTAATGTTGTTATGTGTCTAAGTCCAGGTCTTTGTTATATAATGATGGTCATGTATGTCATTAAGGTGCCTTATGTGAAATGGGTAAAAATGGGTGTTTTGTAAATACGGTAAGGTATGTATTCATGGGTCGCTTAGACCCCGAATGTTTATTAAAACGATCTATTATGATATATGAATGAATTATGTTTGTTTTGATTTCATGTTTTGTTATAGAAGTTATTTTCTGGAAAAATGGGTCAATAGTGCAATAAAGTGGTATGCAAGAAAACAGTGCATTCAAGGGTTGTTTTACACACTAAAATGATTTTTCAAAAAATAGTGCACTAAGGGGGGTATTTAGTGCACTAGAGGGTCTTTAGTGTACCAAAGGAGTATTTAGTGTTCTAGAGGGTCTTTAGTGTATCAAATGAGTAGTTAGTGTACTAGAAGGCCTTTAGTGTACCAAAGGGGGTCCTTAGTGTATTAGAGGGTCCTAGTGCACTAAAGAGGTCTTTAGTGCATTTGAGGTGTCCATAGTGCACAAGAGGGGTTGACAGATTTTGATTATTTCTTTTAAAATGTCATATCTCGTAATCCGTAAGTCGTTGGTATTCGTGTCACATATCAATTCGTAGGTAATCGAATCTACTTTAATGCAAATATAGTATCAAGGTCTGATCTCATATAGATTGTTGTCGGTTTATAAAAGATTCATAGAAGGTCAATTTTGGGTCATGTCGTTTATACGGAAAGTTTTTAATTTTTGGTCAATTCGAGTAAGGGGTGTTTCAATTTGGACGTCCAGCGAGACCCATTAATAACAATTTTTGACCCAACGTGACCCTTGTTTGATCATATATAAAAATTTACACGAAAATTGGTTCAAGGAGCCTAATCTTCCTTTCACTCTTAATTCGTCAAAGCAGCATAAACTATTGGTATCCAATACAAAGGTTCTGAGTCCAGATATTACACTTAAGGGGTGTTTCATGTTTGTTTCGGCTTACATAGCGGGCCTATGGCTTATATGGTTTTTGGCCTATGTTTCGTAAGTGCACTTTGTGTAGTTTATTTTGAAACTTTTCGGCTTATTTAAGCTTACTTTGACTGTGGGTTCAGGCATGTTTAGATAACTGAGTCAGTATATATTGTCGATTTAATTTGAAATTGTTTTCAGACAACTAATTGACTAAGAAAACAAATGCAAGTAATGCCATGTTACATTTTTCCTTTTTACAGGTTACAATATATGATACAATAACTATTAATAAGGTTGCTATATTATACAGATTTAAGACTGTGGTTTGATCTCTAAGTTCTAAACATGAGAGATAAGCTAATGATCTAATAACCCTGTAAACAACAATAAGAATACATCAAAAGGAAACAAACCTTTTGATATTCGTTGAACTATGATAGTTCGCTTCTGAGTTGTGTCTTTTAAAACTTCTGCATATTTTACAAGCTTGGATTTTTGACCATCTGATGATGAAGGTGAAACCAAGCTACCCTCGGTTTCTGCAATGGAATCACTCTGTCTATGTACTCCTACGTCACTAAGCCTATAAATAGACCTTTGGGAAGCCATAAAATGTTTAGATGAATATGAAAGTATATCTTCTGAAGATGAATTTCTACTATGACTACCGTCGCGGTGGTGAACGTGGTGTTTAGGCGTAGACTCGTCTTTTTGTCTTAAGAACTTCACGAGCTTCCGGAAAAATCTTATTATTCTTTTTGTAAGGCTCATCGATTTCGCCAGAATTCTTGAGGTTAGAAATATAAGAGCTTGACCATTGATCAGACTCGAGTTCAATATAAGCTTGACCATTGATCAGACTTGAGTTCAGGAATATAAATATCTATATAAACTCCCATTTCGCGCTTGTGTTCTTTGTTGGGTTAATAAACACAAAAGTTACTAAAGTTTGGCAAAGAATTCGATTTGGTTACTAAAGTTTAAAACCTAACAGATAGGTTACCCAAGTTTGGTTTATCGGTTGCTTAGGCTACCCCATACATATTAACCTAGTAATACCGGTTACACGTCTACATGGCAGTCGACGTGGAATTAACTTTTATTTTTTTATATTGTTTACGTGGCATAGTGAAAAATTTCGCTTATTTTTTACTTCGTATGTTGTTAGACGAAAATGTATATGAAACACCTAACTCATTTCATAGTCACCCTATTCTTTTTACACAAAACACAACACCCTAAAATCCATATCATCTATTCTCCTTTATGATTATAAATAAATAAATAAATTGGAAAAAAGACTAAAATGGTCATATCATCTACCCTTGATCCACTATATGGTTAAGCCAAAAGATTTTGACATATATGGTCAAGCACAAATGAACAATTGCTCAACTCCATTATATTCATGACACGTGTCCTATGGCATATGCTCGACTTACGGTGCTCAACCCCCAAGTGATCAATTTTTTCATTATTATTTTTTTGCATTAAATTATATTTTTGGTCCTAGTGGTTTAGAGTAAATTGCATTTTCGAAAATCAAAAACAAACATATTCACTATCCGCCACCTTCACTACCATACCCGTCACCACCACCTGTCCACAATGGTTTATTACAAGCCAACTTTTATTAATTTGCAATAATGCGAACTCTAGAACTTATGTAGGATTCTCGTATTCTTTTTATACTAACTTTTCCTTTAAAATGTTGTTATTTATTGGTTGTTATTATACCATGAAAACGCGGTGTCCGAATATATGGCTGTAAACAACGTAGAATAAGTTTTGGTCCCCAGTACCGCTGCCACCTCCACAACCATACCTGTCACTACCACCTCCTCCACTGACATACCTTCCACTGCCTCCTCCACTGCAGTGACGATCACCACCGCCGCCTCCATAACCTCCTCCACCACCACCTCCGCCGCCACGAGTGCTACTTTGAACGCTGCCACCTTCAGGACCAGTGAAATAAGGAACTTTAGCCCTGCCATCAGATCCAGTCTCAACAACAAACTCAACAGCCTCACCATCACCTAAGCTTCTAAACCCACAGGTAACTGAACATTTGGAGGCAGATTCATCGGTAAGTTAAAGAATGGTAGATCAGAAGACGGATCTGGAAATGATCTCAAAAGACTCGTTGTTGGGATTACTCATGGTTGTATTTTTTGTGGAATTTTGGTACAAGTTGTTGTTGATTATGATGATGATAGTGTGAATATATTAGGATCCATAAAAAACTGTGTTGTGTGTGTTGTTGTTGAAAAGATAAGGATCGAATTTGTAATTTAGCCAAACCACAAGGACCAAAATACTCAATTTCAAATAAAAAAGTACAATGTAAAGTTGAGCATTTTATGGTGAAAAGTTAAGCATTTTATGGTTGAGCACCGTAAGTTGATCACTTACTGTTGAGCACTTGTGACTGCAAAGTTGAGCATTTGTGGTAGTTACCATATTTGTCAAAATCTTTTGGCTTGACCATCTAGTGGATGATGAGTGCTCAACCTGACCATTTTGGTCTTTTTCCCTAAATGAAACACGAACCACAAACTTCCTCTTTGTTTCTGTGATGTGTTAATGGAAATACATAAACGCCCCCTTTTGGTTGTTTTATTTTGAAACACAAATCCTCTTCCGGTATTTATGTTTATCGGCTTCAAGATCTTCCCAAAAACACAACTACAACACTTAAACGCATGTTGTTGATTAATAATCCCTCGGGTGTTTGGATCTTAAAAGATCTTTTCTTGATCCTAGTATCTTGTTTCTTTTCTTGCTTTTTGAAGTTTCGCTCTTTGAAGTTTCAGAGATTAGATCTTGACATCTTGTATTGAGATATGATTGTGGATATTGAGATGTTTGTTAATCTTGAAATCTTTTAGTTGTTGTGATGAATAAGGAGCTATTGTTGTTTGTTGTTTGTTGGCTGTTGTTTGAAGGACCATTTTGCTATGATGATTTCACGATCCCGTATGATGGGCTTGGTTTAATTGTAAGATTTCACGAAGCACCAACTGTTAGTTTACTAATTCGATCTGGTTACATAATTTTGATGATAGTTTAATTGTATGATTTGAAGTACCATAGCGTAATTTTGATGATAGTTTACTAAATCTGGATAGAGAAATGGAGGAGGGTGAAAACATAATAATAGTGGGAGACAATAGGGAAAATCACTTACAAATGTAGTAAACTTACCACTTTTTATGGTTGTGTATACTAAACTATTTTTTTTCTCATTGTGTGTATTAAACATTCAAATTCATATCATCGTATGTATTTTGTGACCATTTTACCCCTATATTTTTTAAAATTTGAAGGGTAAAATGGCCATTTTACAAGGCAAAATCGTCTCAAAATACACACAATGATCGAAATTAAAAAGTTAAATACACACAATGAGAAAAAAATAGTTTAGTACACACAACCATAATAAATGGTAAGTTTACTACATTTTTAAATGATTTTCCCGAGACAATAATTGTGAAAATAAAAAATTGAACATATCTCAAGTGGCGGGACCCACTAATGTCCAACGTGGCAAGTGAAACCGGCTCTCAGCCGGTAACTCGTCAACAGAGTAACGTGAGTGTAGCTTCTATAAACGTTTAGTAACCCAAAATAAAAATCCGTATACTTTGGTAACCTATCTGTTAGGTTTTAAACTTTAGTAACCAAATCGAATTTTTTGTCAAATTTTAGTAACTTTTGTGTATATTAACCCTTCTTTGTTAGCATATTCAAAATAAAAATTAATTTATAAGAATTAAAATAAATTAATTTAAACAAATAATAATTATTAATAATAAAAAACAAATAGTAAAATAATAAAAATAATAAAAATTAAAAATATAAAATAAAAAAATAAAAAAATAAAAAATAAAAATATTAAATAATAAAAATAAAAGTAAAATAATAAAAATAATAAAACTATAAAATATAAAATTAACAAATTAAAAAGTTAAAAAAATAAATAATAATAATAAAGTTAAGAAATCATTGTTAAAAATAATTTAATTAATATTAATGTTTTTTTTTCTATTTTTTATCTATTTGTTTTTATTTTTAATATATTATTATTTTTATTAATTTTATTTTTAATATCTTTGTTATTATTATTTACTATTATTTTTATAACGATAATAATAATAAATCGTATATTTTTATTATTATTATTATTACTATTATTGTTTTTCTTTTTTTTCTTTTTTTTGCTTTTTTTAAAATTTATTATTATTATTATTAAAAATAATAATAGTAAAAAAAAATGTAAACATTTCTCCCCATTTGCCATGGAATGTTCAATTCCACATATATGAGATTTTGTAGGATTTTAATTCTATTCCGCTTGTTAACCAAACAAATTAAAGAATGAAATTCAGATTCCAAATACTTTGAATCTGCCAACCAAACACGTTATGAAATGGAATCAAATTCCAATTCTATCAGAATCCTTAGGATTCCATCGAACCAATCAGACCCTCATTGTTTGAATCAACAAAATCTACGAATTCAAGCCAACATGCAACTGATACGTTTAGTAGAAAATTTGTCCTTATATCTTCATGCTCCTGTATGTCTCGGATTCTTACAATTTGTACATCCAAATAATTTCTACAAAACATATCAATCATTAAAAACCAACCGGTAATCACAATCTTTCTGTTAAACTAAATTAATTTTCAAAAAGATTGTTAAACTCAATAATTTATGTAGAACAGCCTACAGAAGCCTACAAATTCTGGTGCTACGACAAATCATGGACCAAGTAGGACAAGTGCACTAGTTGCAGAAAGGAAGCACAAGGGTGAAATGTGTCCTCGAAACCATACCAAAACCATACCGGAACCGTACCGAGACGAATCCCTTTTGGTAAAATAAGGTGAAAAAAACATCGGTACCACTCATTCGGTACGAGACTGGTACCAAATCAGGAAAAACCCGATTTCTCGATATCGATACCGATATTCGAATCCCGTTCGATAAGATACCGATACCACAAGTTTATGTTCGTGGAAAAATCGATGCAAGTACTGTGCTCATCCCACTCTATAAAATGTGATTCGTGTTTTCTTAATATAGTTTTCTTTGATGACTACTTCGAATATGGGCCTAAAAGATATTGGCCCTATTAAAGATAAGTGTTGGGCCTTATCGAAACCTATATTTTCCGTACTAGGGTTTCTTTCTAACATAAGTACTCACATCACACTAGTTACAGCGCGCACAAACTCATTCATTCAACCCTAGATCTAAGATCGTGTGTGTTTTCATCTCTTTAAAATGGAGGCAGCTGAAAAAGGGATTTCTGACTCAATAATGATCTCTAGATCATGGTTTTCTGTTAACATCTCTGGCTTAGATTATTTTCATAAAAAAAAGGTTAGTCATTCTTTTTAGTTTTGTGTATTACTACATTTTAACTTTCTTACCTTTAATATGTTTTTAAGTAGATATTATATGTGATAGTTTATACATTCAACCAAAATGATTTTGAGGTCCTAAATAGCTCTGAAATAACTTTGATCAGAAACTTTGTATAATCTTCTCAAAATGTTGTATAGTTGATGCTTTCCTCTCTTCTGCTGTTACAGAATTTAGCCCACCCATCGAACTTGCTTTTGAGCTATGAGCTTAAAGCAGAAAAGTCCAAGTTGAGTGAGATCGATGGTACATTGTTTTTCTATGTTGCGGATCTTCTATCCCTTGAGGTTTGTTTGTGTTTCGCATTAATTTTTCCTTTTAGCATGTCATTGCAAGGGTGCGCGCCTGTTATTAATTATGATGGCTGGCTTACTGCAGGAACGTATGGAACTCCTGTTGAAACTCTACCCGTTACCGATAGGTTGCTTTACCGGTTCAAGGAGAGGATTAGAGGATTTGCTTGACATAATTCTGCGGAAACATGTGCCATAGTCTTTGCTCATCACCCGTGGATGATGCGTTCATCAAGATGCTTCTGAAACATTGCCTCCCCTGCAGTAATGTGTCGTTTTAGAAATATTTTGCAGCCTTACTGAAGTCTGGAATTGACCAGATTTTCTCAGTATTTCTTACTCTTATATCTACTTATTCGCCAAATGATGCTCATTCGGCCAAAGCATAAGAAACAATCCGTGAATTAAAATGCGCAGCTCCGGGCCTCACTACAGAAGTATGATCCTACGTAACTAGAATATGAAACTCTTGTGCAAAGAAGCGAGACTATGAGGCAACACCATAAACAACTTCAAGTTTTGATGAGTGAAATTGTGAATTTGAGGGTTTTTTATGGTTTAGATTATCTTCATAAAAAAAACAGGGGTTAGTGATTCTTTTGGTTTCTGTATTAGTATATTTTAAGTTTCTTATCATTAATATGTTTATACTTATATTTTATATGCCATACTACGTAGTCGATTCTTTTGGTTTCTGTATAAGTATATTGTTGAAATATTGTGATTTGTGACATTTGTATTTTGTAATCACATTTCAACACACAAACGGGAACAACTAGGAAAAAGGTTCAAAATGTTTGTTTTCCAGGTCAACCAGAACCATATGAAAGTTCTGGAACTTACAACCATGCGAGGCAAGAACCTGCAATAACAACCGGCATAGTGAGGCCATATAGCGACTGTCTAGGTATTTGTCCAGTAAGACCCGGTTGCTGCTGCTGCTGGTGCAGAGTAGCTGAGGGTAGTCATAGACATAAGATGTCGTGCCATAGTCGGTATTCCCATAAGAAGTGTCGATCCCATAACCACCAAAAGTAGCACCGGTTTTATAGGCTGCTTGAGGCTGTTGTCCCTAATTTTTTGCATCAAGCGAGGAAAAGTTTCACCCTTGTGCTTCCTTGCTGCAACTAGTGCGCTTGTCCTACTTGGTCTGTGATTTGTATCTCTGGAATTTGTAGGCTGTTGTGCATATATTCTTGCATAGTTAGAGGACGAACTTTACCCTTGAGCTTCGTTGGTGCAACTACTGCAGTTTTCCTGCTTGTTCCATGATTTGTAGCATATCTTTTATCTTCATAATTATATGATTTTGGGTCATAAGCTACTTGAACTCTGACTATAGTCAATTGCTGTAATTTTGGTAAAATAGATGTTATAGATGCAGTCGAGATTTAAACAGGTGTTTTATAATGCCTTTAATGATAGGTGTTGAGGCAAGAACATGTCATATACAGAAAAACAATACCAGTTAATCATCGGTTACAAACATATACTTTCCATCAACCGCGTCAATCCCATGAAGACACTTCTACACTTCATTTGGTAACTAAACGTATTCATATCTTTTGAACATGGATTACAATTACATCAGGACCACAAATACTCTAAAGAGGGAAAAGGTGGTTCTCTCAGTGAACATGAGCCTTACAGGTAGGGGTGGCAATTTCAACCCATTCCACCAAAAGTACATTTGGTTCAATTTCATAACCTTATTGGTTGAAATGGGTTGAGCAAAAAAAAGAGTGATGGGTCAAATGGGTCAACCCTTTCTTAGTGTAAAATGAAGTTTGGGTCAAATAGGTTTGAGAATGGGTCAAATGGGTTTAAAAATAGGTCACATGGTTCCTATTATTTTACCAAAAACCCAATAGTGTAAAAAGTTAGTTTTTATTATTAAGTCAATAAATTTACGTTTTCGTTAGTAAATTTACGTATTCGTCAGAAAATTTACGTTTTCGTCAGTAAATTTACGTTTTCGTCAATAAATTTCCGTTTTCGTCAGTATATTTACGTTTTCGTCAGTAATTTAAAGTTTTTGACAGTAAATTTACGTTTTCGTCAGTAAATTTACGTTTTCGTCAGTAAATTTACGTTTTCGTCAGTAAATTTACGCTTTCGTCAGTAAATTTCCGTTTTTGTTAGTAAATTTACGTTTTCGTCAGAAATTTTACGTTTTCTTCAGTAAATTTACGTTTTCGTCAGTAAATTTACGTTTTTGTCATTAAAATTACGTATTCGTCAGAAAATTTACGTTTTCGTCAGAAAATTTACGTTTCCGTCAATAAATTTACGTTTTCGCCAGAAAATTTCCGTTTTCGTTAGTAAATTTACGTATTCGTCAGAAAATTTACGTTTTCGTCAATAAATTTACGTTTTCGTCAGTGTATTTACGTTTTCGTCAGTAATTTAAAGTTTTTGACAGTAAATTTACGTTTTCGTCAGTAAATTTACGTTTTGGTCTGTAAATTTACGTTTTCGTCAGTAAATTTACGTTTTCGTTAGTAAATTTACGTTTTCTTCAGTAAATTTACGTTTTCGTCCAAAATTTATGTTTTCTTCAGTAAATTTACGTTTTCGTCAGTAAATTTACGTTTTCGTCAGTAAATTTACGTTTTTGTCAGTAAATTTACATATTCGTCAGAAAATTTACGTTTTCGTCAGTAAATAAACGTTTTCGTCAATAAATTTACGTATTCGTCAGAAAATTTACGTTTTCGTCAGTAAATTACGTTTTCGTCAGTAAACTTACGTTTTCGTCGGAAATTTTACGTATTCGTCAGAAAATTTACGTTTTCGTCAGTAAATTTACGTATTCGTCAGTAACTTCACAATTCACGTATTCGTCAGAAAATTTACGTTTTCGTTAGTAAATTTACGTATTCGTCAGAAAATTTACGTTTTCGTCAGTAAATTTACGTTTTCGTCAGTAAATTTACGTTTTCGTCAGTATATTTACGTTTTCGTCAGTAATTTAAAGTTTTTGACAGTAAATCTACGTTTTCGTCAAACAATTTACGTTTTCGTCAGAAAATTTACGTTTTCGTCGGTAAATTCACGTATTCGTCAGAAAATTCACGTTTTGACGAAAACGTAAATTTTCTGACGAAAACGTAAATTTATTGACCAAATCGTAAATTTTCTGACGAAATCGTAAATTTTCTGACGAAAACTTAAATTTACTGACGAAAACGTAAATTTTCTGACGAATACGTAAATTTACTTACAAAAACGTAAATTTACTGACGAAAACGTAAAGTTTCTGACGAAAACGTAAATTTACTGACGAAAACGTAAATTTTCTGACGAATACGTGAATTTACTGACGAAAACGTTAATTTTCTGACGAAAACGTTAATTTTCTGACGAAAACGTTAATTTTCTCACAAAAACGTTAATTTTCTCACAAAAACGTAAATTTACTGACGAAAATGTAAATTTACTGACGAAAACGTAAATTTTCTAACGAATACGTGAATTTACTGAGGAAAACATAAATTTTTTGACGAAAACGTTAATTTTCTGACGAAAACGTAAATTTATTGACGAAAACGTAAATTTACTGACGAAAACGTAAATTTACTGACGAAAACGTTAATTTTCTGACGAAAACGTAAATTTTCTGACGAAACGTAGATTTACTGACGAAAACGTAAATTTACTGACGAAAATGAAAATTTACTGACGAATACGTATATTTACTGACGAAAGCGTTAATTTTCTGAGGAATACGTAAATTTACTGACGAAAACGTAAAGTTTCTGGCGAAAACTTAAATTTACTGACGAAAACGTAAATTTACTGACGAAAACGTAAATTTTCTGACGAATACGTAACTTTTCCGACGAAAACGTTAATTTTCTAACGAATACGTGAATTTACTGAGGAAAACATAAATTTTCTGACGAAAACGTTAATTTTCTGACGAAAACGTAAATTTACTGACGAAAACGTAAATTTACTGACGAAAACGTAATTTTTCTGACGAAAACGTAAATTTACTGACGAAAACGTAAAATTTTCTGACGAAAACGTAAATTTACTGACGAAAACGTGAATTTTCTGACTAAAACGTATATTTACAGACGAAAACGTAAATTTATTGAAAAAAAAACGTAAATTTACTGCCGAAAACGTAAAAATACTGATGAAAACGTAAAAAAATCGATGAAAAACTTAAAAAAACTGACCAAAACGTAAAAATCGAACGAATACAGATAAAAACGTTTGAACATATTAAAAGATAGGAAAATATTGTAAGTTATTGGGTTGACCCGACCCAAACCATTTGACTCATAACCCATTTGACCCATTATTAAATGATGACCCATTTGACCCATAACACATTTGACCCACAACCCATTTGACCCATGAACCAAACCCAACCAAACCAACCCATTTGCCACCTCTACTTACAGGCGAGATAACGCGCCTTTATACGTGAGGCTTACAAGCGAGATAACACATTTTCCAAGGAAGAATCTGAAGCTCTTATGCTAGAAAAAAAAAAGCTTTGCAGGAGAAAGAGGCACAACAGGTGTGTTTAGTTGAAACTTGAAGGTATTCACCCTACTCTGGTTATCTCCAATGCGTGTAGTATATATTACTAGCCTTAAGGCCCGCCCGTTGGGCGGCTTGCTTTAAGTTATTAGTTTAATATAGAAAATTGAAACATATAATGTAATGTACAAATAACCAAAAGTATATTTGTTCGATGTTAATAATTTTTGTGTTTTTTATAAAGAAAGTTGATGCTTGCGTTATATCACGATATTAAAACAAACGTTGTTTTTCGCGTACAATAAGATTATTTTTGAAGATACAAAAGTTAGTAATAGAATATATAAATAACATTAATAATTAAATATTCGTATAAGAAAGTTAAAGGTAAAAATATCGTTGCAAAAAATCCATATAGATTGAAAAAGTAAAACTTTAGTTTTCTTAAAAATAAGATAGCTATTGAAATAAGACTCCCTTATAGATGATAAAAAAAAGACTTCTTATAACTCAAAAGGATGCTCTATAATTTTCATGTATATAAGTCAAAATTATGTTTATCCTTAAAGGCTCGCTCGATCAGCGGCTATCTTTAAGAATTTTACAAAAAATAAAATAGTAAAATGACTAATAGAAATAACGTTTAACTAAATATCATTTCCAAAACATTTGCAAGGAAACTAAATAATCTTGTTTTTTTAAAAAAAAGCCAAAAATTTGACACAAACTAATGGTCGATTAATGTTTGTTGTAGAATTTCAATGTATGCACAAATCCACCAAGTCTTTCATAATTTACATATATATATAAGCCTGAATATCAATGTGTTAATATGCTAAGTAGCCCATGGGGATATCATCCTCCAACATGTTGCAATGGTAACCTTATAAGGAAAAATAATGAGGCAATTCAAGAAATTTAACAACAGACTTTCTCGTAGAATTGGGTCAAACATGTAAAATCAAAATAGATTAGTTCCTTTCTGGCAATGAGTTCAACTTGTTGACAAAATCCTTCAGTTTAGATAGAGCTGATTATGAGATCATATAAACCATTTAATTCTCTGATTAGGATCTTATTTTGAGTATTTATAGAAGCAAAAAAATATTGACTAAAAATACATTTGGAGTTTTAGACTAAATTGTACATGTATTGACGCATAAATAAAAATGAAAATTGCACTCAAAGACACACATAAACATGATGTTTAATATGTATCAACCTGGAAAACAACTTCGAGTTAAGATCCCAAGTCTTTCATGAAGCAGCCTATAAGGAAAAATAATCACTTCTTTGGAACACGTTTACCACTTTGTCTCTAGATTAATTACTGCAACTTCAAGTAGATTGACATCAAACAAACACCTTAAAGATCCATTACCAAGAATCTGCAAGTTCCGTTATATATCAGTAAAGAACCTTTTATATAGAAAAAAGAAGACTAATTTATAAAATGATCCATTCCGGTTCGTCATAATTTTTAAACATCCACTCAAGAATTTTACCTCCAAAGCTATCTCTTCGCCATAAATAAAAGTGGTCATCAAAGAGATCTTCATGTTTTCTTTAGGAGTATGACAAAAAAAAATAACGTATCTCCTATGTTCCAACAACCTAAGATGGATTAATATATTTAAGACTTACTACTACAATGACAAAACTCAAAATCATCCAGTGAAGTAACAGTTACCTGTATGTGCTTGAATAGACATCATCCTTTTAGATGTGCGTATTTGTGCATTACCAGCACGACGACTTTGTGCAGACAACTACTTTGAACTATGGTCAAGTGACTTCAAAGAGGAACCTACCACTGAGTATTACGTTTCTTGAAGCTACACAACAGTATTTGAACCATTTATCAGAAGAAAAAATATATACAGAATATGTTTTTAAAATGACATGGGTATAAACTGTTTACTTGAGGCGATGACAACATCAATGGATGCTCGATTTCAGGAGTTACCAAATAGATCAGTCTCAACGCATTTCGAAAGAAAACAACCCCGCGTCTCAGATGTGCAACTATCATCCTGCAGCATGTGTGAATTTTTCCGTGTTTAATCTATTCCATCGCGGCCTCGCTCCTTGTCACCTAAACAAATCTGTAAAAATACAACATTAGACACTCAAGTAACTTGCAGCAAAATGGCTGAACATGTCTGTTGAAATCTTCACTTTTAATGGTATCTTGTTAAGAAAGTCAGGTAGCTCTTACTTGATGGTTGTAGACATGTCTTATCATTTCCATCATGTGCTCTTTGGTTAAATGTGCGATGATGGTTCCACTTATGTACATTGCAATAAGCTGCACTTTAAACATGTATGGTGTAAATTGGTAAAAATTGTTTCATCTTATGATATTAGATATAGTATTTTCTAGTTCAGGTGCATTTCTTCGGTACTATAATACATAAGTAGACCTATAAAACCCTACCAACTCATTCTACGTATCATGCTTACCTTTACATTGCCATTACCATTTCTAGCGCTTACAGCTTGGCACAACATTTACAGGCCTCCTTGAATTCTTCTATCCAATACTGTTAAAAGAGATTAGTTTTTTTGTTGAAGTCAAACCATTTGTTCACAACTATTCTAGAGACGTTTATATCTAGTTTCTCTTCACAACTATAAGAGTTCATTTCACACAATCTGTATAACATTTGGAAAAAGCATCTTCTAATTAGAAATGTATTGGCCGTTACTATTTTTGCATCATACTGCTTTAAAGCATGGATATTAGTTACGTGGTTGTCTAAAGTCATCACCGTCGATGCAAGAGAAACAATTAAAGCCGTAATATAAGAAACAAAATAAAATATAGACCTTTTGAGAAATAGTATTACCACCATTGACGAAATACTGCAAAGAATACTCAGAAAAAACTTTTTATGGATTCAAAATCTTGTGGAACATCACGTCTAAGGACCAGATGTCCTTAGAATTAGAAGGTGAGTGTCGCTTCCAAATGCTTATGCATCTAATCAAGATCTTAATGTTGTCAAGGTCTGCATTGACCTGGTTCAAAGGTGTCATGTTCTGTTCCATTATCGTAACCTACAAAGATTTATAAAGTTAAAACTTTTAGATATAACAAACAATTAAACTAACAATTAGTGCAAAACTAATCAATGAGTGATATATTATGGGTACCTTATGAGCAAAATACAGAAGAAGATTGAGAAGATGTGAGTGATATGAGTCTAATGTGGGGCTAATATATAGTGACTGATTAGGTTAACATGTAACCCTAAAATTTAAATTCCTGACGCGTAACAAAGGAAACTATTATTTCATAATTATCTCAATCCCTGATCTGACGCAGGGCAGTTAAATTACGATAATTATGTTTAGTTTTGCCATTTAAATTTAAATTATTTATAAGTTTCTATATATATGGTTCATTACAAATTCATATGAAAAAATTAAAATCATATTAAACATAAACATTCTAATATAACAAAACATTATAATAAATTCATAATAAATTGACAAAACATAAAAAATAAGATCACTGACCTCGACTTGTATGGGTGTACTTTGATTTTTAATTATCACTGGAATTGATACGATTTGGATCGATTTGCATTCCCTTTAACAAATAATTTGGGGATTTTTAAAACTATCGCCCTAATAATTTTGGGGATTCAACCTGCGAATCAGATCCATTATCTGAAATAAATTATATGGAAATCAAAATTATAAACTTGTTTGTGTTTGGATCTTAATTTGGTGGGGGATACTATCAGAAAAGAGAGTTTGGGTGTATTTTTTTCTTGATAAAAATTAATTGCTTTCCCTTGAATTAAAGCACACCCTTGATTATTTTCTCTTAACACTTGTCATTTTTTCAAGATTTTTGTTTGAAGATGCTTTCCTAAAAAGCTTATTTTATAAAGTAGGTAGATACATGTGTTATGTGTGCAAATCAGTTGTCACTTGGCAACGGGTCGGGTTTGGGTTGGGTTTTAGTGAACCCGTACCCGCACCCGTTTATAATATCCAAACCCGCATCCGTCCCAATACCCGACGGTTATCCGATTAGTATTACCATCGGATTTTCGGTTTTTACCCGTGGGTATCGGGTATCCACAATTAAATTTCGTTGGACATAATTGTGCATATAAAGTTAAGAAAAACCAATGAAAAACAATCATAATATCTTAATATTTTTTTATGTTTTTAAAAAATAAAAAAAAATACTAATTAAATATCATATCATGCTATTTAATGATATAATAACTATTATTTTTATTTAAAGTTACAAACCCAAATATGTTTGATGACAAACATCTTAACACATACAAAATGTAACTAATATAAGCATTTCTTTTGTTTAAAAATCTTCGTCTATATTTCGCACAAATTAAAAAATTATATAAAATAGCAATAAACGGTATATATTTTGGTAAACGGGTACGTATACGGGACGGGTATTACTAAAACCCGAACCCGAACCCGAACCCATACCCGCGAAAAATAGAATATCCCAACTCGAACCCGCATCCAAACCCGCCAATCCAACTCCGAACCCAACCCAATCGGTTCGGGTTTCGATTTCAGGTGCTTTTGTCATCCCTACTTAACGTACATATCAATGTTTGTATATGTGCAAATCACAAAATGTATGTATCGTTTGAATGGATTACTTATTCGTATGATGTGTCTTGCAAACTATTTTGAATGAAGAATTAATGCTTTTGATGGAATGACGTGAAGCTCTCAAAAGGAAAATGTTGCAAACTAGTCACATTCAACGTAGTATTAACTTATCTTTAATTGGGCAGAACTATCTTTAAGGCCATATTCAAAGTTGTCATGTAACTAGCCCATTAGTCATTTAAGAAGGCTAATGATTTGTGCATTTTTAAAAATTATTTTGTAAAAATAAGTTAAAACTATTTTGTAAAAGAACAATTTTTTACAAAAATAATATTCATTTTTTTGTTTTAACTTTTTTTTACTTATATATTAATAAATTATTTTTGGTTATAAATACGAAAAACATCTATATTAAATATATTTTTAACTTTTCGTAAATGATTTAAATGTAAAAACAACACATAATTTTTTAAAAACAGTTAGAGATTAACTTTTTTTGAATATAAAAAGTACGAAAAAGGTTATTTTTAAAGAAAAAGTTAAGTCTTATAAAAGTACGAAATTATTTTTTAAAATTTTGTATTTTTAAAATTCTTTAGGCCTGGAAACAGAAACATTTTCTTTAGAAAACATTACGCGGTTCGTTCCTATAGATTGTTTCAAAATTTAAAATGAAAAAAATAACAAGTTTAGTCCTTATAATGAAAAAGACCAAAATGCCCTTAGAAATATCAAACTTAACGAACCAAACTAACGACCATCCAAAATAAAGACTGTCAGAGTTACAGGTTTTATAATTAGGGAATACCAGTGTATTTAAAATGAAATATGAATGAAACATGATTTTTGGAGTAAATCATAAAGTCGAAACGTGTACTCGTTCCGTCCCAAATTAATAGTCCCTTGATAAAAAACACACATTGTTTTAGAAAATATCACCATCACTAAATTCTCTTTTACTTTTTCACAAAACGACACTTTTACCCTTATGCAATTAACTAAAACTTTGTATGTAGTAGTTTGTAGTGCAATATGGTAAACTTACTACTTCACTTACATCTATATTTGAAACGGGATTATAACTTTAAAACAACCGAAAATGATATAAGGGACTATTAATTTGAGACGGAGAAATAATTTTTTTCTATAAATATTGATAAATGACAACTAGATACTTGTCAACATGAAAATTGTTGTTTCTTTCCTTTATATTTCTTAGTTGTAAATTTGTAAACTTGTAGCTGGATACAAGTTTTATTTCATTTCATGCAAGTGAGTTAATATGTAGGAATTATGATAACGACATGTCATTGTTTTACACAACTTTTGAATCATGACAAAATTTTGATAGCTATTTTATGTCAAAAAAAAGTAAAGGCTTGTTTTCAACTATTGACCACCCTCGGATTTATAGTCTTTCTAAAGAATAAAGAGTCAAAAAAGTCTTTCATATCGTTTTGTTTCGTTTCATATCATTTTGCTAATTACAAAAAGAAAATTCTGTAATTATAACGAACATGAATAATTACGTGATAGCTTCCCATACGTAAACATATTGGTGGTCAGGGATGGAACGAGATGGGTTTTCGTTGATGCTCAAAAACCTCACGAATGTTTTTATGTAGTGTTAACTTTTTTTTTAAATTGATTTTTTCCAAAATATCCGGTCCATGTTTTTAGTATTACAACTATAATAAATTTGTGCACTTACTAATATTTGATCATAATTTCATCCTTGGTGATCTATGTGAGCAAAGCTCTCTGTTTGGCATAATAACATTTTAGAACTATTAGTTTTTTATTTTAATAAATTAGATTTTAAATAAAAAGCAAATTCATATTGCTTTTAAATTGTTAAAAATTGTTAAAATTGTAAATTACTGATATAACCTCCAATCATATTGTAATTTATTTAAATATGTTATTTTAAATCATTTTACATCTTAATTTAATAGGTAACAACTAATTTACCAAACACATTTATTAAAAAACAATACAACTTATAGTTTTATAATTAACAGCTTACAGCTTACAACTAACAATTAATACTTCCTCCGTCCCATTTTAATTGGCCTCATTATTATTTTAGTTTGTCCAAAAACCTTGTCCACTTTCTTAATTAACATGTTTATATCTCTTTAAATTTACAATTTTACCCATATCATTCATTTTTGCAAGGCAAGTATTTGATAGATTTATTGCATTTAATAGGGCAAACTTGTCATTTTAATATATAAACGTACAGATTCATTGAATCTATCATAAATTGAAGTTTTTATGTTGGGGGACAATCAAAATGAGACGAGGGAAGTAGTTAACAACTTACAATTAACGGTTAACAGCTTACAGCTATTTTTATAAAAGATAGCTTAAATCACCCAAAATATAGTGACCATGCATGAAATGTGGGAAATGTAGCAAGTGGTAACGTGTGGTCACCAGAGGCGGAACTATTTGGAAGGTGAGGGGGGCGATGCTCCTCATGGCTCGTAAAAAAAATCAAACTTTAGTGTAAAAAAAAATTAGGACCATTTTATTAAAGTGCATCCCGTTGTAAAATCAAATTGCTCCCCACTCGGAAACAAAGCAATGTAAAAACCTTCAAATTGCTCCCAAAAGGAAAAAAATAATGTAAAAAACCTTATATTTATATCTTTATTTTGATCTATACAACAACTTTTATCGAAAGAAAATTTTTGCTCCGACTTCGTCAACTTCCATATTCCGCCACGGATGGTCACAATGTTGACACATGGTTGTTACCCTTATTAGACTAGGTGCAATGGTGATCGATATCTTCGTCGTTAGTTTGTCATTTCACATTATCACTTTACCACCATTGTGTAATAATTTAACCAATATCATCACCAAATATACCTCGTTTATACACAATTGTGCCCAAAAAATCAACATCACACACACAACAAAAATAGAAATCGGTCGTTTTATAGACCCCTCTCTCTTCTCACAAAAGACGAGTCAGTGAGGAACGATTTTACAACAACAAACGTATTTAAACCTTTGTCAACGCGTGAGTGAGCGCCTTATTACACGTGTTCTTACGTATACCGTCTAAGCAAACAAAATCACAAAATAAATCAAGAAATAAATTATCGATTATCAATTTTTTTTTTTTTATGAGCAAGTCTCTCCTTGATCTTTTAAACATTTAATTTTTGTCCAAATTATTAAAAAAAACAATTGTTATCTTAAAACTAAAACCATATGCTATAATTAGGGCTATTTATCTATTAAACAAATATAGTCAAGCTAGTGGAATAATGTCAAATTTGGGTTGTTGGTAGTTGGCAAGATACTATATATTCAAACAACAATTTTATTAATTTCATACACCAATTCAAAAGTCAAAACGAGCAATTTTTAACTTTTACAATAATCTTTTATATAATAAAAAAATTATATTTTTTAAATTTTTTTTTGGAAAGTAGAGGTTATACAAAAAAAACAATTAGACCAATCAAATAGCTTGATTTTGACACATAAACAAAATCGAGCGATATAATTGATAGAAAAAAAGTCAAAATTGAATTTAATTTTGTTAAAATAAAAAAAATTGCTAGAGGAATTTGATTAAAAAACACAAAGATATATGTGTCAAATTTTTGAAAATAAAAACTTAAAAAAGAGGAGAGGATTAATAAATCTTTATTAGTTTAGTTTTAAATAAATTAGATTGATTTAAGAGTAACTTATAATTTTTCATATTATTTAATAAATTTACAAAATAAACAAAATACCCCCTTAAACTTTAGACCTTCTAGACTTTTTATTTTAAAAATACAACATATATGTTATGTTAAAAAATAACAAATCACATGATTATAAATATTCAAATAAAAACACAAATTATTGTCTATTTCTATTTTGACACTTAACAAAGTCAAGCAATTCAATCTACATAAATTATTATTAACATTAAATATGAAAATGAGTGTTGGACATCAAATATCGGTGTGAGATAAAAATAAATAGACGGAATTTTACATATTA
Source organism: Glebionis coronaria (assembly GCA_025667525.1). Lineage (NCBI taxonomy): Eukaryota > Viridiplantae > Streptophyta > Magnoliopsida > Asterales > Asteraceae > Glebionis > Glebionis coronaria. The sequence continues at coordinate 619,783,764 of CM046877.1, forward strand.
CAACAATATATACTTTTTCAAGGTCGTTATGTGTTACTAAACACACAATGTCTAAAAAGAGATAACTAACATTTCACTTAAACAAATTCAAATCGTTTGTGCAACATATATTTATACAAAATATCAATTAATATTATCACATAATTCAAAATCATGTAAAACTTGTGGAACCATATGCATCGTAACTAATTAAATATTAAAATTTAATATTATTTTATAAAATAATATTAAGCATTACAAAATTATTAATTTGTAAATCTTGTAAGTGTAAGGTTGTGTAAGGTTGCTGTAAATGGTTTGCTGATTAATAATTAATATATAACTATTTAGAATAAAAAAATAGAAATTAAAAGAGTATGAAATTTAAAAAATAAAAATTTAGATGAGTTTATATTAATTTACACGGTGTACAGTAAAAGAATAACATAATAAACCATATAAACATAATTAAAGATATAAATATTAGATGTTTTAAAAAATATAATCCGTATATAATATACATAAAATCTTAATAAAAAATTATTATTTAATTTATCCTTTATATTCAATTCTTGTACATACACGGGCATTAAAACTAGTGTTTAATTTGTAAAACTTTAAAATATGTGAATTATGTTGTGATTAATGTTGGTATGGTACTTTGTACTTTTATAAAGTTGATTCAAGATTACAATTTTTTGTGTTTGGAATTCATACATGAATTGAATTGTTATGGCTATCATTATGATGTTTAGATGGAATAAAAGCATATATCATTTTCCATAAATTGTTGTTTGGTATGTTTAATGAATCACTATGGGTTTTAGAGATATATATACAAAATTTAAAATAAAAAAATATATATAATAGTAATTGTATAATTTGATAAATAGTTTGTGGTTTAAAAAAGAAAAAAAATTTGGTCCCACAAAAATATTCATTCATACCTTTCATAAACATCTCTTTACCCTCCTATGATTCTATGACTATGCTTTCACATATTTATTCTCATATCCTTAACCAAACATTTGCAATGACTTTGATTGTGATTGATTGATTCCAATAAACACATACCAAACGCACATTTCTTGAGCTAATATTGTACTTATAAATGTGTAATACGGTCAAGGACGAAATTAAGGTGGATCTTAGGATATTCATAGATTTTTGTTGAGCAATACTAAATCTGTTAAAAAACTTTGTTTTTTTTTTAATTTGTATTAAATGCATCTAGTTTTTTAAAATTATCATGATACTATTATTGTTTAGTTTATTGTAAATGTATTTGTTCGTTTTTTAACCTGCTCTGTCCCTAAATACTATAACGAGTGTATATAAATTGATTATTTTCCGCTAAAGATAAAAGGAAACTTCGCATGTAAATTTTAGGATCATTTTGTGATGTGTGGTTAAAGAAGAAAAATGATTTTGCAAGAAAATGAAAGGTTTTTAAACCCGGGTTGATCCAGTCGGTTGATCCGGTTCTAGTCGTAAAAACGGGTTATATTGATCCGGCTTTCACATTTTTAAAATCCGGTTAGACCCGTCGGGTTTGGGGTGACCGAGGTCAATCCGATTCTCAAGACCCGACTGGGTTTTGATTTTTTCGGGTTTTAAAAAAAGATATATATAAATTTTATGTATTTGCGATGGAATTTTATTTTTACATATTAAATTGATTGGTAAAACAATTTATATCTTTAATATACGGTAGTTTTTATATATAACTTTTCTTAATTATTAAAAATATACTAAAAAAAATTTTTAACTAGGTTGACCCGGATCTGGTGACTCGACCGGATCAATTTAAAACCTAAGTTTTAAAACATTGAGAAAATAGACATTTTCCTTATTACAATTGACAAAGCTACTATGATAATCAGATAATGTGTGTACGTTTTCATGAATATAAACATTGTGATTGCGTATAAGAAATGAAGTTCAATTATTTAAAAACCAGACATTTATAATGGTGGACTTATAACAAAGCTGCATGATACTACGTCCAAACTACATATTTTAGCGATTAAAACGAAACTATAATGTTATTATAGCGTGACTTATAGCGACAAAACATATAAAAACATTTATATGTTTTTATCATATGTTGGAAATACGTTTTACGTATTAGAAAGGATCGGTCACTCCAACAATAGTCCATGTAATAGCTCGTAGTTTAGTTATTTACATTATTTAGGGGATTTCAACATTATTTCTCGGCATTAACATACTACAACAAACACATTTACTTTCTCTCATTGTTCGATCAATATTTGTAAATCTTAATTTATCGAAATGGAGTAGACATCTCTTACGGATAAGTCCATCCTCTCGGGTACGGATAATCGTCCACCAATGTTGGAAAAATCTATGTACGAGGAGTGGACTTCCCGAATGGAACTTTACATGTTGAACAAAGAGAATGGACATCTCATTTGGGCATCGGTGATCAATGGACCATTAGATTATGGTACAGTGACGGAAGGTACAGCTACTCGTCCTCGCACAACGGGTGAATTGACTGGAGATATGAAGATTCAAGACAAATGTGATAAGTATGCTACAAACATTATTCTCCAAGCCCTTCCTCCAGATGTCTACAAACTCGTCAGCAAACATAAAGTTGCCAAAGAATTATGGGATAGAATTCGTGTTCTAATGCAAGGCTCGTTAACTAAACAAGAACGAGTGTGTAAGCTTTATGATACTTTTGATAAGTTTGCTTATGTTCCCGGGAAAACTCTCAATGACTACTATTTGAGATTTACCCTATTGTTGAATGAACTGAATATCTATGGCATGGCAATTCCTATGTTTCAATTGAACACCAAGTATTTGAACACTCTTCCTTCAGAATGAAAAAAATACGTGACGGGTGTTAAATTGGCTAAGGACTTGCATAACACCAATGTGGATCAACTTCAAGCTTTTCTTCAACAACACAAATGCCATGTGATGGAGGCTCGGTTGTCTAAACCTCAAGTTCATGATCCACTTGCCATGTATGCTTCTCAACAAAACATGGCTTATACTTATCAACAACCATCATACTTGCAGTAGCCACCACCACACATCTATCATCAACCAGAGCAACCATTTTATCAACCACCAATGATGCCACCGCAAGCATTTCAACAAAGTGTTCATCAACAATCTTTTCCACAGCAACCACCATATCAGACATCACCATCACAAGCCAACACTTATCCAATGGGCTATACTCCTCAACAAGGATACTTTCCAATTGAAGCACAACCAGCACAAGCCTTCTACTCTAATGAACTTCCACCAATCCAAGCACCGGTCTTTACTCCAAATGATACGCCAGCTGATGTTCTAAACCATCTCACTGCCTACTTGTCAAAACTTGTTGCAACTAGAGGATTTCCACCAACAAACAATCAGCTCCGCACCTCTTCAAATCCTCGACAACAAGCTACTGTTCAAGATGGTCAAGTAACAGTACAACCTATTCAGGGAAGGCAAAATTCATATGGACCTCCTACAAGGACTGTGAATGCTCAAGCTGTGAATTCTCAAGCTAATGGAAATGGAAGCCCCATTAGTCCTCAAAAGGTCGTGACTTGCTACAATTGCCGAGGACAAGGTCATATGGCTAGGCAATGCACTCAGCCGAAAATGAGAAGGGATGAAGCATGGTTTCGTGAGAAAATGTATTTGGTTGATGCTCAGTCTAAAGGAAAGATTTTGGATTCAGAGGAGTTAGCATTTCTTGCAGACCCAGGGGCAGCAGATACTGAAGGCATTGCCGTCGTTTCCACTTCTAATGCAGCTTATCAAGCAGATGATCTTGACACATATGATTCGGATTGTGATGACATTCACTCTGCCCAAGCTGCTCTCGTTGCTAATCTCTCTCACTACGGTTCTGATGTCGTCAGTGAGGTACCCACCACAACCAATCTTGGTAATGATGATAACCCACATCAAGTTGGGCATGAAAATGACAACCTCGAACAACATTCGGGAACTAGTAACTCAAATGATGCGGTACCCAATCCTACACATTTGAGTGAACCTCAACCAAATGCTACGACGGGTATGGAATCTTATGCTCAACATGATTTGGTCATGGTGTCTAAACATATTATTGATCAAATGCATATGCCTCTCAGACAATCCGTAGATACGAATTCCACCCTAACTGCTGAGCTTGCGTTGCATAAAGAAAAGGTCAAAACTTTTGAAATGGTCCCTCAAGCAGAGAAAATAACATGTTCTAAATTTGACCAATTTCGTTTTAAAAAGATTGAACACTCGAAAGAAATAGAATCATTAAAAGCTAATCTTTCCAATGAATTAAAAGCAAAAGAGTAGGTTCTCAATGATTTTCAGAAACTTAAAATGGATTTCGAAACTCTCAAGTCTAAAAAGTTTGAAACAGAAATTAATGCTACCAAACTTCTTAAATTCAAAGAACATCAACTTTTAAAACAATACGCTTCCACAGAAAAGGTTCATCTTTTAACTAAATCATTTAAAGAACTCGAACTTAAGCGTCTTCAAAATTTACCACCTAATCCCGGTTATGCAAAACAAGCTCAGGAATATATTCTCTGTCTTTATGATATGACCATAATTGGCAAATCGAAAGAAGCACCTTATGTTCGTAGTTCTAAGGAGACACAATCACTTATGGAAGAAACTCATTCTAAAATGTTTTCAAAATTCCATACGATTGATTATGATAAGCATAATAAAGATCAACTTTCTAAAAAGACACGTATTCGCTTACAAAAGGAATTAGCTGAACTAACAGTTCTTGTGCCCCAAAGTTTTTCAAATGAAAACCCTCCTAGTACGTCTCCTACACTTGTCAAAACAGATTTAACAAAGTTAATTCCACCGGTAAGTAAGGCATTCGTTAACTTAAAAGCGGTACACCAACACTTAGCCGATTTTAATAAGGTCATTTTGGAATGTACGACGGCCACGGCCATAACGGAAGGTGAATGTAACTTTGAGCACACTAGAGCTGCGTTCCGAGACGAAATTGTTCCGTTTGTAAAGAATGTTAAAGCTTGTCTTAGTAATCTTGATCAAGATTTGCGTTTGGAAATAGAAGAAGTTAAACGTGTTTTCAATAAAATGGATGATGCTTATGAAAACAGTTTACTTGAAATAGAACGGGTTTCACGCCAAAATGATCAGCTTCTGAAACAAGTGATATCTCATGATATAGTTTCCGTATGTGTGAATAAAAGTGTTAATAATGATTCTATTGTGCATAATGTTGAATCTGTGGATAATGTGGTAGATAGTATTTGTCACGAATCTGACGCTGAATTTTTAAAGCTTCAAGATTCATATTCTTCGCTTTCAAAACGTTTTGATGAGATTCAAACACATTGTATTTCGCTTGAATGCAAGCAACAATTTATTCAAGAAATCTTTGAAACGTCATTCGAAGGTGTTAATATCGATGATGCAAACTTTGAAAAGAATTTTCGATTGAATTTACAATCAAAACAGCGTCAGCCAAGTGAAAAAGTTGCTAAATCTTTGCCGATGGACATAGAGAAATCTAAGGAGCTTAACTGTGTGAACGTACTTGAGGCCGCTGAGAATTTTAAACTTGATCTAGATAATCGAGTTTCCAAGATTTTGTCCAAAGTTGATAACTTAAAACAGAAAGATACACGACTCTTCGATTCAGTAAAGCCCGCATGTGCTAATACCACCGCACAGAATCAATCATTGATTGAATAATTGAATCGAAAGTCAGTGGAAATATCTGATTTGATGGAACAAATTTGTGATAAAAATCTAGCCTTGGCTGAGTTAAAGGAAACACTTCGTACTCTAAAAGGTAAGAATGTTGTAGATAACGCAGCCACTATCTCAGCATCGTCCTCTAGTGCAATCAAAAGGAACCTTATAGCCGTCACACCATTTAATAAGGGCCCTAGGACTAAACCGTCTCAAACTTTGGTCACTAAAGATAAAGCAAAATCAAAACCAGCTTCTAATATTCCCGTGTTGCCTTCTACAGGAGTAATCACCACTACTAAGGCTCAAAGATCTAAGCTTAAAAGAAACAAGAAGAATGATAGGATCTTGCCCCCATCTAGTAGTTAAGAGAAGAAGAAAGTAGAAGCCCACCCTAGGAATGTTATTTCTGTTTTGAATAAAAAGAATCATGTTGCTAAACCTAAAGGCTCTGCGGTTGTGCAGCGTTCTAAGCCTACTGTGAATTCTAATTTGAAATGTTGGAATTGCAATGAATGTATGTTTTCTAGTCGTCATGATTCTTGCCTTATTGACCATGTGAATGAGATGAATGCCCAGAAAAATGGATTAGAATGGAAACCGACTCGGAAAGTGTTAACCCAAGTTGGTTGGATGTGGCGTCCCACTGGTAGAACTTTCACTATAGCAGGAAATATATGCCCTTTAACTAGGATCACTCCCACTAAAGCGAAGAAAGCGTGCCCTTTAACTAGGAGTACCAAGGCTACCAAAACACAAGTGTGTCCTTTAACTAGGAACACTGACACTATTGTAGGAACCAAGTGCCCTTTAAATAGGTCTACTCCCACTGTAGTGTCCGCGAATAATCCAAAACCTAAGCAAGTTGGAACAGTAAAACCTGATAGTGCTAAAACTCACATTAGAAAACGCAGGAAATCTAAGGGTCTCATAAATGCTAGCAATTATGATAATCTTATATCTCTATCTGCTAACACTCCGGAACCAATAGTTTCCAATGCATTGTCTATTGTTGTTATTGAAAACAGGTGGTCCAAATTGTTCTCTGGTATTTGGACTCTGGTTGCTCCAAGCATATGACCAGAGATCGCTCTCAGCTCAGAAATTTCGTCAGCAAGTTTATTGGTACGGTTCGATTTGGAAATGATCATATTGCAAAGATAATGGGTTATGGTGAATATCATATTGGGAAAGTTATTATTTCAAGAGTGTATTATGTGGAAGGTCTCGGTCACAACTTATTTTCTGTGGGACAATTTGGGATGCAAACCTAGAAGTTGCTTTTCGAGAGCATACCAGCTTCATACGTAATTTGGAAGGGGTTGATTTACTGAAAGGTACTCGAGGGAATAATTTGTATACTTCGTCTCTACAAGACATGATGGCCGCTTCTCCCGTATGTCTTCTCTCCAAAGCATCGAAGACTAAGTCATGGTTATGGCATCGACGGTTATCTCATCTTAACTTTGACGCTATTAATCATTTGGCGAAAAACGAACTTGTTCGTGGTCTTCCTAAACTTTCATTTCACAAGGAACATTTGTGTTCCGCGTGTACAATGGGGAAAAGCACTAAGAAATCATACAAACCCAAGACTGAAGACACCAACCAAGAGAAACTTTATTTGTTGCATATGGATCTTTGTGGGCCAATGCGTGTTGAAAGTCTTAGTGGCAAAAAGTACATCCTCGTAATTGTCGATGATTACTCTTGGTTTACATGGGTGAAATTTCTTACAAAAAAAAATGAGGCACCTAAATTCATCATCGGATTTCTCAAGATGATTCAAGTGCGTCTCAACACTACTGTCCGACGCATTCGTACAGATAATGGAACCGAATTTGTGAATCAAATCTTGCGTGATTATTATGAAGAAGTTGGCATATCTCATGAAACATCCGTTGCACGCACTCCACAACAAAACGCTGTCGTTGAAAGGCGAAATCGCACACTTATGGAAGTTGCTCGAACGATGTTAATTTACACAAAGGCTCCATTGTTTTTATGGACAGAAGCAGTATCTACAGCAATGTACACCCAAAACCGGTCACTAATTCGTAAACGCCATGGTAAAACACCTTATGAGTTTCTCCATGAAAAAGTACCAGATTTATCATATCTTCTTGTATTTGGTTCTCTTCGCTATCCAAATAATGATGGTGACAATTTGGGAAAACTTCAACCAAAGGCTGATATTGGTATTTTCATTGGTTACGCACCCGCAAAGAAGGCATACCAAATCTACAATCGTAAGTCTCGTAAGATCCTCGAAACTATGAATGTTGATTTTGATGAGCTGACAGCGATGGCTTCTGAGCAAAGCAGCTCTGAACCCGCACTTCATGAAATGGGACCCAGTAACATTAGTTCTGGTCTTGTCCCAAACAACCCTACTTCATCATCATTTACACCACCTTATAGGACTGAATGGGATACGTTGCTTCAACCGTTCTTTGATGAATTCTTTACTCCTCCAAGTATTGTTGCTCCAGAACCTGAGGTAATAGCTCCGGTAACGAAGTTGTCGCTCCAGCAACCGAAGCACAATCAGACACATCTGCACCTACAATTGGTCAAGCTATACCTTCAACGAGTAATTCTCAACCAACACATGTTTCAACTACCCATGTCATGCCTATTGATGATGAAAAGGATGATAATGATCACGATTTGGAATTTGCTCAAATGCGTGAACTTCCATTCTTTGGTGTACCAATTCTCGTTCATAACCAAGCTGGGTCGTCCACCTCAGAGGAAGCTCCTACTACAGTTTACTCCAATCCACGGATTCGTGAACATGACAGCAAGTGGACAAAGGATCATCCTATAGATTCTATTATTGGTGACCCTAATCGTCTGGTATCCACACGAAGTCAGTTACAAGAAAATGCAATGTTTTGTCATTTTGATGCTTTTCTCACTGAAGTTGAACCTAAGACATGGCAAGAAGCTTTTACTCAATCCTGCTGGATAGAAGCTATGCAAGAAGAACTTAATGAATTTATACGTCTTGAAGTATGGGAACTTGTCCCATGCCCGGATCAAGTGCAGTTACTCACTTTGAAATGAGTTTACAAGGTGAAACTCGACGACTTAGGCGGAATATTGAAGAACAAAGCTTGACTAGTAGCTCGTGGATACAAGCAATTATTGTGCATCGACTTTATGGAATCCTTTGCACCTGTTGCCCGTTTGGAAGCTATTAGACTATTCCTCGCTTATGCAGCCCACATGAATATGATCGTCTATCATATGGATGTGAAGACGGCATTTCTTAATGGTGAAATCAAGGAAGAATTCTATGTTCAACAGCCGGATGGTTTTGTGAATGCTAAATATCCTAATCATGTGTACAAGCTTAAGAAGGCTCTCTATGGGTTAAAGCAAGCTCCACGCGCATGGTATGATCTATTGTCACAATTCCTCATTACGCAAGGCTAAGCTAAAGGCAAGGTGGATCCCACGTTCTTCATTCAGAAACGAGGTAAAGATATGATTATGGTACAAATATATGTCGATGATATTATATTTGCAGCCTCGACCCAAACCTTATCCGATGAGTTTGGGACACTCATGTCTTCCAAGTTTAAGATGTCAATGATGGGCAAGGTATCATTCTTCTTAGGTCTTCAGATATCTCAGAGTCCCAGAGGCATCTTTATCAATCAATCCAAGTATGCCCTTGAATCGCTTAAGAAATATAAGATGGAATCTTGCGACCCCGTGGATACTCCAATGGTGGAACGAACTAAGCTTGATGCAGATCCACATGGAGTTGCCGTTGATCCAACACTTTATCGTGGAATGATCGGTACCCTTCTGTACATCACAGCCAGTCGACCTGATCTTTAGTTTGCTATATGCATGTGTGCTCGGTATCAAACTAGGCCTATTGAGCTACACTTGGCTACTGTCAAACGGATCTTTCGATATCTTAAAGAAACCATTAATAGGGTACTTTGGTATTCGAAGGACTCTTCGATTGCACTAATGGCATATGCAGATGCGGATCACGCGGGTTGTCAAGATACAAGGCGTAGCACGAGTGGAACTTTGCAATTACTAGGAGATCGACTAATTAGTTGGGCATCGAAAAGGCATAAAAGCGCTGCAATTTCAAGTACGGAAGCAGAATACATAGCTATGTCCGGTTGCTGTGCTCAAGTTCTTTGGATAAGATCGCAATTAACCGACAAAGGTCTAGGTTTCAACAAAATTCCGATGTACTGCGACAACAAAAGTGTAATTGCCTTATGCTGCAACAACGTTCAATTCTCCCGGTCGAAGCATATTGACATTCGCTACCACTTCATCAAGGAGCAAGTGGAAAATGGAGTAATCGAACTTTACTTTGTCCGATCTGAGTATCAATTGGCGGATATTTTCACGAAGGCTTTAGATCGCGCTCGAATGGAATTTTTGGCCGACAAGCTAGGAATGAGAACTTTTTCGCCTGAGACTCTAAAGGAACTGGCAGATGAAGCGAAAGAATAGTGGTGGTAAACTATTCTCTGTATCCTTGGTGATCATTTGTATATATTGTTTATATCTTTATCCACAAAAGCAAAATATAAAAATATAAAACCATATAAAAACCATAAAAATTGAAAAAATCATAAAAATTTAAAAATATTTTTTACTTTATTTTTCAAAGGCATGTCTTTTGGTACGATAATATTTACGGCCTTAGAAATGTCAATTAATATTGACACGGCGCCATAAATAGAGTTCGTACAAAATTTGTAAATATTTCATAAAACATGCCCATATGGCTTGTAGTTATTTCTGACTACAACCCGGTTTTCACATTAAAGTCAAGTATTTCTTATGAAAGCTTTGGCTCACAACGGGAATTAATTTTATTGGGCAAGGTTTACTTTAAAACCTTGTAAGGGATCAAGTTTACTTTATAACTTGGTCTGACACAAATCTATGTACGCATCAGTGCATCTATTTGTTAAAACAAGAGAAATCTTGTTTTTTATGAAGTTATCATCTCCAAAAACCAAAAATGTTGTCAATTGGTATCTACATACTCGACGATGCGACTACTCAAACGGCGACTACAGCTCTTTCAATAGAACACGGGTCAACAATTGAGGGGGAGCAATTGTCAAGCATTCAGAATCTTCGATACCGAACGTGCCAAGCTCACTAACTGGTGTCAAGACAACAATACCAATCGTACACGTGGTGTCAAGAGATGACTTCAGGCGTGACGAGGCGACCAACATATGCCGACAAGAACCATTTGATCTTATCATATGATGTTCTCATCAATCAGGTCCAACCTTGTCAATTTTTTATAATATGGTGAATATGTGATCATGTTACAAATCGGTATCATATCTCATACATTTGGTATCATGAAGATAAAACGGACTTGCATTTTTCTTCCCAAAACCGTTGTTAAAACTTCATTAAATCAATTGATATTAAAAACATCGATTGGGTTAATATTTTTAATATGGGGGACAAAATGTGATTTAATATGGGAAATTATCATAAATAGTTTGACTTAATGTGCTGGCTCATCCCGACATATGCGAAATGTTTTCGAATATCGTAGTATATGTGAAGGGGAAGCAAAACGGATTTGAATATCAAAATGGATTTTCATGGTGACATATACTTACCCAAAACCCATTTATTTCACGACGATGAAGATTGAGGTGACATAAGGATGGTAGGATAGGTTAAGTCCAATGATTCTTCCTAAACCGGAGGAATCTTCCCAAGGACATTCCATAGCTAGAAATAGTAGTCCTTAGGAAAGATGGAGAAAAATTGTGAATGTAGCTGAATGCCGACCAAGTACTTAAGTTAGCACTGGAACAATCACAACAAAGTGCTAGTTATGACGTATTGGTAAGCATTGAAGGGGTTGAAGAATGAAAAAGAATTGTAAAGATAAAGGGTGTAAAGAAAGAAGCCCTCCTTACAACTTTAGGCAGAAACCGGGTCAACACATATGCTATTGAGATCATTTTAATGATGCTCAATATTGAAGATAAACATCATGGATCCAGTGATGCAATGCACAACCCATTCCAGCTAACTCAGATATCTCTCAAAAGGTATTTGTTTTAATCACACGGAGACAACACGTTATCTATCGATTTATTCACTCCGAATAAATTGGTATCGAAATGGTGGCACTCCTCTCCAGCCTCCGATCACTAAAATCCAAAATGCACGATCGAGTCTAGAGCCATTTGAGATCATCAAATACCTCATTAGGACACACTTTCATAATTCCTTGCTTCTTCACACAATGTGAAAAGTAAGAAAGATATTAAGAGTCCTACGCAAAATCTTCATGATCTTTCCTGAACATCCGAGTAATACGAAAGTATTTACAATGAAGATGGAAATCCTTCTTGAGCGAATATCAAAAAGCTCATGGTAGGTGACTTGTACGATTCTTTTATGAATCAAACTTGTGATAACTGGAAAGCAACAGTGGTTTAATTCTTAGCTGAGCTTAAACACGTTCCAGGCCTCTACGCAATATCTAAGTGATCTTGCCAGAACACTCAGAGTGATACCTTAGTGTTCACAGTGATGAGTGGAAATCCTTCTAGTGTTAACCTCAAACAGCACTTGGTAGGTAACTTGCAAGATTCAATATGAATCAAGCTCGTGACAACTGGAAAGCAACGATGGTGCAATTCTTTAATGAATCAAACTTGTTCCAGGAATCAGAATTGACGGCTTCAATCATGCGGATAATTTTGTCAAAATGATTCACTCTTTACGTTCGCAGTCAGCTTTGGACGGTCGAGTAAAGAGAACGGGTTTACCCGCGAAATTTTGTCAAGGAGATTTTTAATTAAGTCTACCTGCCACAAGTACGATATTTTATATATTCCAACGGTCTTCACCGACCAGAGGTAAAATGCTACCGAATTAGAATGAAATGTTCAAAGCCATTTTGTTCGTGTCTACTTATGTTGCGGCATTTGAAGACGGTGGCGTTGCGGAATCCGAGAAGAAGTCGTCCCCGCATGCTTATACTTTATGCACTTAATATCTCATCTAATTCAAGAAAGCCTAAAAGTTAAGTCTTCCGCTGTATCAAACTCTGAAGCTTTCAAGAATTACAAACGTATAAGTATATGGGACATGGTGTCACGAGGAGGCGAAGATCACAAGTGATGGATGCACAAGATCAAGGCAAGATATTAATGCTCAAGATTGATATCAATGATCACATCAGCATGTTCACCATAAAAGAAAAAGAAAAGAAAGACGAAGACTACGAGCTCAAGACAAGCATAATATGCTAGGTTTATTTATTATTGTAACTTGGGTAACGCCCTTGTTTGGAGTGACCTCCCTTAGGGGGAGATTGTTGGAAATACGTTTTACGTATTAGAAGGATCGGTCACTCCAACAATAGTCCATGTAATAGCTCGTAGTTTAGTTATTTACATTTATTAAACAAAGCCCAAAACCGAGCCCGTGAAATGTATGGACCGACGGCTTAATGTAAACCCAAGCCCATCTCATGGGCTTGGGTATATAAACCCTCTCCTTTGATAGAGAGGGTGGTGATTTCATTTTCAAATAACACATAGTTCTTAAACTTTCTCTCTCTAGAAGTGTGAAATCATCTATCTTTCTCTCTCTAAAACATAAGCAAGATTTACATATCCTACATCATAATTTAATATTATATTTATATTTAGTTCATTATAAACTTTGACATAATAATTAAAGTTAGAAAACTCTCTTTACATATAATAAAATTAATTTATTGGAGCTAAATTCAAAAAAGTTTACTATGCCTCATGTCGTAGCGCACCTTTACTAATTGCGTAGCGTGGAAACCGCACCGCACGCCTTAACACGCCTTTTAAAACCTACTAATAGCACATCACACCTTGCGTGAGAAGCAACCTCTCAAACATATCAATAAAGGCAAAGCCTTGTGAACGTACCTAGGCAACAACAAAGGAACTTAGCCATAAGTTATCACAATCGACAACGCGTGTTGCTACGTTACTCGACTATGAGGTAGTAATTATAATTTATATACGTTTGTCATTCACACTCTCTGAGTGTTATGAATAGTAACTCAATATTTTAATCGTCAATTCATTATTTCACCGTCGTCGACGTGTCTTACCCATATAAAAAATCCATCCACGTACCACTCCTTCCTAATCTATAAAAAACCCACCCACGTACGTTACCACTCATAACTAATCTTACTTTTCTTTTTCTCTCAAACCCTAATAACCTAATCTCACTCATCTTTGTGGCTTAGATTGAGCCATGCATGACATGCATCTATTTTACGACAGTTGCCCCTAATCTTTGATTGGGTTGATGACGATCGAGATATGATGATTTCATTGTAACACTGTCGTTGGATTTAACTTTTTATTACCATGATCGTTGCCCCAATCATTAATGGGTTGGCGACGGTCAACTAAATTTGTATACAAGGTACACTCGAGTGTGGCTTTTTGTTTTTTGGTTGATTCATGTGATTAATTGAACCTCATACAAACTACAGTGGGGGTTTTATGATTATTAGGTTCGTTTGTGGCTTAAAAATTGTGCCTTTTGTTTGCTTTCAATTAACCAGCTTTTTTACACGTTATTTATTTCATTTCTTTAAATTAATTAAGGTTACATTGTTTATATTAATTAAGGTTGGGTTTCTTGGTTTTTAACGATTGGGTTAATTTTGGGGTTTTGTGATTCTTGGCTAATTTGTGGCTTAAAAGTTGTGTCTTTTGTTTGCTTTCAATTAACCATCTTAAGGTTACGTTTTTGAGTTTTTTACCATTGGGTTAATTGTTGACTTCAAAATTGTGCCTTTTGTTTACTTTCAATTGTTTTTTAAGTTAAATCAATTTAGTAGCGCTATGTTGATTAGTCGCAGATATGTATAATCATGGGTCGATTTGGGAGGTTACAGAAGCGAGTTATAACCTTGCCTAAATGGCAGCTTATGCAAACCAGTGTACAAGGATAGATTTTGCAAACTTAATGCTAATAGAACCAGGAACTGTTGGTTGTTTTATACTGATTGGCAGCGGTCGTCGCCCCCAATCATAGATGTGTTGTGTGGAAACCTTGGTTTCCAGATCTTTTAAGCTACTAGGAATGCATCATGTTCATATGATTAGATAATCAAAGCGGAATTAGAACACGACACATTAACAAGGTGTTTAGGCACAAAAACATGAATTAAAACAAATGGATTGTTCATTATATTAATAACAAACAACCACTAGGTGTGTGTACATTAAATCCCACACCTAGTCGACACACGCTTTAGGTTTATGATACTAGCATTTTGGATGGGGTTCAGGATTTATTCTCGGTATCCTCTCGAATTGATCGCAGCTCAAAGTGGAATAGTTGTTCTTGGTGATAAACAGGGGGTTTGGATTTTCTATTCTACTAAAAGGACTAAAAGCATAAAGTGATAAGAATAAGCTAAAAGCGACTAATTTAATAGCAATTAATAAAACTTGAATAAAAATTTAAGTATTAAAAAAAACAGTAAATATTACTTAACTCTGATTCGAAATACTCAAAAGAAAAATTGATTCGGAAGTTTCTACTTTACCCTTGATCCGGAAGTTTGGTTCGGAACTCTTCCGAATGAACCCTCTGGTTCGAAACTTCTTGATCCGGAACTCTTCCGGATGAACTCCTTGATTCGGAAGTCTTCCGAGTGAACTAGCTTGGTTCGGAAGTCTTGATCCGGAACTTCTGATTCGAGAGTTTTCCTTGATCCGGAACTTTCGTTCAGAACTTCTAAGCAGAATTGATTCGGAACTTTTTAAACTGATTCGGAACTTTTTAAACTGATTCGGAAGATTTGAAAAAGATTGATTCGGAAGATTTGAATTGGTTCGGAAGTTTATTCGGAACTTTTAAACAAAATTGATTCAGAACTTTTAAACACTTTCATTCGGAAGTTTATTCGGAACTTTTAAACTGATTCGGAACTTTTGAAACCATTCATTCGGAAGTTTATTCGGAACTTTTAAAGACTTCCATTCGGAACTTTTAAACTGATTCGGAACTTTTGAAAAACCATTCATTCGGAACTTTTAAAAGACTTCATTCGGAACTTTGTGCTCATTCGGAACCTGGAAAAAAAAACTCAAGAACAGTTGGAGACAGAGAAACAGGGGAATACGATTTCAATCCAAAATCCACCAAGTTTTTAACAAAAACTTAAACAAAACTAACCACGAATCATCTACTAACCATAAACAACAAATCCCATCAATAAAAACTTAAAACCCAATAACTTTTAAAGATCAAAATTAACCAAATAAGAGCTTTAACTTTGAATCAAAAAGATGAAGATGAACAAGATGAAATGAAGGATTAAATTGATAGATTAATGTTTAAACAATCAAAAGACAAAGATTAAACTACAAGATTGGAAAACAAGACTCAAAATCACCAAACACCCTAATGGTGTTGGTGATGCCTACGAACAGAAAAAGAGAGAAAAAAGGAGTAAAAAAACTGAATGAAAAGTGTGAAGGGAATTCTTTATATAGTCTTGTCTTTGGTTGGTGAGTGGGCTTTCTCCCGTTCTTCTTGTCTTCTCGTCTTTTCAGAAAAGTTGACGTTTTCGATTCTGATTCGGGATTTGTCGTCGATTGAATTCAACTCGTCTTTTAATTTCTTCGTTTATTAGACTTGAGTTTCTTCGACATATGTAAATCTTCAATCTTTGGTCCTTTTCTTCGATAAATCTTCAAATAGGCCCAGTGACTTCAAATCTTTTGCATCTCTTGGACAATAGACTTCGTCTTGAGTCTTTTTCTTCCATAAAACCCGTGCAATCCCATGTTTTCTTCAATATTCATCCGGTTGGCTCTGAAAACACAATAAACACAAAAACCACGCATAATTCCAAACAAAAGATATTAAATACGCGTTTTGGTCTCGTTTTAGCCAGAATTAAGTGGAAAAAGGATGGGTGTTTATACACCTATCAAATCCCCTACACTTAACCATTGCCATGCCCTCATGCAATGCTTAGTGATAAAGCAATTTTACACTTTTCTCGTAATCAATCAACCTTGGCCTTATTAACATACTACTAAACAAAAATTAAAATACTAAGAGAAATTTAAACTTTAAAGTAAACAAAAGGATAGAAAACCATTTTCACTTGAAAATAGCTATATGGAAATAACTTGCAAAGAGATCAAGGACTTACATTAGGGCTTCGGTGCTGCGAAGATTTATCACCCTCAAGTTTCACGTTCCCCAAACTAAGCTTAAAAACGAGATCATTGTTATTATAAGTTAGCATATCAAACACTTACACACATGGCTTAATTAAATGCTTAAACTCCCTTACTCCTAGAGGTATCTCTTATATTTTTATTTTTGTCTTAGAATGATCATGAAGATGCATTTTTGGAATTATTTTGATAGTTTATTTAGGCTGAAAGTAAAGTAGGACGATTTGATCAATAGTTAGCTAAAGGACAAAATCTCTTAAAACTGCTTCTCGGGATATCAAAAAGTTCATATCTTGGCATAACTTGGTTCACGATTTGAGACCTTTCTCGGGCCGATATTTGGCATGTACTTCATACTTCATATCTTCGAGAGACGTTCTTGAGATAATGGTCTTCTCATCGTTAATAGAGTTTCTTCACTTGGAGACTTTTGAGGGGTACTCCAACTTTGTTGACCACGACTTCATGATTATTTCTTCAATCTCTGATTTTGAGATACAACGATCCGCCTTCTTTTCGGACTTGGATCTATTCATCCTCATACCTTGTTAGGGTCTTTTCGGATAGACTTCTCCATGATCTTTATGGGAGTTGATTGCTTTTCGTCGTGAGTCTTGATCCTTCATATTGATTTTGGGAATAATGCTTTTCACATCACTTTGGATCTTCAGCAATAAAATTGAATCATCATGCCTTGTTAGGGCCTTTTCGGACTCGCCAATCTTCGCGCCCCGCTTCATAAGTTATGCCTTGGCTATGAACTCTTATCATTACCGAGCAACTTTTAAACGATCTTGGGCTAGAAGCTAAGTAACTTTTCAAATCGTACGACCTTACTTATTGCAGATAAATTATTAGCAAGCGATGGGAGAATAGGCAAATAATTACACCAAGTGAGCTTGTGCAAGAATACCGACTTATAATTGACTCTATCATTTCTCGTCCTCCACAATTTAAAATCTCAAGTAATGAGACTCGTGGATACTTAGCCTAATAAACAAATTAAGGTCTACATGGTTAAGGATACTAGCTAGAATAAACTTGGATAAGTCTATTCGGGTTGAGTCAAAATAATCGCAACGGGCCTAATATGTCAAAGATTTCAAAACTAGCCACACCACTTTATTAATATTTTTGACTTTATTGCGGGATATATACATATGAAAGCAACGATAAAAATTTAAAAATTACGACTAAATGGCCAAAGTTAATAAAAAATTTGAAAAATGTTGAAAAAGATGATTTTCCGGTTAAATGAAGGCATTTTCATGGAAAAGTCCACTTAAAACTTCGATAGAAGTCCCCCTACACTTAAGATAAACATTGTCCTCAATGTTTAAGCATGTGGGAAAAGTCTCCCCTACACTTATGACATTGTGAACGTTGGTTAAATCAAGCTAAGGAAGAGACGACTAAAGTGATCAATTTCAAATGTGAGTATGAAGAAAATTGAATCACGATAGTTGAGAGATAGAACCGGATTTCGGAGAACACGGGAGCACGGTTCTTCAAAGATTCTAAGAGTGCATTCATCCCTGTAATCACATCACCACACAAACACAAGCAACCTATAGAGGTCCCCCTACACTTAGGAGGTTAAACGGAAAAAGATAGATACTCAGGTTGCCTCCCGAGGAGCGCTTGTTTTTGTTAACCGAGTCACGAGCCTGACTCGACCCAAAATTAGTTCATGGGGAACGTGGTGAGGGATGGAATCATCTCTTGAGAGATGTCCTCACCAAAGTACAACTTCACTCGTTGGCCATTCACCTTAAAATTAGGTCCATTAGGTTGAGCGAGCTCGAGAGTACCATATGGAAAAATTTGGGCAATAGTGAATGGGCCGGACCAACGAGATTTCAGCTTGCCCGAAAAGATTTTCAACCGAGAGTTAAAGAGTAAAACTTTGTCTCCAACTTGGAACTCTCGGTTCTTAATCTTAGAGTCGTGAATGAGGTTAGTCTTTTCCTTATAGATCAAAGAATTTTCATAAGCCTCATTCCGGAGTTCATTCAGCTCATTGAGTTGGATCTTGCGTAGGTCACCGGCTTTGTTGATGTCAAAATTAGCCCACTTCAAGGCCCAGTAAGCCTTGTGCTCCAACTCAATGGGGAGGTGGCATGCTTTCCCGTACACGAGACGATATGGTGTACAACCAATCGGAGTCTTGTATGCGGTACGGAAAGCCCACAGAGCATCATCAAGTTTATCGGCCCATGAGGCACGATGCTCTCCCACGGTTCTTTCAAGAATTCGCTTTAGTCCTCGGTTGGATATTTCAGCCTGGCCATTAGTTTGTGGGTGGTAAGCGGTGGAAAGACGATGATTTACACCATACTTAGCCATGACTCTAGCAAATTGATCATTGCAAAAATGAGTCCCGCGATCACTAATAATGGCACGAGGCACACCGAATCTAGCGAATAGAGATTTCAAAAAGTTACAAACCACCCTTGCGTCATTAGTAGGTAAAGCTTTGGCTTCAACCCACTTTGAAACGTAGTCAACGGCTACAAGGATGTATTTGTTTCCTTTAGAGGAAGGGAATGGCCCCATAAAGTCGATACCCCAAACATCAAAGATTTCACATTCTTGTATGAAATTTTGAGGCATCTCATCTTTATGTGTGATCTTGCCTTGTTTTTGGCAAGCATCACATCGTTTAACCATCTCGTGAGCATCACGATAGATGGTGGGCCAATAAAATCCCGAGTCAAACACTTTTTTGGCGGTGTAGTTGGGACCAAAGTGACCACCGGTGGGTCCTTTGTGGCAAGCGTCAAGGATTTCTTAAGCTGCCGGTCCATCAACACATCGGCGAATAATCAAGTCGGCACATTGTTTGAAAAGATACGGGTCATCCCAAAAGTAAGTCTTAATGTCTTTGAAGAACTTTTTCTTTTGCTGGGATGTTAACCCGTCAACGAGAATTCCACCCGCCAAGTAGTTTGCAATGTCCGCAAACCACGGGGTTTCATCAGCAGTCGAGTTGATAGACATTAAGGTCTCCAAGGGAAAAGAATCATTGATTTCTTTGTTCGGATGATCCCCTTGGTAAGGATCCTCAAGTCTACTGAGATGATCCGCGGCTAGGTTTTCAGCTCCTTTTTTATCGCGAATTTCGATTTTAAATTCTTGGAGTAGCAAAACCCAGCGAAGAAGTCTTGGCTTGGAATCTTGCTTAGTCAACAAGTACTTCAACGCGGAATGATCGGTGTAAACGATTGTGGTAGAAAGGACAAGATAGGGGCGAAATTTTTCAAAGGCATAGACAACAGCTAAAAGCTCTTTTTCGGTTGTCGTGTAATGCAATTGGGCCCCCGTCATTGTCTTGCTAGCGTAATGGATCGGTTGGAAGTGTTTATTCACTCTTTGGCCCAAAACCGCTCCAATAGCATAGTCGCTAGCATCGCACATCAACTCAAAGGGTAGCTCCCAATTAGGGGTAACTAAGACGGGTGCCTTAGTTAGCTTATCCTTAAGCGAGTTGAAGGCTTCGATACACTCTTTGGAAAAGATAAAAGGAGTATATTTTTCCAAGAGGTGGTTCATCGGGCGAGCGATTTGAGAAAAATCTTTGATGAATCGACGGAAGAAGCCCGCATGACCAAGGAAACTTCTCACACCCTTCACGGTTGAAGGTGGAGGCAACTTAGCGATAACATCGACTTTAGCACGGTCCACTTCAAGACCGGCTTTGGAAATTTTGTGTCCTAGCACGATGCCCTCTTTTACCATGAAATGGCATTTTTCCCAATTAAGAACAAGGCGAGTGTCTTCACACCGCTTAAGCATACGTTCTAAATTGGCAAGGCAAGCGAGAAAGAATCGCCATAAACCGAGAAATCATCCATGAATACTTCCATAGTGTCTTCCACCATGTCATGGAAGATAGCCATCATACACCTTTGGAATGTCCCAGGAGCATTACATAAACCAAAAGGCATGCGTTTGTAAGCAAATGTTCCATAGGGACAAGTGAATGTGGTCTTTTCTTGGTCCTTGGGATCGATGGGAATTTGAAAATACCCGGAGAAACCGTCTAAGAAGCAGTAATAGTCATTACCAGCTAGACGCTCGAGCATTTGATCCATGAAGGGAAGAGGAAAGTGGTCTTTTCTCGTGGCATCATTGAGCTTGCGATAATCAATACAAACTCTCCACCCAGTAACGAGACGAGTGGGAATCAACTCGTTGTGTTCATTGGAAACAATGGTTATTCCGCCCTTCTTGGGCACACAATGGACGGGACTTACCCAAGGCGAATCCGAAATAGGGTAAATCAAGTCGGCATCTAGAAGTTTGATAACCTCTTGTTTGATGACGTCATGAATGCGAGGATTAACCCTTCTTTGGCTCTGGATTGTGGGTTTAAAGTCATCTTCCATGAGAATCTTGTGAGTACAAAAGTTTGGATCAATTCCGCGGATATCAGAAATTTTCCAAGCAATTGCCTTCTTATGATCTTTAAGCACGGCGATGAGGCGAGATTTCTCTTCTTCTTTCAAGTCCTTCGCGATGATGACAGGCGACTTCTTGTTTTCTTCAAGGAACACGTACTCGAGATGGGGCGGCAACTCCTTAAGTTCTAAATCCGGAGGATTTTCGATGGGAGGCGTTTTCAAAGTCGGAGCATCGATAGCAATAACCGTGGGAGATGGTGGTGAAATATTGTCTTCTTTAAGAATGTTCTCAATGAGGCGAAGATCTTCATCCCAATCTGTGGGAGAATCATCATGTTCTAAGTTCACATCTCCCATGGTGGCTTCCAAATCTTTCCAAAGGAAATCACTTTCTCCAAATAGGGATAGTGATGAATCAATCAAGGAAACGGTCTCAACATTGGGAAGAGAGGTAGGAATACTTTTACAAGCATCTTTGAAGTATTATTCACAAGCCTCATCAAGAACGTCAATACAATTAACACTCTCGTATGAATAAGGCTGTTTAGAAAGCTTTCCCATGTTGAATACAATTTTATCGTCACCCACTCTCATGATAAGTTCACCAGCTTCAACATCGATGAGAGTGCGACCGGTCCTCAAGAATGGACGACCAACGATCAATGGCACACGAGGGTCCATGTCGTAGTCAACGACAACGAAATCGGTAGGAAAAGTAAATTTGTCGACTCCTACAAAGACGTCTTCGGCTATCCCCACTGGATAAGCAACCGTACGGTTAGCTAATTCCAAATTCATTTTGGTGGGGACTAGCTCAGGGAGAGATAATTGCTTCCAAACGCTTAGAGGCATCAAATTAATACTGGCACCTAGATCGGCTAGGGCCATGCAATTCTCTACTCCCGAGAAGTTACAAGGGATTAAGAAACGACCCGGATCACCAAGCTTGGTTGGCAATTTCCTTAAGAGTACTGTAGAGCAATTCTCATTAAGTTGGGTGTTAGCAATATCAAGAAGCTTCTCCTTGTCGCTAAGAAGATCTTTGAACATTTTCGCATACTTGGGCATGTGAGCGAGAGCCTCAGTGAAGGAGATGTTGAAATTCAATTGTTTAAACATTTTGAGAAAGTTCGAAACCTGAATATCGTCCTTGCTTTTGAGCTTCTCTTTCCTTAACCTTGAGGGATAAGGTATATCGGAAGAAGAGGAAGGCTTTAGAATAGTAGGATCACTCACATCCTTGGGTGGAGGAGGGGTAGAAGTGAGAGGTGGAGAAATTGGGGAAGTAGAAGGTTGGGAAATAGGAGCAGGTGACTCGTTTTCCTTAGTCACAATCACTGGTAGAGGTATAGGAAGCTCGGGTTCCTTGGTACCTTTGCCACTGCGAGTGGTGATTGCTTTCATCTCCCCTCTTGGATTCGCAACGGTATTACTCGGAAGAGTACCCGAAGAAGAGGATTGATTACCTTGGAAGAAACCAGCCATCATGTTCTTTAAGTCATTCGTTTGACTTGCCAAAGTGTTTCTCATATCAGCTCTCAGATCGTTTCCTTGTTTCACCATGTCTGCTTTCAAGTTGAGCACTTCCCGCTAGAGATTTTCCACAATCACATCATTGGTCCGCACGTAGGTTTCAACATCTTGATGCAATGCGGTGGGTTGGTTGGGAGGAGGAGCATGGTATGGGGGTGGTTGATAAGCAGGTTGTTGGTAAACTTGGTTGTTTCTTTAAGGTGGATATGGTTGTTTGTGAGGTGGTATGTATGGTGCACGAGTTTGTTGTTGTTGTTGAGGAGGGCGATTGAGGTTTTGTTGTTGGTTTGGGTTGTTAGGAGGAAAACCGGGTGGTGAGAGATAGTTGTTCGAGCGGTAGCTAAGCAAGTTGCGGTCACCTTAAGGACGAGCTTGATAAGCGGTCGGAGGATAGGTACCGTATGCTGCATTCACATTCTCAGAAGGATAGTCTTGGGTGGCGGTACAAGTGGTGTAAGAATGCGGACCCCCGCAGATTTCACATGGTTGGCTGACAGCATTGACTTGAGCATTTTTAGCGTTGATGCTGTTGGTGTTGCTAGCGGTTTGGGTAGCAAGCGATTCAAGAAGCGCAGTGATTTTGTCAAGTCGCTTGCCGCTGTCACTAGTACTAGCACTAGTGGCATTGGTCCGCACACTCTTGGTTTGCACACGAGACTTATTCTCAATGATATCCCAAGCAGCATTGGAAGTCTTAACCAAAATATTACCCCCCGAGGCACTGTTTAGTGAATCTTGGTCATTCATGCTTAAACCATTATAAAAAGTGTTAATTTGGTGCACTTTGATAAAACCATGTTGTGGGCATTTTCTTAAAAGATCTTTAAAACGGTCCCAAGATTCACTAAAAGACTCATCGTACTTTTGTTCAAAATTGATAATTTCATTCCGCAAAGCGGTAGTACGAGAGGGTGGGAAAAAGTAATTTATGAACTTGGTCTCCAAATCCGTTCACGTCAGAATACTTTGTGGCGGTTCCTTTGCAAGCCAATGTCAGGCTTGTCCCTCTAAGGAGAAAGGAAAAAGTTGTAAACGGATTACCTCTTGTGGAACACCATTGAATTTGACCGTATTTGTGAGTTGCAAGAACCTTTTGATGTGGTCATGTGGATCATCAATGGTACACCCCAAGAATGGTTGAGCAGAGACCATCTGGATAAAACCGGATTTGAGCTCAAAGTTGTTGGCTGCAATCGCGGGTATGACAATTGGATCATTGTTGCCGTCTACATGTGCTTGCAGAAGTTCAATCATCGGGCGATTGTCTGGTATGGGCTCATTGTTGAGAGGTGGATTGTTATTATTGTTGTTGAGAGGTGGGTTATTCTTGTTGTTTTGTACCCCGGCCATGTCTAAGTCTTCGAGAGGCTCAGGCTCTTGATAAGACGTTGATCGTGTACGCATGCACCTGCAAAAGAACTAACAAGGCAAAAACAAAGCAGAAATATTTTTGGTTTTTTATGTTTTTTAATTTTTAGGATTTTTGAAAATTTTATATTATTTTTGGGTTTTTGAAAATTTTATGAAAAAGTAACGTTCACGGTGAACGGATCCCAAAATCCTAGTTCTCACAAAAAACTGTTAATCTTAACGAGAAGAGCCGACAGCGGCGCCATTTGATACTAGCATTTTGGATGGGGTTCAGGATTTATTCTCGGTATCCTCTCGAATTGATCGCAGCTCAAAGTGGAATAGTTGTTCTTGGTGACAAATAGGGGGTTTGGATTTTCTATTCTACTAAAAGGACTAAAAGCATAAAGTGATAAGAATAAGCTAAAAGCGACTAATTTAATAGCAATTAATAAAACTTGAATTAAAATTTAAGTATTAAAAAAAACAGTAAATATTACTTAACTCTGATTCGAAATACTCAAAAGAAAAATTGATTCGGAAGTTTCTACTTTACCCTTGATCCGGAAGTTTGGTTCGGAACTCTTCCGAATGAACCCTCTGGTTCGAAACTTCTTGATCCGGAACTCTTCCGGATGAACTCCTTGATTCGGAAGTCTTCCGAGTGAACTAGCTTGGTTCAGAAGTCTTGATCCGGAACTTCTGATTCGGAAGTTTTCCTTGATCCGGAACTTTCGTTCGGAACTTCTAAGCAGAATTGATTCGGAACTTTTTAAACTGATTCGGAACTTTTTAAACTGATTCGGAAGATTTGAAAAAGATTGATTCGGAAGATTTGAATTGGTTCGGAAGTTTATTCAGAACTTTTAAACAAAATTGATTCGGAACTTTTAAACACTTTCATTCGGAAGTTTATTCGGAACTTTTAAACTGATTCGGAACTTTTGAAACCATTCATTCGGAAGTTTATTCGGAACTTTTAAAGACTTCCATTCGGAACTTTTAAACTGATTCGGAACTTTTGAAAAACCATTCATTCGGAACTTTTAAAAGACTTCATTCGGAACTTTGTGCTCATTCGGAACCTGGAAAAAAAAACTCAAGAACAGTTGGAGACAGAGAAACAGGGGAATACGATTTCAATCCAAAATCCACCAAGTTTTTAACAAAAACTTAAACAAAACTAACCACGAATCATCTACTAACCATAAACAACAAATCCCATCAATAAAAACTTAAAACCCAATAACTTTTAAAGATCAAAATTAACCAAATAAGAGCTTTAACTTTGAATCAAAAAGATGAAGATGAACAAGATGAAATGAAGGATTAAATTGATAGATTAATGTTTAAACAATCAAAAGACAAAGATTAAACTACAACATTGGAAAACAAGAATCAAAATCACCAAACACCCTAATGGTGTTGGTGATGCCTACGAACAGAAAAAGAGAGAAAAAAGGAGTAAAAAAAACTGAATGAAAAGTGTGAAGGGAATTCTTTATATAGTCTTGTCTTTGGTTGGTGAGTGGGCTTTCTCCCGTTCTTCTTGTCTTCTCGTCTTTTCAGAAAAGTTGACGTTTTCGATTCTGATTCGGGATTTGTCGTCGATTAAATTCAACTCGTCTTTTAATTTCTTCGTTTATTAGACTTGAGTTTCTTCGACATATGTAAATCTTCAATCTTTGGTCCTTTTCTTCGATAAATCTTCAAATAGGCCCAGTGACCAAATCTTTTGCATCTCTTGGACAATAGACTTCGTCTTGAGTCTTTTTCTTCCATAAAACCCGTGCAATCCCATGTTTTCTTTAATATTCATCCGGTTGGCTCTGAAAACACAATAAACACAAAAACCACGCATAATTCCAAACAAATGATATTAAATACGCGTTTTGGTCTCGTTTTAGCCAGAATTAAGTGGAAAAAGGATGGGTGTTTATACACCTATCAGTTTACATTGTGAATATGAGTTACGAAAAACCTAATAACCCTTGGTTCCTTTTATAGTGTAAGGATTAGGGTTTTACAAGAGATAAAATCAAATAAACATGTAAATCTTCTATTTAAATAAACTTATACAGAATATATCATGCATGTTTATCTAAATAGAAGATTCCAAAGGCTTCTTGTCTACGTTTCTATCAATGCTTAGTTTGTACATGACAATGCTTAGATTGTACATGACAACACTTGAGCCATCAACCTCCGATTTGCTCTTGTCAACGCTTAGATTGCTCTTGACAACACTTAGACAAATGTCTTCATGTTTTCTTCGTTTTTGAGTTTCTGCCACATCAACTTTTTGACCCAACAATCTTCCCCTAGTTGATGTCGGCAAAACTCTTTGTGTATCTCTTGTAAGTTATACATGATCTTGAAATTGCTTCCCCTAAAGTGTAGCATGTATGTCTTCCCCTTTTTTTCACATCAACAGGGAAGTAAACAATGTATGTAATCTTGAAGATTCTCCAAATGTAGGCTCTGTATAATGATCTTGAAGAAAAATAACTATAATATTCTTGATGTAGAAGTAGAATAACCCAAACCTATATTCCATGTCTTGTACTATCCACGTGATAAAGAGCTTATACTCATGGCACAAAGTATAAGTAGACCTCGATCCCTTGTCAATATTCTCATCCTTTGTGAGACACTGAGCACGATAATGTAACTCCTTCAAGTGTTATGACAAGTCTTCGTCACCAAACTTTTAAAGCACAAACAAGTTATCTTAAAAGTTAATTGTTATGCTGATTACTTTTAAGATATAATAGAACATAACCTCGCGAAAATCTTCTTCAAACATCAAACTTACCATAAGAATTCTTCCCTTTAAGCCAACACCTTTTCATGACGATTTTAATGGAATAACGTCTTCATACCATATGTAAAAGCCACCAATATGGATAACTCTAAGGCTATCCCGATTACAAAATAAAATATCCATCAAATTCCCATGAATAGTTGCTAACTCGCATTAAGATCATTAACCCCTTTTTAAAAATATCCGAGCCAAAAATATCAATTTGATATTCTATAAAAACGGAGATTCCATGTACCTTCGTGTGTAAATTCCTCCTTTTTGTGTGCTAAAAACGTACCAATTTTTTCAACAGCAGCCATTCTTTTATTGTCCAACATCCTCTCTTATCCAAGATCACTATCAGATGTATTGTCCGATATCGGACAATACCTATCAGCGTTTGGATTCACATTTATCGGACAACTCATGTCAACGCTATCCTGTCAGCGTTAACTTATTTCTTGTCAGCGTCAAAACAAATACTTTGTCAGCGTCAACTTTAAACTTTGTTTGCTGACGTCAACACTTTACTTCAACTCCACGTCTAAAATAAATCAGATCCCACGTTTAAAACCAATATCACGTGAAGTATATATTTTCCAAAAATATCTCCATATATCACGTAACAATCTTTGACCCCACTTCTTGTAGCAACTTCAGATCTGTTAACATTTTCCACGTGATAGCTGCAGCAAACATCTCTTGTCCCAATAATATACGGTAAAACATCAGATCTGGGACCACCTTACGTTATCCATTTCAATTTTGAACAATACTCTCTCACGTCACATTCACCTTTGAAAGTGAACAAACAGTAATGAAAGCAAACCGTACCTCCTTGAATAGTGGCTGCATCATTCTAGGGTTTCAAACCCTAAAACCAAATCTTGTATAATTCACAGCATCAACCAATCGATCTAGGGTTTTGTAGAAAACGGAAAACTAAAAACCCTTTTCTTGCTGCTACTCATTACATAATACTGCTGCAAATCGTCCCTTTCTCTGGTATAGAAACAATCTAGGGTTTTTAGAAACCCTAAATCATTATTTTATGCAAAATCAGAAAAGTGGAATTCACCTCTGCAGCCAACTTCGACGCCTAATAACTTTTGATTGGGGATAAAACTCGACAATCCCTTCTGTCGATGTCTAGATATATGTGTATAGAATACACACAAGAAATTTTGTGACGATTCAACGGTTCAATAAAAAGTTATGACCTTCTGAATACTGTTGCGCACACAAAAACGTCCTAAAAACCCTAGACGGATTTTTCTTCTTTTCACCATACACGAACACCTTGTTGGTCCTAGCATCACGAGCCACGAGGCTCTGATACCAATTGTGGAAACCTTGGTTTCCGGATCTTTTAAGCTACTAGGAATGCATCATGTTCATATGATTAGATAATCAAAGCAGAATTAGAACACGACACATTAACAAGGTGTTTAGGCACAAAAACATGAATTAAAACAAATGGATTGTTCATTATATTAATAACAAACAACCACTAGGTGTGTGTACATTGAATCCCACACCTAGTCGACACACGCTTTAGGTTTACATTGTGAATATTAGTTATGAAAAACCTAATAACCCTTGGTTCCTTTTATAGTGTAAGGATTAGGGTTTTACAAGAGATAAAATCAAATAAATATGTAAATCTTCTATTTAAATAAACTTATACAGAATATATCCTGCATGGTTATCTAAATAGAAGCTTCCAAAGGCTTCTTTTCTACGTTTCTATCAATGCTTATTTTGTACATGACAATGCTTAGATTGTACATGACAACACTTGAGCCATCAACCTCCGATTTGCTCTTGTCAACGCTTAGATTGCTCTTGACAACGCTTAGACAAATGTCTTCATGTTTTCTTCGTTTTTGAGTTTCTACCACATCAACTTTTTGACCCAACATGTTGGTGACGTCCGGGTTAGGATTGCGATGTTATCTTGCTTAGTTGGTTGTTTTATACTCATTGGCAGCGATTGTCGCCCCCAATCTTAGATGGGTTGGTGACGTCTGGCATGGCACGTGTGGTACAAAAAAATATTATAACTTATATATGTTTGTCATTCACACTCTCTGAGTGTTATGAACAGTAAGCAATATATAATCGTCAATCCGTTATTTTATTTGTCGTCGTTGACGTGTCCTACCCATATAACCAAAAACTGTTGGTTTTTTTGTGCTCATTGATAGCGATCATCGACCCCAATCTTAGATGGGTTGGTGATGTTCGGGTTAGGATTGCGATGCTATCTTGGTTAATGTCGTTGTAACTGCACCTCAATAATATTTGGCTTTGATGAGTCTGTAAGACCTACGGTAAAACTGAGATTGTGCGTATCTTGGCAGGGTAACCCGTAAGGGTTACAACCATGGCGTGCATATACTTTTTGGCATTTAGTTTCCTAGTCTGAGACGCATTACACATTTTGACTTATATTTGTTACATAGTCGTGGTTGCTCACATTGTCTACAACATAGCTCCATTAACCAATTTGTTTTAGCTTATGAGACAAACGGATTTTCAGTCTATGATGATGTTAACCAATCCCGAGAAGAGCTGAGGTTACCCGTAACTTAGGATGGAAAACTATGGGGGTTGCAGCCATGTCGAGTGTTTGCTTGCTCTTATGAATGTTTTTCAATCTGATCCTATACCATAAAATTTGTAAGCGTAAATGTATTTGGCTGTATCATAAGCACGACTACGTAAAATGATATAATTTATAATTTTCTAGTTGTGCATCTCTGGAAAATATGATAATATACAAACGAGTTTCCCAGTGTATTATTACTTTGGTCTGTTTGTACGGTGTATATGTTTTTACGTAAGCTGAATGAGATTAGGTATGAACATTGTATATGTGTTGTTTTGTACGGATTGACAGCAATCGTTGGCCCTAGTCTTCGATGGGTTGGTGACGTTCGGGTTGCGGTCGCGATGTTATCTTGCTTAGCATCGTTCTAACTGCACCTGAGTGGGTGTCGGCTCATGAAAGGCAGATGAGTGACACTACAATAAAACTGAGATTGTACGTATCATGGCGGGGCAACCGTAGGGGTTGCAGCCATGACGTGCGTATCATTGTTTTAGGTATGAGTGGTATGTGAGCGAGTTTTGTATATGAGTAAGACACGTCAACGACGATGAATAAAATGACGGATTGACGATTAAAATATTGTGTTACTGTTCATGATACTCCGAGAGTGTTGTTGCTATTCATAACACTAAGAGAGTGTGAATGATAAACTATAATAAGTTACAATACATTGGTGACAAATCGGTTAATGTATATATGGTGTCGACAATGTGAGTAACCACCACTTCGTAAAACAGACCACGTGTCTGAGGTTTGGATTTGTCACATGTCGGGAAAATGTGATGCTACAGGAACAGATTTTCCAAGCTCCTGTTAGTTTCATTTGTTTGTATGTTTTGAAAAGGCAATGATGAACATGTCAGTTGAGCGAACCGGAGGTGAAGCATTCTTACATCTTGGCATGGCAACTTGCTAAAGTTGCAGTCATGAGAGATTTGCAATGTTACTCCGTTGCCGTACCCTTCTTGTAAAACCAGCATGCTTTTACCATGAATGTACCCTTATGATCGTACGTACATGATTAGAACTTTCCTTATTTAGCACGTTTACGTTTCACGATTAGGAATTTACAAGTATTACGTACGTGTTATTACACGATAAGTATTTATTACGTATTAAGACACGATAATTATTATCAACAATAATTATTATCACGAACATGAAAATCATGAACGTAATTAATCACGAACTTAGTATTACGTATTTACGTATATTTATTACGTTTACAAATAAATATAATTTACGACACGAACGATAACTAAATAAATCACGTAAACACGACACGAGGACACGTATAATATTTAGACACGGAAAACAATGGGTTTCCCCTTGTGGGCCTCTCTTACCCGCGACAAGAAACAAGAGAAAGGGCCAAGCCCACTTTGAATTTAACTAAAATAGGGAGAAGGGAAAATATACTTTTCATTTACAGAGAATTGGAAAAATAATAAAAACCCTAGCCTCCTATTTTGCTCCCCTTTGGCCGCCTGTCTAAGAACACCACAAGGGTGTGATTGGTTGATTTTTGGTGATCAACTCTTGCAAGATCGTTTATGTTATCGTTCTCCATTGTTTCACGTATTCGGTAAACCTTAAACCTTTTCTTTTTTTAATTTATTATTAGATCTAAACACATGAAATCATGAAGTTATTAACTAAAACATGTTAATTAAATTAGATCTAATCATGGGGTATTAAAATACATGGGGTTTAAGGGGGTGTTTGTTCGGCCGACGCAAAGAACCGAGAGCCTAGGCTCTCGGCTTGCTTTTGTTCGCACCAACAACCGAGACCAAGGGGTCTCGGTGTGGTTGTGGTGTCTCGGTCGCAAGAACAAGGGGCCCTCACTTATGTCGGAGTGTGGTTGCTTTGTGGGGGTCTCGGCTAAAAACAAACAAGAACACCACCGGCTTAAGCCGGTGGCTAAATAAGGAAAGCAAGGGGACCAGCCGCGGCAGCAGGGGGAACCATCGGCTAACTGCCGGTGGGAACTTTTGCTAGTCGGTGGCTAGCCATGACCAAGGGAACCACTGGCGTGGGCCGGTGGCTGTTTTGCGAAAACAGTGGCAACCGGCCAAGCCGGTTTGCCACTGTTAAGGGTGCGTTTGTTTGACCGGTTCACGGGTCTGGTTCACGGGTTCACAAACACGATTCATGACAAGCTTAGTAAATTAAAACATGGTTCACGACATGTTAGATTTAAACACGGGTTCGATTCACGACTTGATTTTGTTACAAGTTAATTATTTTTATAAGATAAATAATTACAAGCTTAATTAAATTAATTAAACATGTACATAATTAATTTAATTTGGACATGACTTAGGTTATTATTATTATTAATAATACATGGATTTTAACCTAAGTATTTATTATTTAATTAGACTATATAATTAATTAATTATTAAACATGTCTTATAAATAATTAATTTACATGACTTAGGTTATATTAATATAAATATTAATACATGTTTTAACCTAAGTATTATTATTACCTTTTATTTAATTAAATCATGTTATATTTAATTAAATACTTTAACCTATAGTTTATTTAATTTACATATAATAATTAATAAACTGTGCTATTTAATCACATGACTTAGAATATTAATCAGTAAACGCTTAAGCTTATCTTATTAGCTTAATAATCTAGCTTAATTCTATTTCTGGAAACTTTCCATTTTTAGAAACCTATTTATTTAAGGAAGCTAATCTATTTATGGAAACTTTCTTCTTTTGGAAACTTATTTATTTAAGGCAGCTAATCTATTTTTTGGAAACTTTCTGTTTTTGGAAACTTTCTATTTTTGAAAACTTTCTATTTTAGGAAACCTGCTATTTTTAGAAAGTTACTTATTATTATATAACAAGTATAATAATACAAGAAATACAAGTAATATTTAATCAGAATAGACAGAATACATGATAAACACAGCGTAACGTTAAGATCAGTAAAACATGACATGAACATATAAAACAAGCTAAGACATGATATAAAACCAGTTACGTATACAGTAGTCAGAATACTTATACACGTATATTATTTATGTAGCATTAGTGATACCGAAGTAGGACTCTCTTCCGTTCGTCTTCTTCGTTCACTGGACACAAGGTACGGATTCTCCGTCCTTTCAGTATGGACATTCTTTCCTTTTTAGGATTCCCCGTATGCAGCCAACTGTTTTTCCAGTATATGTTTTATATGTTTTTGAATTGCTTATGTTTAATTAGATACCTAAAGCCATATACATGCATGACTAGTTTCACCTAGTTATGGAAGTACCATAACCATAACACTGGAGGCACCAGTGTTATGACTTCACCACGGCGGACTGATAGCTCGTGGCGTCCCTTTAGCTTTTGGCCATATTATTATTATCATGTGGGGCGTATGGGTGCATCCTAGGTTACATGTTTTTACAGATTATTCAGGTGAATGTG
This sequence comes from Glebionis coronaria, assembly GCA_025667525.1. NCBI lineage: Eukaryota > Viridiplantae > Streptophyta > Magnoliopsida > Asterales > Asteraceae > Glebionis > Glebionis coronaria. The sequence goes on from CM046877.1 coordinate 619,816,854, forward strand.
GTGTGTGCCTTTCATCCTTCACAAGGAGCTGATCCCTCCTACCCAAAAACTTATACTAATTAGAGGCAGCCCTCTAATTGCATGACGAGGTCACCCCTCCAAGTATTCATGCACGTTGATATTTCATGACCTATATTGGCTAATGGTAAACATGTTAAACAGTTTTTATAAGATAAACATAAGGCTTTTCAAACTATAAAACTAGTTTACTAAGTTATACCAGTTTTTCCAGGACATAGACATTTCCGCTGCTATATGTTATATGCTTATGTTATTCATGCTATACTTGTATATCCGTGCACTGAGCGTTATGCTCAGCCGTTTTTCCTTTCATGTTCCCAAAACGGCAGGTACTCAGGGACGCTCGTAGACTTTAAGCGTACGCGTATATGGATTGGAAGCTTCCTAGCCTTCATTACTTTATGCATTTCTTCATACTTTGATACTTATTTCCATGGACATTGTTTAGTCCTTTTCATTTACATTACTTATGTTTGTGTGTGATGAGTTATACTTTTGGGGTACCGATGTTTGTTTCCGGTATTTCCTTTATGGTCATGAGATGTTTTATACATTTATCCTTGTATGATTTGATGACACGTCATAATCACGCGTGACATTCCATTTACCAAAATGGGATGTTACAATTATGGTATTAGAGCCAAGATCTCGACCTGTAGGCTCTTAAAACATGACATGTGATTAGTGGGTAGTCACTATGGTCTTCCTAGAACTGACAGTCGATTTTCATGCATTCATTGTTTTCATGCATACATATATATGTCATTGTCGCAGGTTTATGACTAAGTAATGGTTGGTACAGGACTGGCCCTATTTAGTCGCATGTGTTTTATCGAAACTTTTGACTTTGGGACCGACCCATTGGCGTCCCCTCGCCATGTCTTTTGTTTTGGGTGAACTGACCATAGGCGTTCACTCTCGCGCATATAAAAGTTTTCATAAAACTACATCATGCATTCATGTACTGGTTTTTCTGCATAAAAATTTTCTCATGATTTATTGGTATAAATTTTTTTTCATGAATATAGTTTATGTTTTGATCAGTTAATCATGTATTTTTATGTTATACTGTCAGATGGTTCTCACACGCGAGCAGGAACAACTCAATGCAGCAGTCCAAGCTGCTATGCAAGCTATGCTTCCTCAGCTGAGGAACGAAATCAGGGCTGAGGTGCAGGCTGCCAACAATCAGCAGCAGCACCCAGTACCTCCTCCTCCTCCAGCAACATTGGTCACATAGCTGGAGAGATTCAATAAGTTACGCCCTCTAGCTTTCGAGAGGACAGATAGCCCCAGTGAAGCTGAAAGCTGGTTGGCTCACATTGAGAAGATCTTCGATGCCATGGGCTGTGACCCCGTCTTCAAGTCGAGGTTGGCCTGCTACTGGTTCGAAGGTGACGTGTTAGCATGGTGGAAGGCACTGAAGCAGTCTGAGGGAGGTGATAATTGGGTGGCTGGTTTGACTTGGGCTCAGTTCAGGGATTTGGTGATGGGACAGTTCTTTCCCAATGCTGAGCAAGACAAGCTGAAGAGAGAGTACCATGGAATCCGATAGAGAGCTGGGAAGAATAGCAACGAGTTCATGCAGCGCTTTCTTCGTTTGGCTGGTTTTCTTGGTGCAGCAGCAGGTACTCCCGAAGAGCAAGCATACCACTTCCGGTGGGCTCTTCGTACATCGGTCGCAAACAACTTGGTGTGTGCTACGTTCAACATTGTAGCACAAGTGGCCGATGCATCACGTAAGCTGGAGATGCTGCAGGAAAGAGAAGAGTTCGGGGAAGCAGAGTGACCCGAGAAGAGGTAAACATTCGTTATTCAGCGGTGACCAAACCGTATTATTTTTAGCATATGTCAATATTTACATCTCTTTTAAACTGTATCTTCCAGGCAGAAGACTAGGGACCGGTCTCAGCCGGCTACTCAGCAACAGCCTACTCAGCCCAAGGGAAACGGTAAGACTCACGACCGTTCTGCTACGGATAGGCGTGGCGGTAATCATAATTACCGTAACAACGCTGGACACTCCAACAGTAGCAGGTCCTTATACTTACTCATTTTCTTATGATTACATGCTATAGTGTTGATCCCAAACTTAGATCGATTAAGCTTTGTGTATACGAGATTAGATCAAGTACTACACGTAGAGAAACCTTTGCTTATGAATAAAGTAACAAAGTGTTATGCGGAATTAACACTTGATCTAAAACACAAAGATGTTAAACAAACTTTCACTTGTATTAGAATGATTCTTGTTGATTACAATGAAAGAGGTTTAACAATCGAAAACTTATGAAAACTGATATCTGACTTTAACCTAAAAGACCTTCTTTTATAGAACAAGAAGTCTTGTACAATAAGCTACGAATCAACTATTCTAGGTAAAGATAATAATAGAAAATACAATGTTGTGCTTATCTTTACCATACATAAATAAAGAAACAAATATCTAGGTTGATCATCGTTCATATGATAACATAGCGGAAAAGAACAATGATCATGAACAAGGTGTTTAGGCACAAAGAACACATGAATTAAAACAATAGGGATGTTCATTATATTAATAACAAACATCCACTAGACGTGTATACATTGAATCCCACGTCTAGTGCGACACACACTTTAGGTTTACATTGTGAATGAATTGAATGAATAAAACCTATGACCCTTGGTTCCTTTTATAGTGTAAGGATTAGGGTTTACAAGAGATAAGAATGAATAAACAAGTAAATCTTCTATTTAAATAAACTTATGCAGAATATCTTTTGCATATTTATCTAAATAGAAGCTTCCATTAGCTTCTTTTGTCTACGTTTTGTCAATGCTTGAATTGCATGTGACAATGCTTGGATTGCTCTTGACAATGCTTGATTCCATCAACGCCTAGATTGTACATGTCAACGCCTGGAATGCTCTTGTCAACGCCTAGACAAATACTTCACGTTTTCTTCATTTTTTTGAGTTTCTGCCACATCAACTTTTTGACCCAACAATCTTCCCCTAGTTGATAGTGGCAAAACTCTATGTGTATCTCTTGTAAGTTGTACATGATCTTCAAGTTGCTTCCCCTCAAGTGTAGCACGTATTTTCTTCCCCTTTTTGTCACATCAACAAGGAAGTAAATAATATATGCAATCTTTGAAGATTCTCCAAAAGTAGGCTCTGTGTAATGATCCTGAAGAAAAATAAATAAAGTAGTCTTGATGCAGAAGTAGAATACCACAAACCTATGTTCCATGTCTTGTTTATCTATGTGATGAAGAACTCATACTCATGGTACAAAGTATAAGTAGACCTCGATCCGTTTGTCAAAAATCCTCATCCTATGTGAGACACTGAGCACGATAATGTAACTCCTTCAAGTGATAGCAATTGGTTTGCTAGATATGACAAGTCTTCATCACCAACCATGTAAGCACGAACAAGTTACCTTTAAACCAATGTTATCCAGCCATGATTTAAAGATATGATGAAACATAAACTCGCAAAAATCTTCTTCAATCATCACTCTTACCATAAGAATTCTTCCCCTTAAGCTAACACCTCTTCATGACAAGTCAATATCTTCATATGTAAAAGCTGTCAACGAATAACTCTTTCACAAGGCTATTCCGATTACATACTCCAATAAAATTCTTCATGAATGGTTGCTAACTTACTTAAAAATCATTAATCCATTTAAAAATATCCGAGCCATAAATATCAACTTGATATTCTATATTAAAACGGAGATTCCATGTACCTTTGTGTGTATAATCCTCCTTTTTGTATGCTTAAAACGTACCAGTTTTCTCAAACAGCAGCTATTCCGTTTGTTATCCAAGAACCCTTACTGTCCAATATCCACATTCATTACCCGATATCGGACAAGGCGTATCAGCGTTTGAAGAACATATCTCGGACAACACTGTCAACCTATCAGCGTTGACTTATTTCTTGTCAGCGTCAAACTATTTCCTGTCAGCGTCACATTTAAACCTGTCAGCGTCTATATTAAACCTTGTCAGCGTCTAAGGTTTAAACGTGTCAGCGTTTAATCAGCATCATAATCTGTCAACGTTGAACCACACTCTTGTCAGCGTTGCATTCTTACTTGTCAACGTTGAATATCAACATTACCTTTTCAACCAAGAATTTAAATAACGTCACTTGCTTCTTTAGACCATGTGAACGCAGATTGCAATATATACTCTTTGGCCGTGTGAATGCAACATTGAATAGCCAATCAAAAATCTATCCATCGTGTGAACAGAAGACAAGCTATAACCAATCATAGGTTTTCAATCGTGTGAACACTTTAAACATGTAAATACATGTTCGTGTGAACACAAAATCTTCAACCAATAGGAACGAGGGATTCACAGGAATACCATAAGCTAGCATGTAGAGGATTAAAGTTTATAACGAATATCATATGGCCTTTTTGTTACCGTAGGTCTCAGTCACGTTCTTCCAATCACACAGCAACGATTATTCTAGGGTTTATTAATAAAACCCTAAAACCAAATCCTAGATCTAGGGTTTTGGATGAAACCCTAAAACTTTATCACCTCCAATTCGTCATAAAACATCAGATCTTCTGTTATATGTAATGATCTAGGGTTTTCAGCAACCCTAAATCATGATTTCATGTGAATATAAAAATCTGAAAATCACCTCTGCTGCCTACTTTGACGCCTTATAACTTTTGCCTGGGGATAAAACTCGACAATCCCTCCGGTGGATGTTTAGATCTATGTATGTAGAACACACACAAAAAATTTCGTGACGATCCAACGGTTCAATCAAAAGTTATGACCTTCTGAATACTGCTGCGCACACAAAAACGTCCAGAAAAACTCAATACGAATTTTTCTTCTTCACCATACACGAACACCTCGTCGGACCTAGATATCAAGAGCCTTAGGCTCTGATACCAATTGTTGATCCCAAACTTAGATCGATTAAGCTTTGTGTATACGAGATTAGATCAAGTACTACACGTAGAGAAACCTTTGCTTATGAATAAAGTAACAAAGTGTTATGCGGAATTAACACTTGATCTAAAACACAAAGATGTTAAACAAACTTTCACTTGTATTAGAATGATTCTTGTTGATTACAATGAAAGAGGTTTAACAATCGAAAACTTATGAAAACTGATATCTGACTTTAACCTAAAAGACCTTCTTTTATAGAACAAGAAGTCTTGTACAATAAGCTACGAATCAACTATTCTAGGTAAAGATAATAATAGAAAATACAATGTTGTGCTTATCTTTACCATACATAAATAAAGAAACAAATAAACAAAAGATACGTATGAAGATATTCCATCAGTGTCAATCTTCAAGGCTGTCAGCGTTGACTTCTTCAATGTCAACGCTTGGCTGTCAGCGTCCAATGTCTTCTTATCAGCGTTGACATTTTTCTTATCAGCGTCTAGTGAACTGACCCATATTTTATTCCCAACATATAGTTCTTAATTCTGACACATTAGAGAATCTTCTACCAGGAATCATGGTAACGGGAGGGACCAGAACCAGAGAGGTTCACAGCCTAACCGTCCAGCTATCACTGGTATTCCATCTTACGAATTATCCGCATTGTCCTTTGTACCTATTATCATGTCTCATGTATATTGTTCTTATCAGGCTCTCAGCCAGCAAGGACGCCTGCTGGAGGATATAGTCATCCTCTTTGCACTACCTGCAACCATAGGCACCCAGGGCCATGTCGCCGCGACAGCAACACATGCTTCAAGTGTGGTCTTCCTGGCCATCACATGAAGGACTGCCGCAAGGGCGAGATGGAGGGCACATCGGGACATGCTGATACCAAGCCGCCTCCTACTAGTGGACACGTTTACACGACATCTCGCGATCAGGCCAACAAGTCTACAGGTACCATCACTGAAATCTTGTATATGTATGGTCAAGCTGCATGTGTATAATTTGACACGGATGCTACTCACTCGATCATATCTACTGCTTATGCTAAGAATGTTAGGATACTCCCCATGCCACTAGAGAATATACTGAATATTTCCACGCCTTTAAGAGACTCTGTACGCATAACTCATGTGTACAAGAGCCTTCCCCTAAAGTTTGATGATAAGATTTGTCCTGTTGACGCACTTCCGCTGGACATGAATGATTTTGACATGATATTGGGCATGGATTGGCTATCCAAGCATCATGCTACCATAGATTGCCATTCATATCGAGTCTTCTTCGGTGATGTTAATGCACCAGAGTACATTCACAACGGGTTCGTACCCGGAAGATCTGTAAAAATCGTATCAACCCTGCAAGCACGTGCATTACTTTCACATGGTTGTGAGGTCTATCTAGCTACTGTTCATGACATGGATGTTGAATCTCCATCAATTCATAATCAGCCGATAGTGTCAGAATTTCCAGATGTATTTCCAGAAGAACTTCTGGGCATACCACCTGCACGTGAACTAGAACTTAATATCGAGCTCATCCCAGGAGCTGAGCCGATTTCCAAGACTCCTTATCGCATGACTCTCATAGAGTTGAAGGAGCTGAAGGATCAACTGCAAGAACTTCTGGAACGAGGCTTCATTCGAACGAGCGCATCTCCATGGGGCGCACCAGTTTTATTTGTGAAGAAGAAGGACGGCAATATGCGTCTTTGCATAGATTATCGCGCTCAACAAGATCACCATCAGGAATAGGTATCCTCTACCACGCATAGACGATCTGTTTGACCAACTCCAAGGGGCCAAACATTTCTCCAAAATTGATCTAAGGTCGGGCTATCATCAGCTATGGGTTAAAGAGCAGGACATCGCCAAGACTGCTTTCCGTACACGCTATGGCCACTACGAATTTGTAGTCATGCCATTTGGCCTTACCAATGCTCCAGCAGTGTTCATCGATTTTATGAACAGAATCTTCCATGAATTTCTGGACAAGTTCGTCATTGTTTTCATTGACGACACCCTCATATTCTCTAAGTCCAAGGAGGAAAACGAAGACCATCTTCGTACAGTATTACAGATTCTTCGCCAGAAGCAGCTGTATGCTAAATTCTCCAAGTGTGAGTTCTGGTTAGACAAGGTTGCATTCTTAGTTCACATTGTATCGGCAGAAGGAATCACTATGGATCCAGCAAAGGTTGAGGCTATTACCAAGTGGCCAAGACCGACATCAGCGACTGAAGTTCGCAGTTTACTAGGCTTAGCTGGTTACTACCGTAGGTTCGTGGAGAACTTTTCCCGTTTAGCACTACCATTGACCAAACTAATGCGGAAAGGGGAAAAATTCGTCTGGACTGAAGAAAGAGAGAAGATCTTTGAAGACCTAAAGCAGAAGTTAGTATATGCACCAATTCTTACTCTCCCATCTGGTACAGGTGGATTTCAGATCTACAGTGATGCATAGGGGAAGGGACTTGGCTGTGTTCTCATACAACATGGGAAAGTGATCGCGTACGCTTCACGGCAGCTTAAGCCTTATGAGGAAAATTACCCTACGCATAACTTGGAACTCGCAGCAGTCGTGTTTGCATTAAAGATATGGAGGCACTATTTGTATGGAGAATCATTGACATTTTCACGGACCATAAGAGCTTGAAGTACATCTTTACTCAACGTGAATTAAACATGAGACATGGGAGATGGTTAGAGCTGTTGAAGGATTATGACATTAATCTGCAGTATCATCCCGGCAAGGCGAATGTAGTGGCTGATGCACTTAGCAGAAAGTCTGGAATGATAAACGGTATTAAAATTGAGGAGGAAATTATAAGAGACTTGGAGCGACTAGACATTGAGATCATGGTACGTGGACAGCACGGTTACTGGGCTAATCTTAGAGTGGAACCCGAGTTACTCTCTAGGATCAAGGAAGCTCAGAAAGATGATGGTGAAATCTGGGCGATAATTCATAATTTGGAGAAGCAGACAAAATTTCGAGTAGACGCAGATGGTATCTTATGGCAGGGCACGAGACTTTGTATTCCTGATGATCAAGAACTCCGGGAAGCATTGTTAGTTGAGGCTCATAGCTCCCCATTCTCTATTTATCATGGTTCGACCAAGATGTACCATGACATCAAGCAATACTTTTGGTGGAGTGGTATGAAACAGGATGTTGCGACTTACGTCTCCAAATGTCTTACCTGCCAGCAGGTTAAGATCGAGCATCAGCGATCTGGCGGTCTCCTTCAACCGTTAGATATTCCAGAGTGGAAGTGGGACAAGATCACCATGGATTTTGTTACCGGTCATCCGAAGACAAAGAGGAAGCACGATGCGATTTGGGTTATCGTTGATAGACTTACCAAGTCAGCTCATTTCTTACCGATCCGCAAGGAAGATTCGGTCAGTAAACTCGCCGATACTTACAAAAAGGAGATCATGAGACTTCATGGTGCTCCATCGAGCATCGTCTCAGACAGAGATCCTCGTTTCACTTCGCGATTCTGGAGAAGTCTGCAGAAAGCTTGGGGTACAAAAATTAAGCTTAGGACGGCTTTTCATCCTCAAACAGACGGGCAATCAGAGTGAACGATTCAGACATTAGAAGACATGTTGAGGTCATGTGTGTTGGAATGGACGGGAGATTGGGACGATTACATCTGTCTGGTATAGTTTGCATACAACAACAGTTCGCACGCAAGTATTAAGTGTGCTCCATTCGAGATGTTGTATGGCAGAAAGTGTCTCGCCCCAATCTGTTGGGATCAGGTTGGTGAGCGAACACTTGAAGGACCAGAAATGATAGAGTTGACCAACGAGAAGGTCGCAGTAGCTAAGCAGAAATTGCAAGAAGTACGGTCACGTCAGAAGAGTTATGCCGACAAGCATCGTAGGGACTTACACTTTAACGTAGGAGATCACGTTTTCCTTAAGGTTTCGCCGGCACGTGGTGTTAGACGTTTTGGAATCAAAGGGAAGCTCAGTCCTCGATTCATTGGACCGTTTGATGTCATTGAGCGAGTCGGTGAAGTATCTTATCGTTTAGCGTTACCTCTGCAGCTTTCTCATGTTCACGATGCTTTCCATGTGTCCTTACTCAGAGGGTACAAGTATCATCCCCTTCACATGGTTCAGTATCCAGTGGAACAGATTCGTGAAGATCTTACTTTCATAGAAGAACCCGAACGAGTTCTTGACAGACAAGAACGAGTCATGAGAAGGAAGACGATTCCTTTCGTCAAAATCCTTTGGAGGGATCATACCGAGCGGGAAGCCACTTGGGAAACAGAGGATTCTATCCGGGCTTCTTACCCTCAGTTCATATTTTGAATTCGGGTATCTTCTTCTTTTCCAGTTTACGTTATCTATAATTCGGGGACAAATTATTCTTTTAGGGGGGAAGACTTGTAATACCCGCATGCTTTTACCATGAATAGTACCCTTATGATCATACGTACATGATTAGAACTTTCCTTATTTAGTACGTTTACGTTTCACGATTAGGAATTTACAAGTATTACGTACGTGTTATTACACGATAAGTATTTATTACGTATTAAGACACGATAATTATTATCAACAATAATTATAATCACGAACATGAAAATCATGAACGTAATTAATCACGAACTTAGTATTACGTATTTACATATATTTATTACGTTTATAAATAAATATAACTTACGACACGAACGATAACTAAATAAATCACGTAAACACGACACGAGAACACGTATAATATTTAGACACGGAAAACAATGGGTTTCCCCTTGTGGGCCCCTCTTACCCGCAGCAAGAAACAAGAGAAAGGGCCAAGCCCACTTTGAATTTAACTAAAATAGGGAGAAGGGAAAATATACTTTTCATTTACAGAGAATTGGAAAAATAATAAAAATCCTAGCCTCCTCTTTTGCTCTCCTTTGGTCGCCGGTCTAAGAACACCACAAGGGTGTGATTGGTTGATTTTTGGTGATCAACTTTTGCAAGATCGTTTATGTTATAGTTCTCCATTGTTTCACGTATTCGGTAAACCTTAAACCTTTTCTTTTTTAATTTATTATTAGATCTAAACACATGAAATCATGAAGTTATTAACTAAAACATGTTAATTAAATTAGATCTAATCATGGGGTATGAAAATACATGGGGTTTAAGGGGGTGTTTGTTCGGCCGACGCAAAGAACCGAGAGCCTAGGCTCTTGGCTTGCTTTTGTTCGCACCAACAACCGAGACCAAGGGGTCTCGGTGTGGCTGTGGTGTCTCGGTCGCAAGAACAAGGGACGCTGACTTTGTCGGGGTGTGGTTTGGTTTGTGGGGGTCTCGGCTAAAAACAAACAAGAACACCACCGACTTAAGCCGGTGGCTAAATAAGGAAAGCAGGGGGAACCAGCCACGGCAGCAGGGGGAACCACCGGCTAACTTCTGGTGGGAACTTTTGCTAGGCCGCGGCTAGCCATGACCAAGGGAACCACCGGCGTGGGCCGGTGGCTGTTTTGCGAAAACAGTGGCAACCGACCAAGCCGGTTTGCCACTGTTAAGGGTGCATTTGTTTGACCGGTTCACGGGTTCACAAACACGGTTCAGGACATGCTTAGTAAATTAAAACACTGTTCACGACATGTTAGATTTAAACACGGGTTCGATTCACGACTTGATTTTGTTACAAGTTAATTATTTTTATAATATAAATAATTACAAGCTTAATTAAATTAATTAAACATGTACATAATTAATTTAATTTGGACATGACTTAGGTTATTATTATTAATAATAATACATGGATTTTAACCTAAGTATTTATTATTTAATTAGACTATATAATTAATTAATTATTAAACATGTCTTATAATTAATTAATTTACATGACTTAAGTTATATTAATATAAATATTAATACATGTTTTAACCTAAGTATTATTATTACCTTTTATTTAATTAAATCATGTTATATTTAATTAAATACTTTAACCTATAGTTTATTTAATTTACATGTAATAATTAATAAACTATGCTATTTAATCACATGACTTAGAATATTAATCAGTAAACACTTAAGCTTATCTTATTAGCTTAATAATCTAGCTTAATTCTACTTATAGAAACTTTATATTTTTAGAAACTTGTTTATTTAAGGCAGCTAATCTATTTATGGAAACTTTTTATTTTTAAAAACTTATTTATTTAAGGCAGCTAATCTATTTTTTGGAAACTTTCTATTTTTTGAAACTTTCTATTTTTAGAAACTTTCTATTTTTGGAAACTTTCTATTTTAGGAAACCTGCTATTTTTAGAAAGTTACTTATTATTGAACAACAAGTATAATAATACAAGAAATACAAGTAATACTTAATCAGAATAGATAAAATACATGATAAACACAGCATAACATTAAGATCAGTAAAACATGACATGAACATATAAAACAAGCTAAGACATGATATAAAACCAGTTACGTATACAGTAGTCAGAATACTTATACACGTATATTATTTATGTAGCATTAGTGATACCGAATTAGGACTCTCTTCCGTTCGTTTTCTTCGTCCACTGGACACAAGGTACGGATTCTCCGTCCTTTCAGTATGGACATTCTCTCCTTATTAGGATTCCCCGTATGCAGCCAACTGTTTTTCCAATATATTTTTTATATGTTTTTGAATTGCTTATGTTTAATTAGATACCTAAATTCATATACATGCATGACCAATTTCACCTAGTTATGGAGGTACCATAACCATAACACTAGAGGCACCAGTGTTACGACTTCACCACGGCGGGGTGATAGCTCGTGGCGTCCCTTTAGCTTTTGGCCATATTATTATTATCATGTGGGGCGTATGGGTTCATCCTAGGTTACATGTTTTTACAGATTATTCAGGTGAATGTGGTGTGTGCCTTGCATCCTTCACAAGGAGCTGATCCCTCTACCCAAAAACTTATACTAATTAGAGGCAGCCCCTCTAATTGCATGACGAGGTCACCCCTCCAAGTATTCATGCACGTTGATGTTTTATGACCTATATTGGCTAATGGTAAACATGTTAAACAATTTTTATAAGATAAACATAAGGCTTTTCAAATTATAAAACTAGTTTACTAAGTTATACCAGGTTTTCCAGGACTTAGACATTTCCGCTGCTATATGTTATATGCTTATGTTATTCATGCTATACTTGTATATCCGTGCACTGAGCGTTATGCTCAACCGTTTTTTCTTTCATGTTCCCAAAACGGAAGGTACTCAGGGATGCTCGTAGACTTTAAGCGTACGTGCATATGGATTGGAAGCTTCCTAACCTTCATTACTTTATGCATTTCTTCATACTTTGATACTTATTTCCATGAACATTGTTTAGTCCTTTTCATTTAGAGTACTTATGTTTGTGTGTGATGAGTTCTACTTTTGGGGTACCGATGTTTGTTTCCGGTATTTCCTTTATGGTCATGAGATGTTTTATACATTTATCCTTGTATGCTTTGATGACACGTCATAATCACGCGTGACATTCCATTTACCAAAATGGGGTGTTACACTTCTGATCCAAAACAAAAAAATGCCTTTTCTTATAACATATTTGTAGGCCTTTGAGAATTTCAGCAAGCCACGGTACCAACTGAACCACAAACAAAGAAGTATACAACTGTTCTGCATATCAACACCAAGGAATGAAAAAACAAACGGCCTCGCGGCGAAGCACGGTTTACCCATTAATAATAGGGTTTTACCAAGTATAAAAAGTTATCGTCCGATCTTTTCGAATTGATTATTGGTTATACGTGCGACTCAGTCGTTCTTGGTGGAATAAAAAGGGGGAAAGTTATCTATTTTAAACTAAGGTAAAATGAAAATGTAAATTTAAATAAAAATGTAAAAGGAATGAAAATGTCGTTAAGTAAAAGTGGAAGTTTGAAATTTAAAACTAAATAAAAGCCTTAACAAAATGATAAAAGCGATAAACTAAATAAATGTTAAATAAAAGACGTAAACAAATTAACTATAAAAGCTTTGACAAAAAGTAAATGACGAAATATCAAAACTCGACAAAACGTAAATTGGACAACTTAATAAAGACGTGGACTTAAAATAAAACAAAGACAAAACAAATAAAATAACACTAAGTAAAAATGGCAAGAAAAATCGACCTATCAGAATAAACACGAAAGTAATTCTATCGGAAAGTCCCGTCGGAAAGCTGTCACAACAAGCCGTCGGAATCCTTATCGGAATCCTGGTCGGAATGTATATAAAACAAAACTATCGGAATAAAGGAAACAAGCACACCATCGGAATGAAGGTCGGAATCCAGATCGGAATCCAGAAAACTAGCACTATCGGAATATCAAATGAAAGCCTACCGTCGGAATCCAGATTGGAATCCCAATCGGGATAACAAAACCCCTTTCCGATCCTTTGATCGGAATAAAAGGGTTGCTAGTCGGAATGTAGGTCGGAATAGGGAAACCCTATTCCGATGGAAAGAACTTGTAATAAGCAAGCAAATAAGCTATTTTTCAATAAGCTAAAACCGAAATTTAACTAACTACTTGATGAAAAAAACTAAATAGGCACGAAATAGAACTTTTAAAAACTATAAATAAGCAAAACTTTGAAATCAAACTTTAATAAAACTAGACTTTTAAGAAAAATGACAAGTAAATAAGCTAGATACAAAATAAGCCAATAAGCATGTCAAGCTCAAAGCTTAATCCGTATTAAATCCTAGATGAACAAAAAAATAAACTTTTTAATCAAATAAACATTAAGATGAAAATAAAATCAAAGATTAACATGAATCAAAGATAAACAAAATAAGAAAGGTAGAAGGAGATGATTCAAAACTTGAATTAAAAGAATTAAAGATCAAAGGTTTAACAAAAGATTAAAGAGAAAGCTTGAAAAACATTAAGGAAAACTAGAGAGAGAAAGTATTTTAAGCTACTCCTACTTACCTTACAAAAATAAAACTAACTAAAATTATCTAACCACCTCCTAATGACACATTAGGAGGGTATTTATAGGAGGAGCACATGTGATGATGCTTTCTTCTCTCTTTCTTCTTGTCTCGTCTCGATTTAATTTCTTTGTCTTTCTCGACGTCGTCGCGGGATTTGTCGATATAAATTAAACTTGTCTTATAATTTCTTCAATAATTAGACTTGAGTTCTTTGACTTCATTAAACTTCCGTCTTTAGACTTTTTCTTCGATAAATTTTCAGAATAGGCCTTGGACTTCCGTTCTTTTTGCACTCTTGATCTTTTGAGTTCGTCTTTTCTCGTTTTCATCGATAAAAGCCCGTGAAAGCCCGTGTTTTCTTCCTTTTTCATTCTTTGGTCCTAAAATACAATAAAAACTGACATTTACGACATAAAATACACGTTTTGGCTTGGTTATTATTATAATTAAGTGGTAACAGGATGGGTGTTTTCACACCTATCAAATCCCCTACACTTGACCATTGCAATGTCCTCATGCAATGCATTAATTACAAAGCAAGTTTTATATTTTCCATCACAATCAATCCACATTGGCCTTTATTAAAGAGAAAAAATATTTAAAGGAAGAAAACAAGTAAAACGATCAAATACTTACCTTAGGGTTTTGGAATGTCATGAATGTTTATCACCCTCAAGTTTCACGTTCCCCATACCAAGCTTAAAAACGATATCATTGTTATTATAAGTTAGCAAACTAACACAAATTCATGTGGGCCAATTATTCACTTAGACTCCCTTATTCCTAGGTGTATCTCTTATATTTTATTGTTGTCTTGAATGATCACGAGGATGCATTGTTGACTTATTTCGATAGTTATTATGCTGAAAATAAAGTAGGACAATTTAATCAATAGTTAGCTAAAGGACAAAATCTTTTAAAACTGCTTCTCGGGACCTCATAAAGTTCATATCTTGGCATAACTCGCTTCACGATTTGAGACCCTTCTCGGACCGATATTTGGCAGCGACTTCAGTCTTCAAATCTTGAGAGACGTTCATGAAATAACGGTCTTCTCTACATAATAGGAATTTCTTCACTTGAACTTTTTGAGAGATTCTTCATATTTGGACCACGACTTCTTCATTTTTCTCCAATCTTTATTTGGGATTTTGATATACAACGATCCGCCTCCTTTTAGGACTTGGATCTATTTATCCTCATACCTTGTTAGGGCCTTTTTGGATAGACTTCTCCAAGATCTTTAGGGGAGTATTTGCTTTTCGTCGTGTGTCTCGATCCTTCATATTGATTTTTGATAAATGATTCTTCACATCACTTGGGATCTTTAGCAACAAAATGTAGCCCTCATGTCGTGTTAGGACCTTTTCGGACTCGCCAATCTTCGCATCCCGCTTCAATAAGTTATGCCTTGGCTATGAAATCTAATTAATACCGAGCAGCTTTTAAACGATCTTGTGCTAGAAGCTAAGTACTTTTCAAATCGTACGACCTTATTTATTGCAATTAAATTTATTAACAAGCGATGGGAGAAAAAGCTTATAATCAACTCAGATAAATTCATGAATGAATACCAAACTTATAATTGACTCTATCATCTCTCGTTCTCCACAATTTAAAATCTCAAGGAATGAGACTCGTAGATGCTTAGCCAATTAAATCAAAGTTTTGGGTTTTCAAGTCATCTATAGGATCTTGCAGATTCTTAAACTTTTTCAAGTATAGAATTCGCATTTTAAAGTTCCCTTGATAAACGACTTTCTAGGATCAATTATAGGAACTTGCGAAAAGTTCTTGGTCTTAACCCGTAAGAGTTAAGACTTTCGCGTTTTAAAGTTCCCTATATAAAAGCCTAGGAAAACTTGACTTAAACACATTAAGGATACTAGCTAGAGTAAACTTAGATAAGTAAACTCGGGTTGAGTCAAAAGATTTATAACGATAAAAAATTAAAACCACTTTATTAAAAATTTATTCTAATGAAAGAAAAATAACTACAACAAAGGAAAAACTACTAGGCCAAAATAGATCAAAATTTTGAAAAATTTCAAAAAATCAATTTTCCGGTTAAAATGAGGACAAATACAAGGAAAAGCCCACTTAACTTCGATAGAAGTCCCCCTACACTTAATATAAATATTGTCCTCAATGTTTAAGCATGTGGGAGTAACCTCCCCTACACTTAGGACATTGTGCACTTTGTTTAAATCTTGCTAAGGAAGAGACAACTAAAGTGATTCCTATTTTAATATTGAAGAATATAAAATAGAAAATCAAAAGAGTTTAGGATAGAACCGGGAAGACGGATACACGGAATCACGGGTCGTCAAAAGTCATCAAGAATGGATCTTTGAAAGCTCGAATCTCTGCACATGATAAGAAAGAAAACAACAAACAGATACTAGGGTCTCCCCCTACACTTATTATAGAAACAAAAGAAAAGGGATAGATACTGCAGGTTGCCTCCCGAGAAGCGCTTGTTTTTGTTAACCGAGTCGTGAGCCTGACTCGACCTTGATTAGCATAGGAAAAAGCTTGAAACACATCCACCGGGATCAAATACATGGTTTTCGTCCATCAAATAGCACAAACTTAAGGCGAACAAGACAAGCCAAATAAGAGTAGGCAAGGTTACCTTAAGCAAAGATTGAGCACGGTGGTAGCAAGGGTGATGAGGTGCAAGCATATCTCCAAAAGGTCCAAAAATCTTTCCTTTTATTTCATCAAATGGATACTGAGATGGCTTAAAAATTCCAATACCGGGATCGAACAGCTTTTCCTTTAGGGGAAAATAAGATTCAGGCTCAGTAGACCTTGAAGAGGATCCGCTCATAAATCTCACAATCTCATCCTCAGAAAGTGGATAGAGAGGTATCAAAACATAAGTACTGCGGATGTTGGTGTCTTCCGGTTTCTTCTCCTTTGAGACGGGTTTCTTAATATCCGAAGGAGGATAAAGAGCATCATCAAAGTCCAAAGGAGGAGAATCACTCTCATTTGGGAAGTAAGTGTTGAGAAAAGTAGCAAAGTCTTCCTCAAATGAGTAGTCATCCAAAGTAGGATCAAGCATTGTTGGCTGAGGATCTTCATCAAAAGTAGGTGCAAGGTCATCATGTGAATAATCACTCGATAGAGTATCAACATCATCAAAATCATCATAAGTTGGCATGTCTGGATACTCAGAAGTAAAATCATCAGAATCATCCATATCAGAACTATAATCGTCATCATAGATCGGTGGAGACTCAAATATTGGTGGAGGATCTAAAGTGGAGAGAGAATCATCTACATCATCTTGGAAAATTGGATTGTCATAGCAAGTATCGAAAAGAGGATTGTTGTAGACGACAAAATCATCAAGCACATTAATCATATTCGTTGATTCTCTTCCATTTGATTTGGTTGTGATCTTCCCCATTTTAAATACTTGTGCATCATTCCCGACTCTTAAGATTAGCTCACCTTCGGCAACATCGACTAATGCTTTTTCGGTTCTCAAGAATGGCCAACCAAGTATTAACGGAATACGAGGGTCCATAACAAAGTCGACCGGAAAAGTGAAGGTACCAACTTTAATAAAGACATCTTCGGCAATACCAACGGGGTAAGCGAGAGTGCGATTTGCTAGCTTAAGAGCCATCTTTGTTGGTGTAAGATCGGGTAATGATAGTGTTTTCCAAACACTTAAAGGCATCAAATTAATACTTGCCCCAAGATCGGCTAAGGCAGTAAATTCTTCGGTTTGGTTAAAAATGCATGGCAACACAAAACGACCGGGATCTCCAAGTTTCTCCGGAAGTTCTTTAAGAAGGACGGCAGAACAATTTTCATTCAATCGTGTGTTGACAAACTCAGCCATCTTTTCCTTCTTGTTAAGCAATTCCTTGAATGCTTTGACGAATTTTGGTATTTGGACAAGTGCTTCAACGAGGCTAATGTTGAAATTCATTTGAGAGATCATCTTCATATAAGAAGTGACTTGAGCATCCTCTTTAGTAATCAATTTGCACTTGTCTAACCGAGAAGGATAAGGGATGTTGGGTTTAGGTGGTGTGGGTGTAGGAGGTAAAGGTTTAGATCTTGAAGGTTTAGAGGTGGGTGGTGGGGTTGGTGGAGGGTTTTGTTTGGGTACTTCTTCCGTGATAGGTGGAGACGGTAATGGAGAACTAGTACTAGGTGTGGTAGTAGGAGGGATAAATGGAGGTGGATGAGGTGTAGATGGAGTAACGGGAGGAGGGGTAGAAGGTCCTACTAGAGTTGCTCCACTTCGAGTAGTAATAGCACTCACATTCGCTCGAGGGTTTGTTTCGGTCGTAGAAGTAAGAACACCTTGGGGGCGAAGGGTTTGTAACATTTGAGCGAATTTCCTATCCGTGGACTCTTGAATTTGTCGAGTAGATTCTTGCATTGCTTGCATGATTTTCTCATGTTCATTCAACTTTTGCAAAACCAAGTCCATTGGCGGAGGAGGTAAATTGAACCCTTGTTGTTGAAAACCTTGGTTTGGGTATTGGTTATAAGGTGGAAAACCTTGAGGATTGAAACCTTGGTGTTGAAAACCTTGGTATTGCATGTGATAGTTACCCTGATTCGCATTTGAGCCCCTCACATTGGCATTACCTTTAAAATTAGCTCTTGGCGGCCCTTGGTTGTTTTGGTTAGGTTGTGGTGGTCTTTGTTGAAAACTGGATGGAGCCAAGTAATTTGTCGAGTTGTAAGACAAGTGATTAACATCGACATTAGGCTTGAAATGAACTCTCCCGGTGTTGTTGTAAGCATACACTTCCCCGTGAGATTGATCATAAGCTTTATCACAATTAGTATAAGAGTGTGGCCCACCACAAGTTTCACAAGTTATATTAATAGCATTGTTGTTTTTGGCATTGTTAACGACTTGTAAAGCAAGTGCTTCAACAACTGTAGTAAGCTTATCAAGTCTCCTTTCGGTGTCACTAGTGCTAGCACTAGCCACATTAGCCCGGACACTTTTGGTTTGCACTTTAGATTTATTCTCAATAATATCCCATGCGGCATTAGAAGACTTAACCAAAATGTTACCCCCCGAGGCACTATTTAGTGAATCTTGGTCATTCATGCTTAAACCATTGTAAAAAGTGTTAATTTGATGCACTTTTGTGAAACCATGTTGTGGACACTTTCTTAAAAGTTCCTTAAAACGGTCCCAAGATTCACTAAATGTCTCACCGTACTTTTGTTCAAAGTTAATGATTTCATTCCGCAAAGCGGTAGTACGTGAGGGTGGGAAAAAGTAGTTGATGAATTTGGTCTCTAAATCCGAACACGTAAGAATACTTTGTGGCGGTTCCTTATCAAGCCAATGCTGGGCTTGTCCCTCTAAGGAGAAAGGAAAAAGTTGCAAGTGAATTACCTCTTGTGAAACCCCTTTAAACTTGACCGTATTAGTGAGTTGAAGAAACCTTTTGATATGGTCATAAGGATCATCAAGTGTACGCCCCAAGAATGGTTGAGCATAAACAATCTGAATGAAGCCG
This sequence comes from Glebionis coronaria, assembly GCA_025667525.1. Lineage (NCBI taxonomy): Eukaryota > Viridiplantae > Streptophyta > Magnoliopsida > Asterales > Asteraceae > Glebionis > Glebionis coronaria. Next base: position 619,836,268 of record CM046877.1, read on the forward strand.
GATTTGAGCTCAAAGTTGTTGGCTCTAATCTCGGGTATGACAATAGCATCGGTGTTGTCCTCTACGTGCGATTGCAAAAGCTCGATCATTGGTCGATTGTCCATGGTGACAATAGGTTGAGTTTCGACTTCGGCTTGAATTGCTTTCCTCTTACGAGAACGGGTACGCATACACACCTACAAAAGGAAAAGAAATATAGACAAGAAATATTTTTGGTTTTTTATTTTTTTCTATTTTTTTTATTTTTGAAAATTTTATATTTTTTAGGATTTTTGAACTTTTCTTTTTTTTGAAAATTAGACAAGAAAAATAACGTTCAAGAATGAACGGATCCCAAAATCCAACGTGTCTCTCACAATAAACCGTTATCTTCACGAAAAGAGCCGGCAGCGGCGCCATTTAATAACAAGAGATATTACCAAGTATAAAAAGTTATCGTCCGATCTTTTCGAATTGATTATTAGTTATACGTGCGACTGAGTCGTTCTTGGTGGAATAAAAAGGGGGAAAGTTATCTATTTTAAAATAAGGTAAGATGAAAATGTAAATTTAAATAAAAATGCAAAAGGAATAAAAATGTCGTTAAGTAAAATTGGAAGTTTGAAATTTAAAACTAAATAAAAGCCTTAACAAAATGACAAAAGCGATAAACTAAATAAATCTTAAATAAAAGACGTAAACAAATTAACTCTAAAAGCTTTGACAAAAAGTAAATGACGAAATATCAAAACTCGACAAAACGTAAATTGGACAACTTAATAAAGATGTGGACTTAAAGTAAAACTAAGACAAAACAAATAAAATAACACTAAGTAAAAATGGCAAGAAAAATCGACCTATCGGAATAAACACGAAAGTAATTCTATCGGAAAGTCCTGTCGGAATCCCGTCGGAAAGCTGTCACAACAAGCCGTCGGAATCCTTATCGGAATCCTGGTCGGAATGTATATAAAACAAAACTATCGGAATAAAGGAAACAAGCACACCATCGGAATGATGGTCGGAATCCAGATCGGAATCCAGAAAACTAGCACTATCGGAATATCAAATGAAAGCCTATCGTCGGAATCCAGATTGGAATCCCAATCGGAATAACAAAACCCCTTTCCGATCCTTTGATCGGAATAAAAGGGTTGCTAGTCGGAATGCAGGTCGGAATAGGGAAACCCTATTCCGATGGAAAGAACTTGTAATAAGCAAGCAAATAAGCTATTTTTCAATAAGCTAAAACCGAAATTTAACTAACTACTTGTTGAAAAAAACTAAATAAGCACGAAATAGAACTTTTAAAAACTATAAATAAGAAAAACTTTGAAATCAAACTTTAATAAAACCAGACTTTTAAGAAAAATGACAAGTAAATAAGCTAGATACAAAATAAGCCAATAAGCATGTCAAGCTCAAAGCTTAATCCGTATTAAATCCTAGATGAACAAAAAGATAAACTTTTTAATCAAATAAACATTAAGATGAAGATAAAATCAAAGATTAACATGAATCAAAGATAAACAAAATAAGAAAGGTAGAAGGAGATGATTAAAAACTTGAATTAAAAGGATTAAAGATCAAAGATTTAACAAAAGATTAAAGAGAAAGCTTGAAAAACATTAAGGAAAACTAGAGAGAGAAAGTATTTTAAGCTACTCCTACTTACTTTACAAAAATAAAACTAACTAAAATTATCTAACCACCTCCTAATGACACATTAGGAGGGTATTTATAGGAGGAGCACATGTGATGATGCTTTCTTCTCTCTTTCTTCTTGTCTCGTCTCGATTTAATTTCTTTGTCTTTCTCGACGTCGTCGCAGGATTTATAGATATAAATTGAACTTGTCTTATAATTTCTTCAATAATTAGACTTGAGTTCTTTGATTTCATTAAACTTCCGTCTTTAGACTTTTTCTTCGATAAATCTTCAGAATAGGCCTTGGACTTCCGTTCTTTTTGCACTCTTAATCTTTTGACTTCGTATTTTCTCGTTTTCATCGATAAAAGCCCGTGAAAGCCCGTGTTTTCTTCCTTTTTCATTCTTTGGTCCTAAAATACAATAAAAACACAAACCACACATAATTCCGATATTTACGACATATGATACACGTTTTGGTAAAAAATACGGCGCGAGTACCTTTGACATCAAAACTGGTGTGCTACGCCTTTTTTTTTCGAAAGCCAAACATTTAAATATTACGATAGTAGATCCGTGTAGTATTAAAAAATTAATTGAATGGTAACTTTAGCTACAAAAGTTGGTAGGTCACTTTTTAATTAACGTGTGGTGTTGGTATGTTTAATGGGCCCAAGGCGGGCTGCTCACCAAATGTAGCGACTCGACGCGGTTTAATATTTTCACTTTTTGCCTTTCATAAATTTAATAGGAAAAAAGACGGATATAGTTATAATCGTACCTAGGGGTGCAAATGAGCCGAGCTTTTATTAAACTATTCGAGCTTGAGTTTAAGTTCGGCTCGATTGAGCCGAGCTTTTATCGAGTCCAAGCCCGAGCTCGAGCACAATAGTATGGCTCGAAACATATAACGAATCGAGCTCGAGCTTTTGATTCTTGGTTCGAGCTCTTATCGAGCTTTTCGAGCCTTAGTATAAATATATTTTCATATAAGTAAGTAAACGTTGATTTGAGTATTAGCGTTATTATAAAGAGTAAATATATAAAAAAATTAAATAACTTATTGATAGTCGTTATCATAGTTTACTACAAACATATAATTTGTGGTGGTGTGTAAACGATACTGATATATTTGTTTCGTATATATAATTTCGAGCTTTTTGAGCTAAGCTCGAGCTTTGCTCGAATCCTAATCGAGCCGAGCTCAAGCCTTAAAGGTAAAAGCTCGACGAGCTATCGAGCCGAGCTTGAGCCCACTATTTATGTTTCGAGCCGAGCCCGAGCCCTGTTGAGCTCGGGCTCAGCTCGGCTCGTTTGCACCCCTAATCGTACCCCTCTATTCAAATGTAAGTTAAGTGGAAAAAATTTAACAAATTTGATCATACACAATTGTACAAATGCACAACTCCACTAAATGGTTGACATGTGTCTATTCGATAACACTTTTTGACTAATTCACCGGACCCACATATGTCTCATTTCCAATGACAATATTTATCCTATTATGTTATTAAATGCTCAACTGACGGCACTCAACTTGAAAATGGTCAATTTTGGCAATACTTTTTCAATTTACAATAAAAAGTAGATCTTTTTTTCAATTTCCAATAAAAAGTGAAACTGACAAGTTGAGTATTTGGGGGTTGAGCGTCGTCGGTTAATCACTTAAAAAGTTAATGAAACGCTTGTCGCATTTTGTATGGTAATGATTAAATTTGTCAGATTCTTTCCATTTGATTATAAAATGATCAATTTAACCAAATCCGTTTTTTCCCATTTAATAAACCATGAAAATATATTGTTAGTAAAAAACTTGATTCTATCAAAAAGACTAAAGTATAAAAGTAAACAATATCTCACCTTTTGGTTTCCAACTAAAACACTAATTTTTTAAGTTTTTTAAAAAAACATGTATTTTCTATCAACTGATCAAATAACTTACATTTTTTACACGAGTCTAAATAATTAACTTTTTTTTATAAAAACATTATAAAATTTACAAAAAGTAGAAAAGTATAAAAAAAAGTTGATCACGTGTAAAAAAAATAAGTAAGCTGATCAGTTGACAAAAAGTATATGTCTTTTGAATTTTTTTTAATATTTTTTTGTTTTTATAATTTTATTGATGTTATAAAACTGAGATCCTGAAAATTCGGAATGAAAGTTATAAAGTTTAATACGTTAAAAGCAATAAACAGACAAAAATACATAAATGAAACAAATAAAAAAAATTGTGTTGAACTGTAAACTCCTGTCATTTCCTATGTGGGGAATTTTTTCAGAATTGACAGCCGGGTTTGAATCTCATCGCAATGTCTTGAAGCCCCTTAACGGGAAACTGGATGGCTAGCATGGGGGTTGATATTCTCTTCGTAAGATGATTCAAACTCGAGTCGAGAGACTTGTTGCCTCGGTGGCACGCAAGATACTCCGCTGCACCAAACAGCCGTTAAAAATATATATATATATATATATATATATATATATATATATATATATATATATATATATATATATATATATATATATATATATATATATATATATATATATATATATATAATTTATACTTTTTTTTAACTTTTTAAAAAAATAGAGGGATATTAATAGTAAAAAAATGCTACACCCACAAAAAGAAACTCTCGTAGATAGCATAGTAGCACTCGCGTGAGCAACTTGCCTACTGTCACTTAGGAATAAATGTGAAATAATGATTGTTTTATTGTATAACAAATTTTTAAAAGACACAAAATGAAAAATATACCTTAAAAATGATTCATAATTTAAATGTCTTTGATAAAATCAATTATGTCAAAATTACTTGTAAGCTGTATATTATAAATTATTAACTTTAAACTATAAGCTGTAGATTATAAAATTGTTATTTGTAAACTATAAAGTTGTTATCATAAGTTACAAATTATATTTTGTTTCAATAAAAATGTTTGGTAAATCCGGTGTGAACTGTAAAATTAAAATGTAAAACGATTAAAAGAAGATATTTAGATAAATTGTAATATGGTAGAAGGATATATCAGTAATTTACAGTTTTAATAGTTATTAACAATTTTAAAAACTTCATAAATTAGTTTTTTATTTAAAATATACATATTTAAAATAAAAAAACTAACAAGTCTAAAATTTGTTATGTCAAACAACGCTATTTATTCTAAAAAAGATTATTTTTAAAACAAAAAATTAATAGTTACAAAAAGAATTCAAAAAGCTCTTACCAAATAAGCTCATTGTCATTCATATCCATTTTATGTATTTTTTAAAAATTTCCGAGATTTTAAAAATACAATATAAGAACTTCTAAAAGTTATGTTTGCAATTACTTAATGCATCGATATACTTCTAATCTTGATTAACGCATTTTTTATTTAGTGAATCAAAACGGTAAGCTATGATTTTTTTAACTAAAAAAAGAATATTTTTTAATAAGAATAATTTATTATTTTTTTTAAACCTAAAAATTTGTTTAATTGGCGAAAAGTTTTTAAAAATTGATAAAGAAATTTGATGGATAAAAAAACATAGAAATATAAATGTTAAATCTGTGAAAATTAAAAACTTCAAAAATGAGAAAGACATTAATAAAATAGCTGATAAATTTTAAATAAATTAGATAATGTTGAATCAAACTTATAAATTTTTATATTTTTTTCAATAAATTTATAAATATTAACAAATACCTCTTACATTATATACTTTCTAAATTTTATATCATACAAAATATCTATAACTGTAATTAATTTTTTTTATGTTGTAATTCGTGCATAATTATTATTTGTACTAATATTACAATTACAGAATATTAAGCATTATAAATTATCAATATCCGTATATTAAACTTAAATATTAAAAATTTAATTTATATACAAACCTCGTGCATGCACGAAATTTATAACTAATATTTTGTAATTAAGATTATTTTTAAATTATTTTTTCATTTAAAATTAGTAAGATACAATTAATATGTCACCGAGCAATAATTTATTAAAAGAAGTTGAAGCTCCCGTCATTTATATGAAATAGTATGCAATAAATTTATTTCTTAAAATTCTCATATGTGTACATTTATTATATGAAACCGTAAAATCAAATAATAGTTTGCAAATTTTTTTTACAATTTACCCGTCGCTGTAAACGGCAAAATCATGCAACTTTATTTTTAAAATCATTAAAATGTGCATTTAAGTTGGGTTTTGGTAAACAGTGCTTACAGGACAAAGTTTAGTACGCAATAAATAAATATAAAAGTTTCAATCAATATTAAAATATATTGAATACTAATTAAATAAACTTATAAATTGTTACGAATATGATTTTCAGTAAAAATTTATGTGTATTAAATGCATTTTATTATTAACAAAGAAAGTTTTTTGTTCATTTATTACATGCTAATCTATAATCTATACTAATATATAAAACATTTAACACTTTTTCTAAAATTAGAAGTCTTAAAAATTAAGCCTCAAACATTTCTTATAATAGAAAGATTTATCTTGATAAGAAATTAATGAATATTAAAAGTCTAGAAATAATTGTAATTCAATATAATTTTGTAACTGAAAATTTAAGTGTTAATAAATATAATTAGAAGTTACAAAAAAAAATGTCTTAATCATGATTTAACTTAATTCATAAAAACATTTTTAAAACTCATTGACTAACAGTTTTATGTAAACAAATAATTTGTCACTATATAAAGTCTCAGAAAATTTTAAAACACAAATGTAAAATATGCAAAACAAACCATCGCTCTCTCTCAACCACAACTCATTGTCGCCAACTTTGAGGTATCAAAAAAATTTTGGTCGTTGTCTTCAGAAAAATGTTCGTTTTTTAATGGTGTTTTCGTGGTTTAGCCGAATCCACAAAATTAGTTACCGGTTATCCGCTGCCGCAATGCGCGGGTAGCCGGCTAGTATATTATAAAGTATTTGAGATTTTCTAAAAATGGAAAGACTAAATGTATCAGACTTTGCACGTTTTGGGTTTTGTCCATAACGTGAGTAGTTCAAGCTTAGCTTGAGTTAAATGTGGCAATTCAGCCACATTTCATTGTACTTAACATTTGTTCTTGTGATTAATACCATTTACCGGGATAACCCATTACCCAAAAAAAAATGTATCAGAATTTTTTACTTTCTAAATAAAGCAAGTTGTTCATATTTTTTTACAATTATACTGTATATCATAACTTTTTATGACAACTTTTTTTAACAACTTATTAAAATAATATTTTTTTTAATTGAAATTTTTATTATCTATTTAACTTCTTTATAATCTAATTTTATCATATTTTTCATATTTTTATATTTTTTTTAATTCAACGCTAATTTGAATGTCCATGCACGCACGGATTTAAATATAAACGATAAATTAAGTAATAATAATCTTGTTATTGCTTTTTATTTATGTAAATTATATATGTTTATTAAGAATATTTAATATTTATATATTTGATTATGTTGTTGTTTATGTGAATCGTGTAAATTGATATAAACACATCTCAATTTTTATTTTTTAAAATTATTATTTTATATAGTTACGTATGTCTTAATTATTAATCAAAACAAATAATTTTCCATCAACCTTACACGTAAATGAATTATAAATTAATGATTTTGAAATGCTTAACATTATTCTACAAACTAATATAAAACTTTTAATAGTTAAATAGTTACGATGCTTGTTGACCCACGAGTTTTATATAGAATTAGTATGTTTAATAAATTCATAATTTTGTAATCTTTAATATTATTTTATAAAATGATAATAAAATTTTAATACTTAAATAGTTACGATGCTCATTTACCCACGAATTTTATATAAAGTTAGTATGTTTAATTGCATGTCGGTAGGCATGTCTTATCGGATTAGACCGTGAATTCTCAAACCGAGAAATTGAACTGGGTGTATTTTGGTTCGGTCTGTCCACTTTTTTAATTATTTTTGTTTTGTGTTTAATTTTACACACAACTGAACATAATTTTTCGTTAAATTAGAGCAGGTCAACAAATTACCAAACAAACCGCTAATTTATTATAAAAGTAAACAAAACTCTCCCCATTTTCTTTTGGAACACGATTTTATTAATAAGAGGCTAGCAAGACGTTAGAATTAAACAACAATAAGATAAAGGTTCTTAAGCCATTCGTTCTAAGTGAACGTGACTTTACATCTAGACCTACACCACGTGAAAGAAGTAGAGACAATGTTATCGAACAAAACCGCCTTCGAAGGCCTAGTGCTATCAAATAGGATCTTGTTACGGAAACCCCATAAGAACCACCAAATTACGTAGAAGACTCCTTCCACTAAAGATTTTAATTTCATTGAAAGCCTTAACGAGCCTAACTAATTTAACCAAGCTGAATGCGAGCTGAACTCTTGATAGGGCATGCGCATATTCCACCATCGGGCGAGATTCTTATAAAGTTGATCCTCCATGTTGCATTTGAAAAATAGATGTGTGGTTGTTTCAATTCCTACGGGACAAACAGGACAAATAAAAGTTCCAATATCCATACCTCGACGAGAAAGATTGAATCTTGTTGGCCAAGCATTAGACTTGATTTTCCATGCCAGAATGTTGATCTTGATTGGTACATATTTAACCTACATCGTTCTCGACGTCTCACTAGGCGATCTAAAGTAATCGATCTTCTTTCTTAAAGAGGCCACCGAGTATACTCCATCATTAGATAGTGACCAGTGATACCTGTCCGCCTGGGGTGCGAGAGAGATAACGTCTTTAATACCTGAGACCGCAACCAACTGAGCTTGCTCTGCTCCTCCCCGCACGTTACGACGCAAGGAAGATTCTAAATTGTGATCTTCTATTTTGGAACGAATGCTTGCATCTTTATCTGTTTCCAAAGCATAAATCCTAGGGAATAGATCTTTGAGGATTCCTGCTTCGTACCAATTATCCTTCCAAAACCGAAACAAAACTCTCCCCATTTAAATGAAATATTATGCAATAAACTTATTCCTTAAAATTCTCATACGTGTACAATTATTATATGAAAACATATAATCGGATAATAGTTCCCCGAATTTTGTATTACAAGTTATTTGTCGATGTAGTTACTCGATATCGTGCTAGTCTATTTTGAAAGACATTAAAAAGTGATACTCAAAATTAAGTTTTGCTAATCAACACTCACATAGCAAAGATCGATGTACATTAAATGAACAAAAAATTTATTAGTTAATATTAAAATATATTAAATACATATTAAATAAATCTATAAATCAATATATTTAAACATGATTTTCAGTATTTATTATTAAAAGAAAAAAATGATCATTCATTACACATCAACATCAACATCTATTTAATAGACTAGACGAGTACCCGCGCATAGCGGCGGAAATTGTCTAGCGACAGATAGTTAACGAATAGTCGAACCCGTGACACGGTGGTCGACTCTGAGACCCAGTTGTCGAACTCGTGATCTGGCGGTCGAACCAGCAACCCGATAATCAAACTCGTGACCGGCACTTTACGAGGTCTATGTCACATTTTTTCTAGTACATGCAACAAATTTTATGGGGTTTATGCCGGTACTTTATTTTCTCTAATGTTGTTTACGTCTTCTATAGTTCTAAATGTTAGTTTGTCACATTCACTTATATATAGTAACTTGGTCCGGTAATGTTGCAGCACATCCGAGTTAGAATATTGGGCTAACATGTCACTAAAAGATTCTTAGAAATAACCTCAAATTTTCGTTTGCAAAGCGTACACCTTTCTATGGGCCTCCCTTTAGCTCGGATTTCAGAGCTTCGAAAGCTTTCTCCTCATATTTTGTCAATCCATGAAGATCACAAGATATCACTACCTCAACACCTTTTTTTCCAAGCTAAATATGTGACGCAAAGAACGGGAACTCAGTAAGTTGTGATAAACAAAATAACATTCAACAGACGTCGGCATCTTCATCGGGTGCACGATGAGATGACTCCACAAACCGTGCAACCACATTTGCCAAGCATAGCGTCGAAAACTCCGCACCAGGATTTGCATGAACCACCTATGTTCCTGCATTTTGGATCCTAACAGTGAGTTCTTGAATTTTGTTAATCAGTGAAGGTGGCCTTTCTATAACAAAAAAATCAGTTTCCTTTTCTAAGTGGCAACGGTTACCAATTGCATCATGATCTAAGTGATTTAGTAAATATTGACGAAAGAAAGAAAGTATACCTCTACAGACTTTATCAATATGATGAGATGTCTGCTCAAGCAGCTCTTTAAAAGTCAAACCTTTGTTGCTAACAGTTAGACTGATCTTCTTGGATGCCAAACTTTGTACGGGTAGTACAAATGTACAATTGCTATAAAATAAACCAAGGGAGATGGTCGTGTTACCATTTATGGTAGAATTCCTATTTGGTATCAAACGAGTTTGAAAAAACAATTGCTTTTATAAATTCAATGCATTAACCACAAATCTTATGTTTATTGATTTTACCTCATTACATGATTTCCTATATTGAACTTCAGCAGACGCCGTTTTCTTGTTTGCAAAGATTACACCTTTCTATGTGTTTCCCTTTAACTTGAATTCCAGAAGATTTCTCCTCATATTCTGTCAATCCCCGAAGATCATTCCTTCATAAACCAAAAGAAATTACATTGTTAGTGCCTGAGGTAAGCTAATCAATTTAACTTTCCACAAAGGCTAATACACATTTTTCATTATTTCTTTGCTACTATAGGGAAAAAAACTTAAACCGGTTCAATACTGTTAGATCATAGTTCCCAGAAACGCACACCTACTAATACAACCACATATGGGAAATCTTAATCAATGTCTTACCTTACAAATTGTGGAGCCGATGTTCGAATCATTACATGTTGCATCTTTTTCTTTCAAAGAACAATGGCACAAACAAAATCAATTAATGAACAAATAAATCAACTTGTATTTGATCAATTCGATAAAAAAATAAAACCATAAAATATGGTTTGTAACTTGATCATGCCTAAAAGCATAATACGTATGTTGTTGCTTATGGAGGAATCATAACTCATTGGAGCAAAGTTTGTAGAAGACGATTATGAATTGATATTGAAACTGATTAAAAGCTTATGGAAGAAGCCATTTGATTGAAGATTGATTGGCAGTTTTGATATCCATTCCATCTTTGACATCCCTTTTATGCGTTGACGTTCCTTAAAAATGTTTTACAACATTCTCTTTTTCTCAATGCGTTTGGTTAATGCTTCTGAATAAAGTAATATTGAAAATTATATTTCCCTGTTTGCGTATAGTTTCCTTAAAAGCATAATGTCAAAATTCTATGGTTTGCAATTTGTTTATATATGGAATTGTTGAAAATTCAAGTTTTTTCAACTTTTGAGATGAGCCTTTTATAAAGTAGTAGTAGATACTACTACTTAGCAAAACTTTTTAAATTTTGCTGAAAACTTATATTATAATATATATTAAATCTTGAAGCAAACGGCGTAGTTTAGAGCGCTTGCATGTCTTTTACATTTCGCTTTGTGTCATTTCGAAAAAAAGAATTCTTATGAAATCTTTTAGAAAGCCACAAAACGCTTTCATGTGGTTTTACTAGTTGCTTTGTGTTGTTTTAAAAACAAAAAATCACAAAATCTTATAAAAACAAAATTTCAAAATATACCCAATTACACTATGTAACATATTACGAATATTGCTTTTCACTTTAAATTATTTACGACTTTTCAATGTAATAAACTTTATTTATCAAATATAAAATGTATAATTATCGATTCATTCGCGAGAAAAAATATTATTGAAAAAGTCATCGAATTACGAACTAAACGAACCCAATATTCAAATGTTTCAGACATATGTACGATTTTATAAAAATGTTTACTCTTAATTGTATTTTAAAAAATTTCGTACAACAATAACCCTTGAGATTATTTGTTACTTGCAAATTTAGTCATTCATGTGATTTTTTTTACAGTACGATTTTTTATTTCTAAGTATCTACACAATTTTTATATAACAAAATTTATTTATTAAATATGGAGCGTATATTTCTCGATTCTTTTAGGAAAAATACAGTTGAAAAGACTATCTAGTTGCGAACCAAACGAGGCAATGTTGTAATGTTTCTGACATACATAAGATTTTATAAAAAATATTTAAACTTAATATACATTTAGAAAATCTCTTTTAACAAAATAGTCTTTAAGTGTATTTATTCCTTGTAAGGCCAGTCATTGAGGCAAAAATTCTCCGTACTATCAGTTCACCATAACCGTTGGTCTTGCAACTTCCGCCGCGAAGCACGAGCTATATACCTCGTTGATATTTAAAACACGGCTAAAAGGTGTATAAATGGTAAATAAAGAAATGAATCCAATAAATGGGTAAGTTAATTTTGGCATAGGTATGTCCGTCATAGATGAAGCACATACGTATCTGTCATCCTCACTTCTCACGTTTTAATCAAACATTTCTTTTTCATACTTTATATGTAGGCCATGCATAAATCATTTCAATTATCTAACATTATATGAAAAACAAAATATCTGAGTTTGAGTATTTATTTGGTTAGTTCTTATCAAATGTATTTTATTAAAACACCTGCAAGTATGTTTAGCGACATTTAGCAGTAAGTAGTTGAAGAAGCAGAAGCAACAAATAGTAACTGTTTGCGAAAAAAAGTTTTATTAATCTACTATTCCTTTTTTAAGTTTTTATTTTCATAAATTTAACAAATATATGTTTGTGTGTTTTCATTAAATTCCTCTATCAAAATTTTTAATTTTGACTAACTTCAATTCAATTTTGATTTTTTCCACCGATCACATCGTTCGATTTTGTTTATGTGTCAAAATTAAGGCATTTGATTGGTCTAATTATTTTTTTCTACAATCTTCACTAAATTCTCAAATAATCTAATTCTTTTATTATATAAAAGATTATGATATTATTAGGTTATAAAGTATAAGAGGTATTTGTTAATTTTTTTAAATTATTAAAAATATGAATAACATCATATAATTTATTCAAAATTTAACTACTAAAATTTTATTTATTACTTCTTATTTTTTAAAGTTTTTTTTCGTAAATTGTAACTTATAATTTTATATATTTTTTCTCCATTTATTTTTTAGAAGAACTTTACCAAATAAGAACTTTTATATAAAACATAAAAATAAAAATAAATTAAATTAAGAGATAATTTCTTAATAATTTTTTTCTAAAATAAAAAAGTTTTTATTAATCATAATGCTTTACTAAGTAAAAGATGCATACATTTTCTAGTGGATGATGTATACTTTGTAAGACAAAATATACATTTTTTAAATTTGGTTTTGCTAAGTAGTACCATTTTGTAGACAATATTAGACAATATTTTATCATTATTTCATATTTTTTGTCAATTCATTATTTTAACTATGTTTTAAATTTTGTAATTTATAAAAAAAACATAATTATAAATATAAAAGAAAGTAAAAAGATGTACTAGAATCTATTTTTTATTTATATTTTTTTACTAAAAATATTAATTGTCAAGTCACGTTGAAAATGTCATTTTTATGGTCAATAACATAACATAAGTTGTATGATTTTGAATCGCATAAATCGTGTAATGAAATAATTATAAATAATGATGTTCAAAATAGTTTTTTTCAAATAATGAGCATATGGGTTGCTTTCTATTTTTCATCAAAAGTTGTTTCACAAACGTGCTTGAAGCTAGATAGATATAAATTACATCAAAAGTTGTTTTACAACGCGCTTGAAGCTAGAATGATATAAATTACATCAAAAGTTGTTTGAACACATATATATTTTCACACTACAAGCGTTAAGGTATGCAAGCGTCATGACCACACTATATATCACGTCACACTCTTCTCAAAATCATCTCAAATAATTTGTTATATTGATCTTTTAGATAGGAAGAGGATTTACAATGCATACCGTTTTTACGTATTTAATACATTCAATACACAAAGGGTGGCCTAGTGGCAAAAAGATTTGTGGCTATCACTCTAAAGTGTGTGAGGTCTCAAGTTCAATTCCCACTGGGTTCAAACAACCTTGAAGTGGCCACGCCAACCTCCTGAAAATGGAGGGCTTTACCTGGTTTGAGTCTGTGTGGCGGTGGGCTCAAAACCCGTGGATTAGTCGGCCAATGAGTCGAAAATCACGGTTACAAAAAAAACATTTAATCACTAAATCTTTTTATAAAAACTCCAAATTTATCAAGTCATTTAAAAAATTATTAATAAATGGTAAAAACCTCTTTTGTTAGCCTCAAAATATTGAGTCAAACAATAATGTTCGGTCATAGGTTTATATTGTAACATTTATTAGAACGTTGTAATATTAGAATAGTCGTGACATTACGGGCTTGATTGCTAGCTTAAAAGGCCTCTTTCAAGGTACTAAACATTTTATTTAAGTCCGGCCCAATCAAATATATAGCCCAATATGCCACATGTACGCAAAGCTATAAATACATCTCCTTACATGTAAGGCGAGGTTGGTGTGTTGGTTATTCATTTTTTCTTAATCTAATATTCCATAAGTTTCACACACATCTCTCTCTACTTTCTCTCTCTAGAATTCATCTACATTTCATTTATTTTCTTTCTTTCTTTCTTGTTTAATCATCACAAATTAGGGACAACAATTAGTATCACTCGCCATGGGGTAGATTAGTGATTTGTTGTTGTTATAGATTGATTTCGTGGGTTTTTCAAGCTCAAAACATCACGTCTCAATTTTTTTTTGTGTTTTTTCGTGCTCTAATTCTTGATATAAATCTCCTACATAGTTGTGGTAGGGATTTGAGTGCTTTGGATTGGTTAAAATCACGGATTTATAAAGAAAAAAACTCATTTTTTACCTATTTTTCACGAAACAGTAACTTTATTGCGATACATTGCTTCATTTCCATCGCAATAGTCGAGGGTTTCTGGATTGCGACCAACATTGCGATAGGGTTTTCACATTGCGATAGGTATTGCGACACGAAGTATTGCGATAGGGTTTATACATTGCAATAACAGAGACTGCGATAGGAGGTATTGCGATTGGTGTTATTGCGATCGGTGTCATTGCGACGGCTTCACTTTTGACATTGCGACAGGTTTGATTTTGAGTCATTGCGATAGGTTAACTTGAGACATTGCGGCAGGAGACATTGCGACAGAAAAGACCTTGCGACATAAGTCTTTGTGCATTGCGACAGATTGTTTGACATTGCGACAGATTGGAGGATTTTTTGAAAAAATTCAAAAAATACACTTAAAAAATTTTGTGTGTTTTTTTGGTCTTGGATAATTTTTGGTTTTTCGAGAACATTTTTTAAGGGATTTCAACTATTTTCCTCTACAACAACAATCACTATCACATCTACTAAAGATCCATATTCATTTCTAAATTCAAAGCATATCAAGATGGATTCTACTACAGAGTATCGTGTGACGAACAACAACATCATGATGGCGGACAACAAAGAGAGACCACCAATGCTAGTGTCAGGTCGATATGCACAATGGCAATCACGTTTTATTCGATATCTTGATAATAAGCCAAATGGTGATGTTCTACGCTGTTGCATCAAAGAAGGACCCTATACTTTCACTACAATAACCATTCCTGGAATTCCAGCAATCGACTCGACGCTCGGTTCCGATGAGCAGACAATTGAGGAAACATATGAGAACACTAAGAACGAGAAACGTGCTTGGATTGATGCAGAGAAGGAAGCAATCTACTTGATTCTAAGTGGGATTGGGGATGATATTTACTCAACGGTTGATGCTTCCTCTATTACAAAAGAAATGTGGATTGCCATTGAACGCTTGCAACAAGGAGAATCACGTAACAAGCAAGATGTCAAAACAAACTTGTTCTGGAATTTTGGAAAGTTTATTTCACTAGATGGAGAATCGATTGATTCATATTACTCCAGATTCTATAAGATGATGAATGACATGACACGCAACAACTTAGAAGTCTCCACCATGCAAGTCAATGTGCAATTTCTACAGCAACTTCAACCAGAGTGGACACGATTTGTAACGTTGGTGAAACAACAAAATAAGTTAGACGAGGTCAACTATCACACGCTCTTTGACAATTTGAAACAATTTCAAAATGAGACAAATGAACTTCGAGTTGAACGGGTAGCAAAGACTGCTAATCCACTTGCTTTGGTGTCTACTACTCAACATTATCCAGATCATCGCTCTCGTGCTTCAAAGTCATACTCAACTCAATCATCATCACCAAGATACTCCACTACATCTAAGACATCTGCTCCCACAAGATCAAGAGGTAAAGAGCCTAGAGCACCATCACCACAATCTGAGCACTCATCCGAAGAAGATAGTGATGAATAACAAGCTTAGAAGGATAAGGAAATGGAACAACAAATTGCTTTCATAATTAAGTCTTACAAGAAGATTTACAAACCCACCAACAATAACCTCCGAACTTAATCTAACACCCGCAACCGATATGTTGAGAGCCCTCCAAGGTTTGATACACGTAGGCGTGGTGGGAGTCCTTCACGGAATGATCGAAGTAATCCAACGCATGTGGAGGGTTCTACACGTTATGATCGACAACCTGCTGCATAAGATAATCATAGAGATGTTACTGTTACTAGGAATAGGGAAACAATTGGTACTCAAGTGATTCAGAAAAGTGGGATTCAGTGCTATAATTGCAACGGATTGGGCATATGGCAAAGGAATGCAGAAAGCCGAAACGGGTTAAGGATTATGCATATCATAAGGAGAAAATGCTGCAATGCAAGAAGATGGATGCATGGGTTAATTTATCGACTGAGGAAGGAACAATGCTTGATAACACTGATGATGAAGTCTCCGACCAAGAACTCGAAGCACATTACTCGTACATGGCAAAGATTGAAGAAGTTCTCAAAGTCACTGAAGATGACAATGGTCTTATCTTTGACACTGAGCCAATCGATAAGGTACATACTGACGACGAATATAATGTGTTTGGTGATATTAGTGAGCATAGTGAGCTTCCAAAAACCATTACTGACACATGTATGACGGAAACGGTTGATAGCAATACCACACCCGACTCATCAGACATGTACAATAATGAGTCTGAGGATGATCAACATGCAAACGAGTATGATGATGATGAGGAGCGTATTGCGCTTGCTAACTTAGTTGCTTCTTTACAAAAAGATGTCAAAGAAACTAAAAAGAGTCAAAAGCAATGAAAGAAGGTAAACGCTACGCTCACTCGAAATTTTGAAGAAAGCAAAGCTGTAGTTATAAAATCTAGTGAGCTTCTTGCAAGCTGTAGAGTTGAGCTTATTCAAAAAGACAAAGAGCTTGCAAGGTACAAAGGGGGTGTGATTACTACTGTCAATGATGTTTTTGAAACAAAATACAACGAAACTCTTAAGCTTTTAGAACAAGAGAAATGTAATTATAACACCTCTTTAAGTACAGAACGACACAAAACGTATCTTGCTACCACCAAAGTGAATGTGCGCAAATAAGAATTGAATGGAGACAAGTTTTTGCCACCAAGAAAACTAATGTTTCAAAATATATCGGGTACTTGCCACATCAAGCTTCTATAAGCAAGAGTAAGCAAACACTTAGTATTCTTAAGAGTAACATTGAAAATTTCAAAAAGGTTGTTGATGATGTCTAGAAAAAAACGTGAACTTTTGAAAGGTGATAAAGAAATTCCTCATGATATAACTGTTCTTGTGAAAACTATTTTGATTCCTCTTGCGAAAAGAACAAAGAAACATGCTTTGGAATTTGAAAAGTTAATAGAGCAAGAAATGTTTGACGATTTGAAATATGTGGAATCTCTTGAAAAAGAAATTGACGACCATCAACCTGAAAGAGACGATTTTTCTATAGCATATGATCTACTCTTGCAAGAATGTCTCTCCAAAAGATATTATGTGTGCCTATGTTACATCTTGTGCTGATATCGATGAATATTCTAATGTTGCATGCAAATATCTTGATCAAGTCAAAGAGTGTGAACGTCTTGAAACTGAGCTTTTGCATAAAATTGACCAAAAAGTGTTTTCGTTACTTCAACATAGATATGATTTTCTATGAAAACATTGTCATTCACTTGAACTTGCTTTGCAAAACAAAGTTGGCAATTTTTCAAATGATACACCTTTGGAAGTAAAATTATCTGAGTCATGTCGATTATTAAATGAAAAAAGTCTTGATATTGCGGATTTGAAAGCTCAGTTACAAGAAAAAGACAAAGCAATAGAAGAGTTGAAGAAACTCGTTGCTAAGATAGGTGGTAAAGTTGTGGAACCTTGCGTTAAGAAATCTGTTGTTAGACAACCCAATGCCTATAAAGTGAATAGATCCTCTATCTTGGGAAAACCATCCGCTTTCTCAAATTCCTCGTTTGCAAAACCTGTGTCTGCCTCCAAGATGGATGGAAAGGAAAGCTTACCAAAGAATCAACATATAAGGAATACTCTAGCACCAAGCGTTAAGCACAATAATGTGACTAAACCAAGGATGTATAGAATGACCACTAAACCCACAAACAAAGTTAGTCAATCGCCTCAAACTTCTAGAAACACTAATACTCGTGAGTCTTCTACTACATGAGTAGTCTCCACTGTTAGTGTTAGCCGGCCTCAGCTTAAGAGCACTCAAGTGAATCATAAGGTTTAGAAACACAAGAGTCAAAGGAAGATGAAGGAAGTAGAAGAACACCCTATGAATTTGCATGTTTCTAAGAATAAAACGTATGTAAACGCATGTAATGACGATTTGAATGATTCGATTGCTTTGAATGCTTTAAATGTTAAGTTTGTTTGTGTGAAATGTGGAAATGTGCTAATGGTGATCATTCTATATGTGCTATGAATAATGTGAAAGGCGTAGATACTATAACTAAGAAGCAAGTTGCGATACCTATTAGTGCTAGTAAACCCAAACGCAAAGTGAACCATTCTGGTGCAACCCCCACTAAGAGTAATGCATCAGACTCCACCACTAAGAACCCTAGAAGCAGAATTAGGGAATTATATGAGTCTGCAAGCAAGTCTTGTAAATGGTGTTTTGCTAATCAATGTCCTCCAGAATATAAATGGATGCCTAAGGTTAAGAACATAAACGTGACAACGAGCGTTTGTGTGCCTTTAAGTGCTAAAAATAGGGAAACTAATGAATCGAAAATCACAACTAACATGGAATCCAATTTAGAAAATGCTCCACCGTGTTCTAATTCTTCTGTAGGTGATCGAAATAATTCTCTTCATACTGGACTCCGGATGCACGAAGCACATGACGGGGAATCTCAAGCTTCTAATTAACTTCGCGGAGAAGTTCCTGGGTACGGCCCGATTCGGAAATGATCAATTTGCACCGATCCTAGGATATGGAGATTTGGTTCACGGGAATATAACGATAAAAAGGGTATACTACGTCGAATGACTCAATCACAATCTTTTCTCGGTTTGTCAATTCTGTGATGCAGATTTGGAGGTTGCTTTCAGAAAGAAGACATGTTTTGTTCGTGATTATGATGGGAATGACTTACTTACCGGTTCACGGGGTACTGATCTCTACACTATTTCACTTCAAAACACAACTTATACAACTCCAATTTGCTTCATGGCTAAAGCTTTAACGACTCAGGCATGGTTATGGCATCAACGTCTATCTCATCTTAATTTTGATACCATCAACTTGCTTTTCAAGAAAGATATTGTGAGAGGCCTTCCAAGCTTGAAATTCATCAAAGATCATCTTTGTTCTTCTTGTGAGATTTGTAAAGCTAAACGGAGTAGCTTTAAGACAAAGACTACACCAAGCTCTAAAGGACGGTTAGATCTTCTTCATATGGACTTGTGTGGTCCCATGCGTGTTCAAAGTATCAATGGGAAGAAATACATTCTAGTGATTGTCGATAACTACTCAAGGTACACATGGACTCACTTCTTGAGGTCCAAGGATGAAACACCCGAAGTTCTCATCAACTTTCTTAAGCGGATACAACGTGGTCTTCAAGCTTAAGTAAAAGTGGTACGTAGTGACAGAGGCACAAAATTCTTGAATTCAACTCTAAAGAATTATTTTGATGTCGAAGGGATTGAACATGAAACATCTATTGCTCGAACACCCGAACAAAATGGTGTTTTTGAAAGACGAAACCGTACTTTAGTTGAGGCTGCTCGAACATTATTATCCGCTTCAAAACTACCACTATTCTTTTGGGCCGAAGTTGTGTCAACCGTATGCTACACACAAAACCGATCCTTAATTATCTCAAGACACGAAAAGACACCATATCACATAATTCATGATCGAAAACCTTCACTCAAACACCTTCATGTTTTTAGATGTACGTGTTACATTATTCGAGATGGTGAAAATCTGGACAAGATAAAAGAGAAAGGTGATGCATGCATTCTAGTGGGATATGCAACTCAGTCTAAGGGATATAGAGTGTACAACAAGAGAACAAACTTGATAGTCGAGACTATTCATATCAGATTTGATTAATTACAAGAAATGACACTTGAACAAAACAGTTTAAGTCCCGATCCACAACGACAAAAGACTTCTGTGCACAACCGTACGGAACTCGGAATTCAAGACCACAACAATGAACCGTCAAGTTCAAAGCTGGTTCAAGGAAATGTTCCAAGAGCAGATATGACAGTAGATACGACCATTGAAGAGTTGGAAATGTTATATGAACCAATGTTTGATGAATATTTCTAGGGGGAGAAACATGTTGTATCAAAGTATTCCGCTGTCACTCATGATAAGCATGATGATACCGATCATTGTCAACAAAAGGATACAACTTCATCTACTTCAACACGGGTTGCTGCAGATTTACCTCCTCATAATATCACTTCAACAATCAATCATACAACATCCACAACTACTGTCATTGCTCCAGAGAACACAAATCAAGCAGACAATGCATTATCTGACGAAGACGAATTTATCAACCCATTCGGTACACCGGTACATGAAACTGGAGAGTCTTCTACTCGCCATGTTGATCCGTCAAATATGCATACGTTCTACCAATGACATCCGTCAACACATTATTGGACCTGAGATCATCATTTGGTTCAAGTAATTGGAAACCCTTCACGACCCGTTCGTACAAGACGACAGCTTGAAACCGATGGCGATGTTTATATGTTCACACTCGCCATGAGTACAGCTGAACCGAAAGACATCAAAGAAACCATGGTAGATCATGCTTGGATTGAATCGATGCAAGATGAACTTCTTCAATTTGAAAGACTTAAAGTTTGGGAACTTGTTGACAGACCATACGATGTAATTCCATTAAATCTTCGATGGGTCTGGAAAAACAAGATGGATGAAGAAAACACAATCATCAAGAACAAAGAAAGGCTAGTGGCTAAAGGGTATGGCCAGAAAGAGGGTATTGATTTTGAAGAATCATTTGCACCAGTAGCTCGAATGGAAGCGGTGAGGATTTTCCTTGCTTATGCTGCACATAAGGGATTTATCATGTATCAAATGGACGTAAAGACGATGTTTCTTAACGATCCTTTAAAGGAAGAAGTCTATGTCACACAACCGGAAGGATTCGTCAATCCTCATTATCCTGACAAGGTGTATCGTCTCCACAAAGCACTTTATGGACTCAAGCAAGCTCCAAGGGCGGTACGACGAGCTCTCGAAATTTCTGGTCTCCAAAGGTTTCTCAAAAGGTTCCATTGATCTAACTTTGTTTACTTATAAATTTGGGGATGACATTTTGCTTGTGCAGATTTATGTTGATGACATTATTTTCGGGTCTACAAACCCAAAACTTTCAAAATGGTTTGAAAAAGTAATGCACAGCAAATTTGAAATGTCTATGATGGGCGAACTAAAGTTCTTTCTAGGAATTCAAGTTCACCAATCCCCAAGTGGTATCTTTATCAACCAAGCTAAGTATTGTCAAGAGATAATAAAAAAGCATGGTATGACATCATGTGACCCCGTTGGGACACCATTATCAACCACATCCCTAGATGTTGATTTGGAGGGAGATGTCATAGATCAAACGAGATATCGTTCCATGATCGGCTCCCTCATGTACTTAACAGCAAGCCGACCAGATATATCACATGATACGTGTTATTGTGCACGATATCAAGCACGACCCACTGAAAAGCACCTTAAGGAGGTTAAACGGATCTTTCGGTACCTCAAGAATACCATTCATTTGGGACTCTGATATCCGAGAGAAACCAGTTTCTTTCTAACGGCCTATTCAGATTCTGATCATGCAGGGTGTCTTGATACACGAAAAAGTACTTCTGGTGGTGCACAATTTCTAGGTCAAGATAAGCTCGTGGGATGGTATTCCAAGAAGCAGGATTGCACGTCACTTTCATCAGTTGAAGCGGAGTATGCGTCTCTAGTTATTTGGATGCGAACACAACTCACGGATTATGGCTTCCACTTTGATAAAGTACCTATGTACTGTGACTCAAAGTCCGCCATAGCCATCTCCTACAATCCGGTACAACATTCCCGCACGAAGCACATTGATGTCAGATATCACTTCATTAAGAAACAAGTTGAAAGGGGTATCGTTGAACTATACTTTGTTGGAACTGATTACCAATTAGCTGACTTGTTTACAAAAGCTCTTTCGAAAGAGAGGTTTGCGTATCTAGTTAGGCAAATTGGTATGAGATGTTTGACTCCAGCAGAACTGGAGATTCTGGCAAAGAAGCCTGCTTGATTCATCTATCAAACATCTACATGTAAATATTAATGAAAAAGCAAAATACAAAATTAAAAATCTTTCAAAATCCTAAAGATTCTTCTCGACATGTCTTTCAATATCGATAATATGGACGCGCCTAGAAATGTCGCTCAATAACGATACGGGGGTGTACATAAAGCTCGAATGAAAGTTGTTAATATTTTTTCAAAACATGTCATTTCTACTTTTAATAAAGGAAAATGTCTATTTTGGACAATTTTCCAACAACGGGTAGAGCAATCTTTTTGGGTTGAGCTTGTCACAAAACATTCAACATTTTGAGCTCAACACAATGGCTTGTAATCACTTTCAGATTGCAACCCGGATCTATATTCACGGGGGAGTGTACGATTTAGTGCGCTTACCCTCAGCAAAAAGGAGAAATCTTCTTACACTTGAGTGGATTTGTCAGGACATTCAAAGTCTATAAACTCAAGTTTATGCTTTAGAAAAACCTTTTCGCCAAAAATAAATAGAGTTTTCAAAAAGCGTTGAACACAATTTTTTCAAGAGTTTTTCTATGATTATTCAAAAAATTTCAAAAATTGTGTGTTCGACAACTCTTATCCTCAAAAAGCGAAATGTGGATCATATCTTCACAATGACAATTCAATCGGATCAATTTTGAGGGGAGCTTTCCAAAGTCTGCTAACTTTGACACATTTTTCTCTCGAAGATTTTTAAGACTATTTCTCGTGATATATTTTAATCAAATTTGGTATCTCTAATATCAAAGGATTTTATATATTAGAGATAGGGGAGAAAATGTGATTAAAATGTGATCTAAAGACTCAAGCACTTTAAACTCTAACTCACATGTGTAAAATGTCTACTTAAATTCTTTCGCATTTCTATGCACATGTGTAGGGGGAGCTTTTCTGAAACGACAAAATTAGCAAGGTGTTAAATGTTTTTCAAACACTTTGTTAGAATTTAAGGTGGTTTTATGGTTACAATCAAATACCCACATCTTTAATTCACGACGTTATTGGTGTCAAAAGGGTGGTTAGGTTTAAGTCCAATGATCCAACCAGAACCGGATGGATCTTCCCATGGAAAATCCAATAGATTATTAGAAGTCCTTAGGAAAGATGAAGTAGAATGTGAACGTAGTTGAATGCCGACTAAGTACTGATGCTAGGACTAGAACAATCACAACAAGGTGCTAGTAATGATGTCTTGGTAAGCATTGAAGAATGAAAAAGAAATGTAAGGATAAAGAGTGAAAATAAATTAACCCTCCATACAACTTAGGCAAAAACCGGGTCAACACATCATGAAGACAACGCATCATGGACCCAGTGATGTAATGCACAACCCCTCCCAACTGACTCAGGCTTCTCTCAAAAGAAGTTTGTTTTATTGTCACGGAGATCAACACGACTTCTATTGACTTTCTTACTCCGAGATAGTTGATATTGAATAGGTGGCATATGCTCCAGCCTCCGACTACTAAAAGTGCACAAATATAGTCTAGATCCAAGAGATCAATCAAATCTCGTTAGGACACACGGAATGACGATAAAGAGAGTCCTATGCTATATCCTTGCGATATTGCTAGAACAATCAGAGTGATACCACTTAGTATTCACAAAGATGAGTGAAAATCCTTCTAGTGTTAACATCTAACAGCATTGTGGTAGGTCATGTGTAAGATTCTTTTAGAATTAAACATGTAAAAGCTGAAAAGCAACAGTGGTTTGATTCTGAATTGATTCAAACTCGTTTTAGGTTTCTACGCAATATCTTTATGGTCTTGCCAGAACATTCAGAGTGATATTCTTAATATTCACAATGACGAATGGAAATCCTTCTAGCGTCAACATCAAACAGCGCTACGGTAGGTAACTTGCGAGATTCTTATGAATCAAGCTTGTGTCAACTGAAAAGTAACAATGGTAAGATTCTTTATGAATCAAACTTGTTCCAAGAATTTGAATTGACGACTTTAATCAAGCGGATATTTATCCAATTGATTCACTCTTTATGTTCGAAGTCTTGCTTTGAGACGGTCGAGTAAAGAGAACGGCTAGTACAACCGCGAAACCCTGTCAAGGAGATTCTTAATTGAATCTACCTAATCACATGTACGATATTTAATATCGTCTAACGGTCTTCACCGACCGGAGGTAAAACGCTACCGATTTAGGACGAATGTCAAAGCCATTCAGTCCGTGTCTATGTTTTGTCTCGAGAAGGTGGCGTTACAGTGTACTCAGCAAAGTCAAAGATTTAAAACCACATACTCATGCCCAAAGACATATTCAATAATCAAGAAAGCTAAAGAATTCCGTAAGTCTAATGAACAAAATCTTCCTTATCAATTAATAAAGAGGAATGACATATCTTCAAAGGAGATTGTTAGCAAGCTTTCAAGATGGTGCGAAGTATGAGCATGTGGATGTAGACACAAGATCGCAAGATGGCAAAGACAAGCCAATGATGATTTGAAGATCTCAAGTTTAAAGACGAAGTCGAAAGACAACGACAAAGGCTCAAAGATCACAACATGAAGGAACAAGACTACTATTACACGTTCAAGACTCATTTATGACGAAAATCGTAATCTCCATTGATCTACAAATATCGAAGAGGAATGACCTCACATCGTGGGAGATTGTTAGCCTCAAAATATTGAGTCAAACAAGAATGTTCGGTCATAGGTTTATACTGTAACATTTATTAGAACGTTGTAATAGTTAGTTAAAATAGTCGTGAAATTACGAGCTTTAGGCTAGCTTAAAAGGTCTCTTTCAAGGTACTAAGCATTTTATTCAAGCCCGGCCCAATCAAACATATAACCTATTATGCCACATGTAGGCAAGGCTATAAATATCTCTCCTTGCATGTAAGGAGAGGTTGGTGTGTTGGTTATTCATTTTTTCTTAATCTAATCTTCCATAAGTTTCACACACATCTCTCTCTACTTTCTCTCTCTAAAATTCATCTACATTTCATCTATTTTCTTCCTTTCTTTCTTGTTTAATCATCACAAATTAGGGACAACATCTTTTAAACGCTAACTTTATCCATTATGGATGTTCTAAATCAAGTTTTTAATCACATGAATAAAAATAAATTACAGTCATTTTTGAAATTATATGAGAGGGTATTTGTTTCTAGCCTCCTACCTAGCGTTTGAAAAATACTATGAATGCTTCAACATTTTAGATAGACCTACAAATTTTACATTGTGCTCTCGAATATCACGAAAAAAATAATTAAACGAATGAGAAGAAGGATGATTTGGTTGATTATAAAATAAGATGGTTCATCGTCAAATTTGACGAAAATATTTACCCAAACATCTTATATTGCATCAAAATATACATATAAATGAAAGCCAAACGAACAATAAACCATGTTAGTAATTTTTTCTAAATTGAAATATTTGTGTTTAGGTGTTATATCACGATTATACATAGTTTGTTGGACTTTTTTTTAAAGAATTATACCGCCTCAAGTTTAAAAAAACTAAAAGTATCAAAAGCTTTTAGAACCATTTAGAAACGATATACCATAAACATCGAATGTCTGATAGGAATTTAGTTGATTATATTTAATAGGAATTTTACTAAATATAACTAGTATATTAAGAAAAACATTAATGATTTTAATTATATATATAGAAGTAATTGTTTTGATATGATTAAAAAATCGTCTATGTATCATTAGAGATGATAAGGTTTTTATAGGTCGATTGGATCATCAATGTACCCGAACTTAATTTGCAGTTTGATAACCTTTATAAACAAGCTTACTTAATATTTTAAGAGCTCACGATATGGTTGTGCCATGGCTTGAGCCATGACCCATGACACCAGTTTTTCGATGGCTTATTACATCAGCTTTGGCGTCGTAAGGTCTTATGTCATAGTTCCCAGCTAAGAGTTTTTCGTGCCATGACATCACATTCAGTTTAGCACGCCGTAACCCAAAATGGTGCCATTACCATAAATTATTTTTTATATAATAAGTGAAGTATATGTGAATTAATAACACCACTTTTTCCATGGTTCACTACATCTCATAAAATGCGGTGCCATAGCTATTCTCGTGTCATAGCTTACGTGACAATACTTTCTAGCTATGACAACGCTTTTTGGATCGCACCTTGTGCTCTAAGTACCGTGTTTGTGTTAATTTTGGCCTACCATAAAAAAGTATTTCGTAAAAAAATAGCATCAACTTATTTTTATCTCTTGTTTACAGTCCAAAGCTTGTTTTTAATCAGTTTGTGTTCACTGTCTTTCTTTAATATTTGTGACTCGTCAAACAATATTTTTTTTATTTCATAGGTTTACTATTTTTAATGTTCGTGCACGCACGGGACTTATACGTAAAAGATAAATTAAGTAATAATTCGTTTATTGCGATTTTATATATATTATATATTTTTTAAAAAAAACATTTGATGTTTACATGTTTGATTATATTGTTGTTTTATTATGCATCATGTAAATTAATATAAACTCACCTTAATATTTATTTTTCGAATTGCATACTCTTTTTACTTTTGGATATTTCTATTCTAAATAGTTATATATTAATTGTTAATCAACAAACCATTTACATCAATTTTACATATACACGATATATAAATTTACGATTTTGTAATGCTTAATATTATATTCTATGGAACAATATTAAATTTAAATACTTAAATAACTACGATGCTCATTGACCCACGAGTTTTACATGATTTTTCATTATGTGATAATATTAATTGATATTATGTATAAATATTTGTTGCACAACGGATTTAACTTTGTTTAATTGAAATGTTAGCTATGATTTTCTAGACATTGTGTGTATAGTAACACATAACGACCTTGAAAAAATATACGTTGTTGTCATATGTACAATCTTGTCTATTTATTTGCATCTCACACTGTTATCTGAGGTCATACATTCATTTTGATATTTATATTCATGTTAATAATAATATAATATATTGCATTGATTGACTTTGTTAAGTGTTAAAATAGAAATAGACAATAATTTGTGTTTTTAATTGAATATTTATAATAATATTATTTGTTGATTTTTTAAGATAACATACATGTTGTATTTTTATAATATAAAGTCTAGATGATATAAAGTTTAAGGGTGTATTTTGTTTATTTTATAAAGTTACTAAAAATATAGAAAAAATATAAGTTTATATCTAAACCCATCTAATTTATTTAAAATTCAACCACTAATGTTTTATTAATCCCCTCGTCTTTTTTCAGTTTTTATTTTCACAAATTTGGCACATATATCTTTGTGTGTTTTCATCAAATTCCTCCACCAAAATATTTTATTTTGACTAAATTGAATTCAATTTTGACTTTTTTCACCAATCACATTGTTTGATTTTGCTTATGTGTCAAAATTAAGCCATTTGATTGGTCTAATTATTTTTTCAGCAACCTCAACTTTCCACTAATATTATCTAATAATCTAATTCTTTTATTATATAAACTATTTTTTATGCCCATGCATGCATGTGACTTGAATATAAAAGATAAATTAAGTAATAATTTTGTTACTACGATTTTATGTATATTATATTTTTTAAAACATCTAATGTTTATATTTAATGTTTATATGTTTATATGGTTGATTATGTTATTATTTTACTGTGCACCGTGTAAATTAATATAAATTTACCTCAATTTTTATTTTTCGTATTTCATACTCTTTTTACTTTCGATATTTTTATTTCAAATAGTTATATCTTAATTATTAATCAACAACCCATTTACATCAACCTTACACAAACTTACACCTACACGATTCATAAATTCATGATTTTGTAATGCTTAATATTATTTTATAAAACAATATTAATCTGTTAATACTTAAATAGCTACGAAGCCCATGGACCCACAAGTTTTATATGATTTTGCATTATGTGATAATATTAAATTATTAATTGATATTTTGTATAAATATTTGTTGCACAAAAGATTTTAATTTGTTTAACTGAAATGTTAGCTATCATCTTATAGATATTGTGCGTTTAGTAACACATAATGACCTTGAAAAAATATATGTTGTTGTAATATGTATAATCCCGTCTATTACTTTCATCTCACACCGATATCTGAGGTCCGATACTCATTTTGATATTTATATTAATTTCAATAATAATTTACGTAGATTGCATTGCTTGACTTTGGTAAGTGTCAAAATAGAAATAGACAATAATTTATGTTTTTATTTGAATATTTATAATCATGTGATTTGTTGATTTTTTAATATAAAATAGATGTTTTATTTTTAAAATAAAAAGTCTGGAAGAAATTAAGTTTAAGGGGGTTTTTTGTTTATTTTATAAACAAAATATTCTTAAGTCCATCTAATTTATTTAAAATTAAACCAATAACTTCCTCTTTTTTAAAATCTTTATTTTCACAAATTTGACACATATATTTTTGTGTATTTTCATCAAATTCCTCCACCAACCTTTTTATTTTTGATTAAATTGAATTCAATTTTGATTTTTTTCTAGCAATCACATCGCTCAATTTTGCTTATTTGTCAAAATCAAGTTATTTGATTGGTCTAAATTTTTTATACAACCTCCACTTTTCACTAAAATTCTTATAAAATTTAATTCTTTTATTACATAAAAAAAAATTACAAATACAAAGTTATAAAAAAAGAAAAAATAAATAAATAACTAGAAAGGGTACAAGCGGAAACTAGCACCTCATAGATATAAAAATGTGTCATGTGACAAGCATACAAATCCTCATCGATATAAATTATTATTATTAATAACTAGCAGGGTACCCACGCGATATGGCGGCGGGTACCCTGTGACTAAATTTTTCGACGCAATTTATTTTTCTTGGTTATAACTTCTAAGGATAATTTTCATCTAAAAACATGTCTTAAAACGTAATTTCAATCAAGGGATATTATTACTTTTGGCGTTATAGTAAGGTACCCGCGCATTGCGGCTACGGATACCCTGTAATCAAATCTCTTGTCGAGAAATATTTTTCGATCAAATGTTTTTAGTGATAATAGTTTTGCGCATGGCGAGAGTTTTAAGAAATAACTTTATCATAGTTCTATATACATGTGCATCAAGACGATATCGAACCGGGTTAGTAGTATTACGAGGTTGTGTTGATTGATGGTGAAATGCGTTTGTTAATAAGTAGATGTTGCGTAATATTCATCACATTATATAATATTTACATGTTTCATACTTTGTAAATTATTTGAAAATGTACGTACATTGACGTGGACGATTCTTTTTCAATCGAATTGTTTAACAAAATGATTACAATTTCACTAAGCTTTTACTAATATACATATACAAATGATATATAGTTTATGATATGCAATTTTTTAAAATTTCAAATATGCATAAACAAATTTTTGTTGACATATATTAATCAACAATGTTAAAAGGCTAAATTTTTTAAACATATACCGTTTAAGATTTTTTTTATAACATAATTGCAAACTTGTAGTATCTAATGACATGGACCAACATTCTTATGTATAATTTAGTTAAAGCCCGATATCATGTTAATCAAAAACATTAAAAAGCTCATTCATAATTGATGTTAAAAAATATATTCTATAAACACTCACAAACCCTAGATCACTCTCTACCGCAGCCGTAACACTGCCTTAAGTTCTTCAGTTAACTAACAGTCGTATCATTAGTCGCGTCTAAATTCCAAACCCTTTCATCCGACAAAAAAACAGTTCAACCAGCAACAACCTCACTCCCACACGTCATGAAATCCTCCATCCCACCAGAAAATCGTCAATTGTGTCATCTCCAATATTTAAAAAAAACTCACGACAACCTTACGTTGTGAGTCGCAAAGCAGGCAACTAAACCTCAAATGAGTCATAGGGTATTCGGGGGTTGTTTCTCGTATCCTTCTTTATTTTATGAGACCCACACGGCTAATCATGATGTTTTTTTGTCACATGTGTTGTGTGTTCACTTGTTTGATCCTACCCATATTGCGATTGTTGTTGCTTCGCTTGTCATGATGTGTGTGCATAAGTTGCCATTGTTGTTAGTGATTCTATTGATGCAATTGAGAAAACCATTAATGTTAATATGCTTAACGTGATCTTGGTTATAATAACTAGTTCAAAACCGTGATCTTGGTTATAATAATTAGTTCAAAAACATTATACGCAATTGAGAAAGTTGTTATGGTAGTTGGAATTTTGATAAAGAGTGAAGATGAATGATTTAAAAGAAGCATATTATAGGCAACTGAATGTGTATTTTTGTGTTATGTATGTTTATAGTCGAGTCTTTTATACCAAATAAGTTTGTGATGTTATAAATATGGTTTAAATGAGTTACAAATTGCAAGGTTGTTACAAATAAGAATGTAAACATATTTAAATTGCAGGGCTGTTACAAATAAGGATGTAAAACATTTAAATTTTTGAATGTAACTTAAAGTTATCTTTATAAAAGATTTGAAATTAAAAGCTAGGAAAAAAGTTATGGTGATCAATCAAATTCGAAACTGATTTTGTTGTAATTATTGTATGATAAAACATTTGTATAGTTGACTTTTGACTTGTACTACTTAAATCATATTTGAGTTGGTGCATTAAAAGGTTGTATAATATGTTGTTTTAACTTTTAACTAGACTACTTAAATTTTCTACATTCATGGAAGAGAGAGTGCCTAAAATGTGTAATATGTTAGGGATGAACATTTCGTCCCGAATTCCGAAACCGAACCGGAACCGTACCGATTTCCAGTACCCGAATCCCGTTCGGTATGGTACAAGTACTACGAAATAAGGTTGAAAAAAATTCGGTACCACTAATTCCGTACGGGACAAATACCAAATCGGGAAATTCCCGAAAAAAACGGGAAAACCCTGATTTCTCTGTACCAATACCGGTACCGGTGCCGATATCTGAATCCTATTCGATCCAAGATCGGTACGGTACTGGTACCGTGCTCATCCCTATAATATGTAGTATAAATATGTTTTTAGTTGTTGTAAAATATGAATATATGATTGTACTTTTAAGTAAATGGGTGTATTAATTATATATTAATTAATGTTATATAATTTTTATTTTGAAGTATGTATTACAATAATTATTACGTATTAATTTGAGAATTGTTTATTATGTATTAATTAATATTAACATAATCATTAAATTTTGAGAACTTAAGTATTACAGTAATATTTAAACTTTTAAGCTTGTTTTAGTTGTAGATAAGATGTAAGTTGAATTTTTAAGTTTTTATTAATAAAAAACTAAAATATTTTATATGTAATGATATAGATAATAAATCTTTTATATAATAAAAGAATTAGATTTTTTGGAAATTTTAGTGAAAAGTGGAGGTTGTAAAAAAAAACAATTGGACCAATCAAATGGTTTGATTTTGACACATAAGCAAAATCGAGCGATGTGATTGGTGAAAAAAAATCAAAATTGAGTTTAATTTAGTCAAAATAAAAAAATTTGGTGGAGAAATTTGATGAAAATACACAAAGATATGTGTGTCAAATTTGTGAAAATAAAAACTTAAAAAAAGAGGCGGAGATTGATAAAACTTTAATGGTTGTATTTTAAAAAAATTAGACAGATTTAAGTGTAAATTTATAATTTTCTATATTTTTTAATAACTTTATAAAATAAACAAAATACTCCCTTAAACCTTATACCCTCTATACTTTATATTTTAAAAATACAACATATATGATATATTAAAAAAAAAATCAACAAATCACATGATTATAGATATTTAAATAAAAATACAAATTATTGTCTAATTTTATTTTAACACTTAACAAAGTCAAAGAATGCAATCTACGTAAATTATTATTAACACGAATATAAATATCAAAATAAATGCAGGATCTCAAACATCAGTGTGAAATAAAAATAAATAGACGAGATTCTAAATATTACAACAACATATATTTTTTTAAAATCGCTATATGTTACTAAACACGGAATGTCTAAAAAAGGATAACTAATATTTTAGTTAAACAAAGTCAAATCTTTCGTGCAACAAATATTTATATAAATATCAATTAATATTATCACATAAAACTTGTGGGTCCATGCGATCGTAACTATTTAAGTATTAATAAATTTAATATTGTTTATAAAATAATATTAAGTATTACAAAATCATAAAATTATAAATCGTGTACGTGTAAGATTGTGTAAAGTTAATGTAAATGGTTTGTTGATTAATAATTAAGATATATAACTATTTAGAATAAAAATATCGAAAGTAAAAAAGTATGAAATTCGAAAAAATTAAAGTGAGTTTATATTAATTTACATGATGCACAGTAAAACAACAAAATAATCAAACATATAAAAATTAGATGTCTAAAAAAATATATATATACATATAAAATCGCAATAACGAAATTATTACTTAATTTATCATTTATATTTAAGTTTCGTGTGTACACGGGTATTAAAATATAAAAAGAATGAAAATGAAAATGTAGGAAGGGTAGAAGCGGAAACAAACACCTAGGGGTGGAAACGAGCTGAGCCGAGCTCGAGCTCGTTTAA
Source organism: Glebionis coronaria (assembly GCA_025667525.1). NCBI lineage: Eukaryota > Viridiplantae > Streptophyta > Magnoliopsida > Asterales > Asteraceae > Glebionis > Glebionis coronaria. The sequence continues at coordinate 619,869,214 of CM046877.1, forward strand.
GTTTCCCAAACGAGCTTTAACATAAAGCTCGGGCTCGAGCTCGTTTAATAAACGAGCTGCAATTTAAGCTCGAGCTCGTTTAAACTCGACTCATTCAAGCTTTTTATCGATCCGATCTCGAACTTTTCACAAACAACTCGGCTCGTTTCCACCCCTGCAAACACCCACTTTGAGAACATAGATATAAAAAAACTGTCATGTGACAAGCACACGGATCGTCGTCGATATTAATTAAAAAAAAAACTAAAAAAAAATTCATAAAAGGTCATACACAGAACACATCGCTACTACTTTTTCAGCAGCGGAGAAAAATATAGTAAAATATAAAATATAAAAAATTAAATTAAAAAAAAAAAAAACCTCATAAATATAAATCTCACACCAATACACACCATCACCAAAAACCAAAACCCAAAAAACACACACATTTTACTCATTCATTGAAGGCAGACACATTTTGTAGAGAGTAACTAATCTCTCCGATTTTAACGCCGTCATAATCATCATGATGTCGTTAAACACCTCCTCCTCTTCTTCATTTGTGGTATAATCATCCATCCTTTCATTTTGTGTAGTTTCATTTCATTATTTTTTTTCTGATTATCAGATCATCATTTCGTATATACGTTCTTTTTTTAATTTCTGATTTTTTAAAATTAGTTTGTTAGGTTTCTGTTTCGATTCTGTTAGTTTTGTAACTGAAATCAACTGATTACTTTTTAAAGCTAATTTTACAAAAAAATTATATAATTTGTGTTTTCTTTTACAAATTTTTAATAATTAGATTAGTTTGAGCTTGTCTGATTTTCGTTATCAGATCACCATTTCGTATACATCGAAATTGTTTTTAATTTTTATTTCTGATTTTTTTTAAATTAATTTGTTAGGATTCTGTTTCGATTCTGTTGGTTTTGTTACTCAAATCAATTGATAGATTTTTTAAAGCTAATTTTTACAATTTTTTTATTAATTTATTTTTTATTTATTTTTAATTTAATTAATTTGTTAGGTTTCTGTTTCGATTCTGTTAGTTTTGTTAATGATTACAGTTGATAGATTTTTTAAAGCTAATTTTACAATTTTTTATATAATTTTTTTTTTATCAGATCATCATTTCGTATACACATTTTTTTTTTTAATTTCTGATATTTTTAGGTATATGTATCGATTTTGTTACTGAACAATTTATAGATTTTTAAAGCTAATTTACAAAAAAATTTAATAATTTATTTATTTTATTTTAATTTAATTAATTTGTTAGGTTTCTGTTTCGATTCTGTTAGTTTGTTATCAACTGATTGATTTTTTAAAAGCTAATTTTACAAATTTTTTTTATATAATTTGTGTTTTTTTATAATTTTTTAATAATTAAATTAATTTGAGCTTGTGTGATTTTCGTATCAGATCACCATTTCGTATAAATCGAAATTGTTTTTAATTTTTATTTCTGATTTTTTTTAAATTAATTTGTTAGGATTCTGTTTCGATTCTGTTGGTTTTGTTACTCAAATCAATTGATAGATTTTTTAAAGCTAATTTTTACAATTTTTTATTAATTTTTTTTTATTTATTTTTATTTAATTAATTAATTTATAATTAATTTGTTAGGTTTCTGTTTCGATTCTGTTAGTTTTGTTAATGATTACAGTTGATAGATTTTTTAAAGCTAATTTTACAATTTTTTATATAATTTTTTTTTTATCAGATCATCATTTCGTATACACATTTTTTTTTTAATTTCTGATATTTTTAGGTTTATGTATCGACTTTGTTACTGAACAATTGATAGATTTTTAAAGCTAATTTTACAATTTTTTTAATAATTTTGTTTATTTATTTTAATTTAATTAATTTGTTAGGTTTCTGTTTCGATTCTGTTAGTTTGTTATCAACTGATTGATTTTTTAAAAGCTAATTTTACAATTTTTTTTATATAATGTGTTTTTTTATAATTTTTTAATAATTAAATTAATTTGAGCTTGTCTGATTTTCATATCAGATCACCATTTCGTATATACATCGAAATCGTTTTTTTTTTAATTTCTGATTTTTTTAAAAATAAATTTGTTAGGTTTCTGTTTCGATTTTGTTAGTTTTGTTACTGAATACAACTGATTGATTTTTAAAGCTAATTTTTCAATTTTTTTTTATAATTTGTGTTTTATTTTACAAATTTATTATACAACCGTGTAGTTTCATTTGATTATTTTTTTTTCTCATTATTAATCTGTTAGTTTGAGATTGTGTGATTGTGATATCAGATCACCATTTCGTATACATCGATATCGTTTTATTTTATTTTATTCTATTTTATTTTACTTTAATTAATTTGTTAGGTTTCTGTTAGTTTTGTTACTGATTACAGTTGATAGATTTTTTAAAACTAATTTTACAAATTTCTATATAATTTGTGTGTTTTTTTTATTCTATAATTTTTATATAATTTATGTGAAAGCTTTCATTTCATTTATTTTTTTTCTCATTATTAATCTGTTTGTTTGAGATTGTGATATTAGATCATCATTTTGTATATTATTTTTAATTTCATAATGTGAAATTTTAAAATTTTGTTACTGAAATCAACTGATTGATTTTTAATTTCATTTTATTAAATCATTTTTTTCAGGTTTATATTTAAATTTTGTTACTGAAATTGTCTAATCATATCATGATTTAATAGTATTTGTTTATGCAATAATTTTTTTTTTATATTGAGTATTTAATAAATTTAATTAAATAATTGTTATTCTTTTTTTATTGATTTAATATTTGAGAATATTTTTTGTTCTTGCTGAAATCAACTGGTTTATTTTTTTTACAAATTAATTTGTATTTTTTTTATTATTTACTCATGTAGTTTAATAAGACAATATTAATTTTTGAAAAAAATTTGTTTATATAAAATATGTTTGTACTATTTTTTTTATATAATTTGTCTCGATTAGAATTTTTTGTTACTGAAATTGTCTAGTCATGTATCATGATTTAATACAAAAAATATTTGTTTATGCAATAATTTTTTTAAATATTTAGTATTTAATAAATTTAATTAAATATCAGTAGTTATTTTTATTTTTTTATTGATTTAATATTTGAGAATAAATTTTGTTCTTAAAATCAACTGATTGATTTTTTTTATTTTTGAATTAATTTTATAATTCTTTTTCTCTATTTAGTTTTAAGATTTTTTTTGTTACTAAAATCGTTTAATTAGATTGTTTTAATTTGTAGAAAAAAATAGTTTGTGTAATAAAATAACTAAAATGAATTTAAATAAACAATTAGTTGTTTGTAATTTTTCGTTAATTTATAGAAAAATTCCATTTTTTTAAACATAACAGACTAAAGTTTGAGAATATAATATTGTATTTTTATAAATCATTTTATTTAAAAATAAAATAAAACAGTATAATATTAACTTGTGGACTGTTATTTACTAATATAATTTTATAAAATAATTTCATTTTTGTTAGTATAGCAGAAGGCTAAATTTCAGAATATAATTTTTATTTTTAGAATCAAATTATGATTTTAATCTAAAAATAATAAAAATATGAAGTATTAATTCTAATTTTGATTATTTTTTAATAAATATGTGAGCTAAAATTCGTTATTCTAATTTTAATTATTTTTTTAACTGAAATATATAATTATGTTAATTTAATTGGTTACCTTTTTTTGTTGTAGAAAAATTCGATATCTGGAGTATCAATGACGCAATCACAGTCACTGAGACTCCTGTCATCTGCTAAACGGCCAACAGTGGTTGCAATGGTGAACAGTAATAACGGCAAACCAGAGCAGCGAAACATGAGCGTTTCAATGGATAGTGCAGTTAAGGACGTAAACGCTCCGGTAGCCATTGAAGTTGAATCTGAGGATAAGAAACAAGCGACGACGGCTGTTGGTGGCGGTGTTGAAGATGTGTATGGTGAGGATAGTGCCACTGAGGATCATTTCATTACGCCTTGGTCGGTTTCTGTTGCTAGGTATGAATTGGTTTCGCTTTCGTATTCTATGTTGTTTTAAAGTTTCGTAAGTAGCTACGGAGTTGCTTATATCGTATGGTTTATGAGCTTATCAATATTTCAATAAGCTAACAAGCCCATTAAATAAGAACGTACAAAGACCTTTGGCTGTTTGTTTACGCTTTATATAGATGACTTAGGGCTTATGTGGTTTTGGGATTATGTTTCATAAGCTCATTTTTTTGGCTTATTTTGAAATATGTGGTTTATTTAAGCTTATCACGTCGTTATAAGCTTATTTTAGGCCAGAAGAATTCAAATAAGCCACAAAAATTGAGCTTATGAAACTTAAGCCGAAAACCACATAAGCTATAAGCCTGCTATAGAAGCCCAAACAAACACCCCATACGGAGTTGCTTATATCGTATGGTTTATTTGATATTAAATAAAAATAAATTTTTATTTTTGTATTAAAACTGTGTCAATTTATAAATATTTATGAGTATAATCCTAATTCTAGTTCCTTAAGTACAATATTTTAATGGAAAAAGTATGCAATCCCAAACACCCTATAAGTAAAGTATAAGTGTATCTGCATAAATTATTCTACCCTTTAAACGATTTTGTGTTTAACATTATTTACAGCTGAATTGTAACCCAAAAAACGGGATCTGATAATTGAAGTTTTTATATAAAATTGTGGGTTTATGTAATGTTAAAAAGTTATTGAAATTGGGTTCTTAACACATTTCTAGTCAGAATTTTATACAAAAGTTGGTCAATTAATAATGTTACAATCAGAAAATTGGGTGATAGAAATTCTGTAGTTTATTTTATTAAAAGAATTAGATTTTTCTGATAATAACAAAAAGGCGACGACACCTGCTTGCCCCTTTTTAGACCTGGCACTTCCCAACAATATCGAAATAATATTACCGATAAGATTTTATTTTCGAAGCTGATAATTTAAAAGGACTATTTATCCCGATAATACTAACTGTAGGGCTTAAAGTGTTCCAGTTGTTTTTTGACTTTACTCAATGATGACAATTCCTAATTATGGAATGGGGCATATTGGGAGCTTTTCTTGTTGTCAATTTCATGAATAAAACAAACTGTATGGTTCGACGTCGTCGAAATGTTGCCCATTATGCATCATTTTCGTCTTGTAGCTAAAATTTCATAATATGGATTAATTTTTTCTTTTTTGTGTAGTGGCTATTCGTTGTTGCGAGACCCACATCACAACAAGGGTTTGGCCTTTACTGTGAAAGAACGAGATGCCCATTATTTACGTGGCCTTCTTCCTCCAGTTGTCGTCAATCACGATCTTCAGGTATATAATTTTTTTGCACGTGTCCAAACTTCTGTTCTCATATTCATTAGAGATGTTAAGTTGTTTCCTTTACTTGCAAATAGGTTGATTTAGGTTCATTTATTCATTATTTTAATGCGTCAAATGGATTAAAGTAGATTGTTTAACAAAAAAAAAACCATAAAATACTATTCCGATGCCCCAAAACCTTCCTAATAGTAGTATAAAAGAAGAGTATAGTTTTTATCTATGTAGATATCGTAATCATCAGTAGCACATTAATTTTTAGCAAAATGAAAAAGTTTAGTAACATATGTTTGTGGGTCCACCGAACTATTTCCAACTTGCCATTTTGCAATCTCTAATATTTGTGATGTTGTCGATAACCAGGTGAAAAAGATGATGCATAATATCCGCCAATATCAAGTACCTCTGCAGCGATATCAGGCCATGATGGATCTTCAGGTAAGCAATCGATAAAATAATGATTTTTTTTATTTACGAATATTTAATAGGATTGTATTGATATTTTCTTGTAGTATGACTATGTATTTACAAATCTTTTGTGTTTACTCATTTATCAATGTGTTTTCTGGTCCGCAGGAGAGAAACGAGAGACTGTTTTACAAGTTACTAATTGAAAACGTTGAAGAGCTACTCCCGATCGTATATACTCCAACCGTTGGTGAAGCTTGCCAAAAATATGGGAGCATCTTCAAAACCCCACAGGGTCTATTCATCAGCTTAAAAGACAAGCAAGTTCCTATCACCATTGTTTGCTCATTTGTTCATTGGAACTCTTTGTTGTTTCATGGATCCCGTTAGCTAATAATTACCTTTACAGGGGGAAGATCCTCGAGATCTTAAAGAATTGGCCTCAGAAGAAAATTCAAGTTATAGTTGTCACTGATGGTGAGCGAATTTTAGGCCTAGGAGACCTCGGCTGCCAGGTAATTGACTTCCCTTTTCTGTCATGTGGTTAAGTTATATTTTTAGTGACATGATTAAATAAGTAGGTTTGCCATTTTGCAACTGTTGGTCATATAGGACAGAGCTAAAAAATGGCAGTTAGGCTAATAAGCTAAAAGAGTGTCAGTTCAAAATGGATCTGATTTGATTTAAACGACTCAACACCACTATTTAGTTATCTATTTATGCTCTATAAATTTATAAGTAATAAATTGGATTAAAATTTGATCGTTACTTCAACATTTTACTAATATACTCCAACTTTTTCTGACAAAACGATTTTGGAGGTTATATATGTTGTGAATACACGAGTTTAGACTACTTAATACACATATCGCATAGTTTTACCTATTTTAACCACAAGAGATTAAGCGTACCCCAAATTGGGTTGACATTGCCACCTTTGATATATGTGCGTGTATGCTTCTGCTCGATATCTTTTTTATGCTGATTTATTAATTTTCTTTATGCAAATACGTTACAGGGAATGGGCATACCTGTGGGAAAGCTATCTCTCTACACAGCTCTTGGAGGAATTCGTCCTTCAGCTGTAAGTATTCAATCAATAGTGGAACTGCTGTTAGTTTCATTCAAATATGTCTGTCTGTGAAGGCATATATGCCAAGTTAATTTGTTTGATAGCCTGTAGAAGTGGTAACATGGCGGATTGTGTAATGGGTGCAGCAGGGGTTGGATCCAATATGGGTGACATGGGTTGGGGCGGTGTACTGGGTTGGTCACTTAGTCGACCTACAAGCACCCAGAAATCAGATTATTGTAGTAGTCTTCTAATAGTTAATTATGACTGCAAAAGCCGTTCTATTACAACATTCGAATATATTGATTAGGACTTGGGATTAAAAATCAGATTTGGTTCTTTTTGTGCCTTTTGACCCACTTGGCACACTCCCCTTTAAACTGACATTTTCAATAAAACACAACCGAAAATGACCCTTATTGAGAGTACGTGACTCGAAATTGCCAACTCGAGTCTGCAATTAAAACATTTATTCTAGACAGTTCCTTTGTTTCATTTGCTTCCCTACCAGAATTTTTGGTTTTCATTGCGGCACTTCTGTAAACTATTATTATCCAGCACGAGAACTTACATCTTCTTTTCAAAGTTCGTGATCTGTTGTTTTAATTTGTTGGCTTTTCCTGTGCATCTTTTTGGAAAAGCATAAAAAAAAAATACAATGTAAATATCGTATTGTTTATATGTGCAGTGCTTGCCGGTAACCATTGATGTTGGGACTAACAACGAGAAGATGTTGAATGATGAATTTTACATTGGTCTAAGGCAAAGGAGGGCGAGTGGTCAGGTTAGCTAGTATATCAATTTTTGTCTGCCTGTGTTTACCTCTCATCCTTTAAACCCATTAGTTATCGTGTTTCTTTTTTCTATTTTCCAGGAGTATGCTGAACTTATGAGTGAGTTCATGTCTGCTGTCAAGCAGAATTATGGGGAAAAGGTCCTAATTCAGGTTAGCAATCAGCAACTTTTCTCTTGTTTTAATCTTTTACACGAGAGATGGTTCTCATCACAGATTTTGATTTTGTCTTTGCAGTTTGAAGATTTTGCTAACCACAATGCATTCGATCTTCTTGAAAAGTATAGCACCACCCATCTTGTTTTTAACGATGATATTCAGGTACATAAACAGAGTACTAATTTTTGGATGTTTTAATACCTACTCTCTTGGTGTCTGTAATAAATACAAAGGTGGCAAGATGTACCAGTCTTACAGGTGATCTAAGGGGTCTATTAGTGAATAGTGATAATAGGTTTGTGATGAAACTGTTCATTTTCTTAACAAGGGTCGTAACTGGCTGGCATTGACCCCAAATACTTGCCGTTTGGCGACTATAAACCTATTTCAGTTATTCCCCTTTAAGCTAATTTTTTGGTTTGATACATTTTGGTTTTCGACACTTCTAAGAATTTGGAGTAAAGATGTCATATTTAACTGATAAGTCTTTTTATTTTATAGGGGACTGCGTCAGTGGTGCTTGCTGGGCTTATTTCGGCACTAAAGTTAGTTGGCGGATCCTTGGCAGACCATAAATTCCTATTCCTTGGAGCTGGAGAGGTAAGGCATACCACATTCCGTACAACCCATCTGCTTCTTGATTTGTTCCAGATTGTTTTCTCCCCCTTTTTGTGTCTCAATATTAGCTCTTATGCAGGCTGGCACAGGCATTGCTGAACTCATAGCTCTCGAGATATCAAAACAGGTTAGAATCATCTCTTATCCTAACCCCCACAAAACACACATTGCCATTAATACAGAAGAAGAAAGATTAATCAGTGGTGATGTCATATATGATGGATGTTTATACGATTATGCAGACAGGCGCACCATTAGAAGAGACCCGCAAGAAGGTTTGGCTTGTGGACTCGAAGGTAATAAATTTGAAAAGGCAACATGGTTTTCTCATGTAACTTTTTTGCGCATCCATACTTATTCACTCTTTTGCTTACATAATCTTGCAGGGTTTGATCGTTAAGTCTCGCCTTAATTCACTTCAGCATTTCAAGAAGCCATGGGCCCATGACCATGAGCCTGTTAGAGAGTTGTTGGATGCTGTCAAGGTATATCCGTACTTGAATATATATTTTGAGCGTTCTTTTAAACGTTTTGACCCATTTTTGTTAGCTATATATATATTTTCTACTTATTTGATCCGTTATCAATCAAATGTAATTTAATTTGTCTCAATTGCTCATAACATTCTTTGTTCACCTCACTTCACTTCTTGGTACCAGTCAATCAGGCCAACTGTGTTGATTGGATCATCAGGAGTTGGACAGACCTTCACTAAAGATGTCGTTGAAGCTATGGCGTCTTTTAATGAGGTAACTTGTTCTTGCTAAGCGTTTAAATGGCCTTCTCTGTCAATAACATTAAAAAAAGTACTTTATAACGAGCGTCTTTTCTTTTTTTTTTGCAGAAACCTATTATTCTCGCTCTTTCCAACCCAACTTCACAATCCGAATGTACTGCTGAGCAAGCTTATACATGGAGTGAGGTATGATCAATCTGCGTCTTACTATATACAGAATAAACAAAACAACTTATGGAAATAAACACTTGCTATGGTTCTGGTTACCTACTTACGTATATGCATCTATTTTGTTGAGTACAGGGTCGTGCTATCTTTGCCAGTGGAAGTCCATTTGCCCCTGTTGAATATAACGGAAAGGTCTACGTATCAGGCCAGGTATCGACTTCTTGAACCTATAAATTTATGTCACTTTATAATATTTAACGAGAGAAGGTGAAATAAATTATTCATGCTTTAATCATCTCAGTCCAACAATGCATACATCTTCCCTGGATTCGGTTTGGGATTGATTATTTCTGGTGCAATCCGTGTTCATGACGACATGCTCTTAGCAGCCTGTAAGTTTACAGCTTTATTTTGTTCATCAATGTTCGATGACATGCTTTTAGCAGCATGTAAGTTTACAAGTTCGTTTCAGATGCAATATAATGCTCTTTTTGTTAATGGAACAGCTGAGGCTCTGGCGGAACAGGTGACACAGGAGCACTTCGACAATGGGCTCATATACCCACCGTTCACCAACATTCGCAAAATTTCTGCTCATATTGCTGCCAAGGTTGCCGCCAAAGTATATGAACTTGGTAAGCCCTCTTTCCATAGACTACCGTTCTTTTTCATTTGTCCCGTTTTAGTTAATGTACATGTAACCCTTAACAACTGGTTTCAAAAATGAAATTATTAATATTAAAATGTACAATTAGTGTATGATAAGTAAATTTAAAATGCCGAGTATTATCAAAAAGTACTAATAATATGGGTTACAAAATGACTCAAATGGGACGTAAAACCATCTTTAGATGACATTTTTGTACCCAACATAGTAAAATGACTTAACCTTCGTTTTCTCTTTTTTCTTTCGTTGTTGATAGGATTGGCTACTCGTCTTCCGCAACCGGAAAACCTTGTAGCGTATGCTGAAAGCTGCATGTACAGCCCCAAATACCGTAACTACCGTTAGATTTAGCAAATGAGTGTTACTGAATGAAAGATACTGATGATAAAATTTGTTTTAGTGGGTACCGTGGGATGTTAGTGCGTGTTGTAAGATTAGGCGTACGTGTATGTGCGTGTAGCCTTCACTAACACAAGAATTTTATAAGCGAGATCGAAGTGATTGTAGGTTTGGTGATGTTCTTTGTTGGTGGAAATGAAATCTCAATTCATTGTTTACTTTCATTTTTGGTTGTTGCCAGTTTTGCTTATGGTTTCTAAAGCCATCTAAAGGTTCACCAACGAGGAATCCAAATCTAAAGATGGCACGATTAGTAGGGATCATATACTCAATGATTTCAGCAATCTTTTAGCTGTGCGCTCAACTTGAGCAGGTTTTATATAAGCTCGAGCTCAGCTGGATATATGTTCTGAGCTCGTTTTATAATCTCGCAAAAAAACTTGGCTTAAACAAAGAAGGTGAAAGTCAAATCGAAATAACTTGACAAGTACTAGCATCATTTTTTTTGGGCTTACTTATCAAACAAATTTAGCCCACTAGAAAACACATACACAAAACCCCCAGTTCATTTATTTTTTTACATTTGATGAAGATGAACGGTTTTATTTTATTTTTTTATTATTATTTTTTTAGAACGGCAAATATTAGTGGTTAGTGGGTCGAGTCGTGCAATGACATCCAAGCGGAAGAATATCTTCTTCGAACCCTCGCCCAGTTATGTTATACTCCTTATCCGCTTCACCTGAAAGACCCTTTGAAAGACCCTTAGGAGGTTTTGAACCCAAGACCTCCAGCAATCCTCCCCCAAGAAAACCACTTAGTGGAATCTTTATTGGTATTTTGGTAAACTGATCAGTTTAGAACATCACAATTCAATATTAATACAATGACTTTTTACAATTAAAAAAAATCTATTTATTTACTCAAAAACTTAGGCTGCGTTTAGTTGTAAGAAAGTTTTCTTAGTTTTCCTTCTTTAGTTTCTTTGAAAATGGAGTAATTCTTCTTTCTCACAAAATTTTTAGAAAACTAGAGAACTTTAAAACTCAAGTTCTCTAAATCTTAGTTATAACATGAGAAAACACTTTTTCTATTTTTAGTAGAAAATTTTTAGAAAATATTCTTTTTGATCAGGTTTTATGTTTTCTTAGAAAACTTCTCATTTTTCTACAACTAAACACACTTTTAAAGTTCCAACCGGTTAGAATATTGAGTGACATGGGTTTTATAAACTCAGCATTGCAGCAAGTTTGTAAAATGATTATTATCCTTGGTTTATATTTTTTTAAAAATATCTTAAAATAATTGTTCACTTTTTATTTTAACAAATAAATGATGAACGGATTATTAAACGGTCTGATTTTGTCTACCGAACATAATTAAGAGATTCAGTTAGAAGACCAATCGTAAATCGTAATAGAGTTGGATGACCGAGTCTTAGGTGTCTCGGTGGCGTGAATAATGCTTTGTTCTTATTACAGAGGGAAAAGGAGGATGCATTTTACATGACAAATTTGCAAGAGTTTGTTTTGGCAAAGATCGAGTTGTGTAGTTTGTGTTTTGCGTGCGTATGTTTAAGTTGGTATGTTTTAACGATGAAGTTGATTGTTTTATTATTTTAAATTGATGCTAAATTAGCAAAGATAGATGCGTTTTTTTCTTTTTTTTACTTAGTGCCAATCACAAAACAAGTATAGCAACAAGCATATGTACCCCAAGTTGACGATGATAAATATAGTCATGAGGTCTCTTTATTCTAGCCGGGTTAAGGAGACGTTTATTTTTCGCTTAATGAATAGACTTAAACTTTTGTTTCCATTCGGGTGAAAACCTATCTATAATTAACAAGCTAAACAATATATGTTTTCTGAGAGCTTTGAGTATGTTGTGTGTTTGGGAGGCGTCGTCCCCAAAATGGGAGGGAAAACACCACCCCCACATGAAACCTTCGTTCTTGAGGGTCGCGACATCCCCATAAGTCCAAAGGTTCGAGATATATATATATTTTTTTGTATATATGTTTTAGTAAGCTACGTGTAAGCCATAGGGTGTCAATGACACCAGAACTCTAGAAGGTGTTTTTGGTGTTGTAGTTGTAACATCCCATTTGGATAAGTGGACCATTATGTGTATTTATAGCGTGTGATCAAAGCATAAGGTAAATGTCCTAAAACATTAACTGACCATAACGGAAATATCGGAATCAAACATCGGTAATTCAGCATAAGCTCAAAACATGAAAAGTAAAATACTGAAGAAAGGACTGAACAATGTCCAACAGGCAATATAAAAATGAAGTGCATAAAGTAAAGAAGTCTGTATTGCTTCCATCCAATGCACATGCTCTCAGAATCTTAAGAGTGTCCTGGTGTACCTGCCGTTGGAATATGAAAGAACTACGGCTGAGCATAACGCTCAGTGAACGGATATAATGCATGATAAGAATATACTGAACTTGAAATAATTAATAATTACTGAAGCTGAAAGACTGATATGCGGAGTGTGATGAAAAATGTAGAAAATCTGATAAGTCTGATTTATAAATAATAAAACTGAACTGTTATCTGTTAAATCTGAAAACATGCATTTACTGTATTTTAATTGCCAAGAGCTTATATAGGTCATGTGTTGTAACAACTGTTGCATAAATAACTGGAGGGGTGACCTCGTCATGCTGTAGAGGGGTGACCTCCAATTACTGTGCTGGGTGGAGGGATCAGCTCCAATGTGAAGGATATAGAGCACACACCACATTCACCTGATAACTATAAACTGATAAGCCTATGATGCATCCATACGCCCCACTAATAATACTGATAAAATAGCCAAGCTGAGCTGAGTGGAACGCTGCAGGATATCACTCTCCTACAGGTGAGTCATGACACCGGTGCCTCTAGTGTCATGGTTACGGTACCTCCGTAACTAGTACATAAACTGGTCATGCTTGTATATAAAGCTCAGGCAATCTATTTAGTTATTAAAGTGATTACTGATAAGTTTAAAACATATACCGGGGAAAACTTTTGGCTGCAGACGAGAAATCCTAATCATGCATAAAAGGGGAGTCCTCACTGAAAGGACATAAAATCCGTACTGAATGAAACTGAACGAATTCTACTCGGGCTTCATGGAAGCTAAAATAATAATAGGCGCGAATAAGATATCTGATATTTATTTAATTTATTGACCTTATTGGTTTCTCATTTAATTTTATTTCTGAAATTTTGTACGTATATTAACTGATAAATCTGATCTTATAACAATTCTTCCTAATATATTAACAACCTAAATTTAAATTACAATCCAAATGTATTCTGACGTTATATTAATACTTTAGTAAGTAACTCGTTAAAATATAAGGTTTTCTAAATTAGAAAGTTTCTAAAATAATTTAATTCATATAACAAAACTATACCCTTTTAAAATATTATAAACTATTTTAATATAATTCATTTAAAATACAATTTAAACATTTATAAAACGAGTAATAAAAAGGTATAATATAAAAATCTTCATTTTATTATTATAATTATGCCCGAGCCTACCGAGATACCCCTTCTCGGTCGCACCAACAATTAAACAATTATATATATAATCTGTCTATTTGTATTAGTGACAGAAATCCGAGTCACTAAAAGTGCCGTTAAAAGCTGCATTTTAAAACTGTATGAAAAACAATTCTGCGACAGAAATAATTGTCGCCAAACTGTCGCTAAACTTAAATTAAAACTCATTATTTCTGTCCTAGTTTACCCACTGCTAGGCTATTATTTTCCCACTGCTGGCTATTATTTTCCCACGGTTTACATAAGCCCAAACGCACCCTTTTCTGAGTAATCCCAAACACCCATGTTGTGTTCTGATTACCCACTGTTTTAACAGGCAAACACCCCTGTTGGGGCTGTTGGCTTACGGCTGGCCAAAGAAAGCAGAGCCGATCTGTGGTCACGGTTGGTTCGCCCGGAAAGAATAAACCGAGTCCTTATGGTCTCGGTTCCCATGGTAATTAACACCCGACACCCCCTTAACAAGTATACATACCCCGTTTGGGGTTTTCTGTCCTTGGTCGGCCAAAACCAGAGCACCACCGAGACATGGTGGTGTCTCGGTTCTTGTGCAGTCATACAAACCCGAACCCTATTTTATTATATGGTTTCCCCACTGATTTCGTTTATATTCACCAAAAATAAAACGTTATAAACTGAAATTAGGAGCAAGGTTTTTACCGTTACAATGATTTAGATGGATGATGATTACACGAGTTTGTGATGAACAAATGAACCCGAAACCTCCCTTTTTTTCTCTACAGCCGGCGGCCACAATACACACACATGAAACCCTAAATTAATTTTTTTTTTGTTTCTGGTCGTAACAAGGAATGGGGGTTTCCCCGTGTTTTTTTTGTTATGACATGATGGGCTTCAAGCCCATTTGTTCCCTCCCTTTTTGTTTCAAGACGCAGCCCAAAAAAACAACATGCATACTTTCTTTTTTTTAACGTACGTGTTCGTGGTAAATTTCCCGCATGTTTTAGTTTCCTAAAACATAACTATCTTTTCCGTATGCTAAATAATACATTCGTAATATTTTCTGAACTTAATAATTATTTTTCTGAATAATTATATATATATATAGTTTATGATAATTCGAGATTGCGTATGTAATATTCGGAAATTTTAAATACGGATTTTATAATTGTTCCCCTCTAAAAAAAACAATTCGTCCTCGAATTAAGGATGTGATAATGTTGTGGTTTTACAATTCTTCCCCTCTAAAAAGGAACAATTCGTCCCCGAATTAAAGTTAATAAACTAATGAAGCTATAGAAATGAAAGCACACGTAAACTGAAGAGACGATTAAGCTGAAGGATAATTCGTCTTCGACTAAGACATAATGTTGCTGATAGGTGAAAGCATGACATGACTGAAGTGATCATGTAACGTGACATGGCTGAAGAGAACATGGAACGTGGCATGACTGAAAGGACTTACTGGATTTATTAAAGGAAAAGGAATGAGAGGTTCGGATGGACTCCTCCGTTTTGAGTGGCTTCCCGCTCGAAATGATTCCTTAGAAGGTCTAAGCATACTAACAATCTTGGTCCTGATGACCCTGTCCTGATGATGCTGAATAGTTTCTGGTTCCACACTTAAGATGGATTTTCTGAATCTGATAGAATGAACAAGCTATCGCATGTAACATACCTGAAACCGTACATACAAATATCCTGAGAAGATAACATTTATATCTCTGAGCAAGCTGTTAAAAATATATAGGGACGAAACTACGTGAACAATTGTGAACGTGCTACGTGAGCAATTGTGAACGTGGTTCACGATTATATGAGGAATGCTGGCATGGAATATATCGTGCATGATAATACATGAAACATTCTGTGAACGTGATGCTAGGACATATCATGAACATATGCTGACTGAGGAAAGAATGTCAAACGATACGGCCTGAGACGTGAAACGTCTGCCTGGGTATGGAGAAGCTCTGCTAACTTGAGTTTGGTTTCGTAAGCTTTTTGTAACCGAATTCGGTAATAAACTATGAAACGTGTATCGCGAAATGGCACCCGAGCTTGAACGTGAGCAATGCTATGAACGCTAACGTGAGCTTAAATCATGAGATAACACGAAACATGAACTAAAACAGCATCATACTGCGACTGAGACGTATACATGAAAGTGAAAGTAAACGTGAACGTGAATGTGAACGTACACGTGATCGTGAACATGAACGTGAGCGCGATTCGCGAACGTTAAATTCCATCTAACAAGATTGTTGATGGAATAACTTGGAATCATACATCTATTGCTGAATTTACTGCGGATTTGTTACTGCATAATCATCTCGAATAAAAGAAGAAGTGTAGGCTGGGTTAACTGGTTACAACGACTTAGATAGCATCATGCTTCGTCTGAGTCTGTGGTAACTGACAATAACCTCCACGGAATCTTATCTCATTTATGTTCAAAAATTTCTAATGGTTATGATAACTCATTAGTATGTCGGTGATGATTCCATTAAGATCCTGCCTCAACGTGTTATATTGTTTCTATCAAAATCCTGCCTGGAATTTTGGTACATTCTGGTGGAACCTGAGTGGATATTCACGGAAAGGTATGAGCCCTGATATTTAGACCTTTACTAGCGCAAGCTTAGTTATGGAAGGCTGATCGTGAGAACTGTCAGGAATTTCTGCGGTAGTAGTTTTCTGAGTTCTAGAAATTTTGTATGTTCGTCACAGACGTCGGTCTTGACCATTTGGTGATGGCCTGCACATTAGGGCATTGTTTGAAATTTCTTTCTGCTAAGGTAGGATGGCTCCGAAACGCCACTTTGTTCAATTGTAATTCATATCTGGAAAGCTGTATATAAATTTTTCTCCTGTCGAAGATTCTGTACAACTGCGAGAATATGATTCTCGTGTTCTTCTCTAGAATTTGGCAGATCAGAATGTGATCCGAGAATATACTGACGATTTTGTCTGATAGTAATGGAAAAATTTTATTCAAAAATTTCATAATGTAGCTGGAGCATTAGGGAGCTCAGAAGTATAAAATCAAAATTTTTATAGAGACTTAATATGTGCAACAGTAGTCTGGAAAACATCATGTTCTTTCTCTCACCACTGATGGTAGCATGATCGGAAATTGTTTTGAAAAATGTTTAAGACATCGTAGCAGATCAGATAAACCTTCTATTTATGGAATGAACATTGATTAAGAATGGTGATCTTGAAAAAAAATTCAGTGGTCGATACATGATCTCATGATACCGGCCTTCTTCGTGATAGACAGAAACGGTGCTCTTCCTGGTGGTGCGCCAGGGCGAATAAAGCCTCATTACGGTAATTCTTGCAACAAATGCTGCAACTCTTTTAACTTAGTTGCAGCCCTTCGATCAAGTGTTCTGAAAACAGGTTCTGTCCTTGAGATAAGCTCGATGTTAAACTCTGTCTCGTGGTTAGGACGGGATTTCTGGAAAACCTTCTGGAATGACATCTGGAAACTTTGGGATAAAGTGATGATCATGAATTTAAGGAATTTCAGAAGTCGCATCATGAATGGTGATTAGAAGTCTTCGCATCTATTATATAATAATTCACGTGCTTGTAAAGCTAAAACAGTTTATACTGATTTCTCTGGCAGAAATAAAATGAACAAATCACGAGTTAGTAAGACAAATCTCGTCTTCAACTAGAAGGAAAAGCCTTTATAAATATGGTGATACTATGGAGTCCCCTTCTGGCTGGGAGGTAGGTAAATATCTGATTTAAGGTAGAGCTGTCATAGGAATACGTGAAGTAAACGTGGTGACTTTCACTGAATGTGTTTGTCTGTACTCTCATAGAATGAACATTGCGTGTCTAACCCGAGTAATACTCTAGTGGTGGTGACTGAATTTTTAAATGATCTGATTCATTCGTGGCATAATAGAACGGGTATACCCCTTTATGAAGGGTACCCTGAATTACTGAGGGCATGGTTTAGAAACATACTAAAGTTATGATTTCTGACTCGATCGACCTCCTCAACTGTGTATCGATCGAAAGGCGGGTATTTTGAGAAAATATTCGTATGACGTGTATCATGACTGGTGTCCTGATATGTGTCATCTGAAATGATACATGAGACCTATGTCTTGACTGCTGTCTTGACATGTGTTTTAGTGGATGAATCTAGACAAGGCTGAAAAATTTTGGTAACTGCTAGGATTGGCGGACCGGTTAGACTACTGACCTCTGTATTTCTGGTCACGCCGTTCTGGAGTTTCGATGTTTACTGACTGATTAATTATATGCATGGTGGTTGTCACTACTGCTTTGTCTGTCAATTTATGACGGTCATTATCATGACCATGATTCATGTAACTATTCTGCTGAGTGGTCGTCTGGGTTCCGGTTCCCACTATTCTGAATAAAAGGTTAGCTGAGTGAAGTGTGACATCAAGCTGAGAAGGTAAAAGCATGGAATGGAATGATAGTGTCTGATGGTTGAAATTTATTCTTGTTAGAATTTCAAATTTATAGTTTTCGTCCTTGTTCTGCAGAGTCTTCATAGTATAAACAACATCAGCATCTTGTGAAATCTCCAAAGTATCAGCAACATCAGCATTTGTGAGGTCTTCAAAGTGTTCACAGCATCAGTATCTGGTAAAATCTTCAACTCACGAGCAGCATCAACATCTGGTAGAATATCGATAAGTGGAAACGCCTGAGATGATTGAGGATCGATTAGCAATATTCATGGAGTAGGGTACCTGGAGTACACCTGGACTACTGTACAAGAAGTACAAAATGAATACTGCACATGGAGCATATCTGAGACACTGTACGTGGAGTACACATGAAATACTGTACATGGAGTATAACTGAGACACTGTACATGGGGTACATATGGAATACTGTACATGACACTGGTGGAAATTTTATGGGATGATCGATACTGGTGTCGCTTATCTGACATGATCAAAGAAATATATTGATTTAAACGGTAGTAAACTGAAATGAAATGAGTGACATGATAGCCTGGTGATTCCTGCGTAGACTTAATGCTGGTTGTATAGAGTTTCAAGAATATGATTAAACGGAATTTCAACAATGGTCAGCATGAAGACATGACTGATGAAGATCAAACATGATTATTATGAAAACATGATTTTTACTATAACCCCTTCTGTATCTTAGCATGACGACATCATCACCTTGCTAAAAACATAATTCTCATAAGGAGACATGAACTTAGTCAGCATGAAAACGACATTCACGTGAGAGTATAAATTGACTGATACAAATAACATAGAAGAATAATCAACTGAGGTTTAACATCAACTGATGTGGATAGTTATGGTTTAATCCACAGTATTTATAGTAGGACGCATGTGACTAAGTATGGGTGATTCTGTTTCGATCCATACTTGTCAAAATTTTCCATGTATAACAATGTACAATCTGGGACTAAATATGGTTGGCTGTAGTCCAATTCATATTTGTCAAGATTTTATGAAATGTCATGATATGACAAAGATGAACAACTATGGATCGGTTCACAAGACAACATTCGACTGGCAAGCATGAAATTTGATCTGAACATTCGTGAACGTATATGGGCTGGTTCACCAAGTAATATTCGACTGAAAACATGAATCTGACATGAGTAAGGATGAACGCCTATGGTCAGTTCATCTATACAAAAATCTGAACGGGAAAGGGTGAACGCCTATGGTCAGTTCACCAAAACGAAAATTCGCTAAAAAGCACATGCGACTAAATATGGCAAGTCCTGTACCAACCTTTTACTTAGTCAAAAACTTTAAGAAAACCGACTGATAACTAAAGAAAACTGACTGATAAATGCATGAGAAACATGAAAGATAACAACGCCGAAATCTGGGAAGTTCCTTGTGACTACCCACTAGTCACAGGTCAAGTTTTAAAGCCTATAGGTCGAACCTTGCGCTCTGATACCATAAATGTAACACCCCACTTGGATAAGTGTACCGTTACGTGTATTTATGGCGTGTCATCAAAACATAAGATAAATGTCCTAAAACATTAACTGACCAAAACGGAAATACCGGAATCAAACATCGGTAATCCAACATAAGCTCAAAACATGAAAAGTAAAATACTGAAGAAAGGACTGAACAATGTCCAACAGGAAATATAAAAATGAAGTGCATAAAGTAAAGAAGTCTGGATTGCTTCCATCCAATGCACATGCTCTCAGAATCTTAAGAGTGTCCTGGTGTACCTGCCGTTAGAACATGAAAGAACTACGGCTGAGCATAACTCTCAGTGAACGGATATCATGCATGATAAGAATATACTGAACTTGAAATAATTAATAATTACTGAAGCTGAAAGACTGATATGCGGAGTGTGATGAAAAGTGTAGAAAATCTGATAAGTCTGATTTATAAATAATAAAACTGAACTGTTATCTTTTAAATCTAAAAACATGCATTTACTGTATTTTAATTGCCAAGAGATTATATAGGTCATGTGTTGTAACAACTTTTGCATGAATAACTGGAGGGGTGACCTCGTCATGCTGTAGAAGGGTGACCTCTAATTACTGTGCTGGGTGGAGGGATCAGCTCCAATGTGAAGGATGTAGAGCACACACCACATTCACCTGATAACTGTAAACTGATAAGCCTAGGATGCATCCATACGCCCCACTAATAATACTGATAAAATGGCCAAGCTGAGCTGAGTGGAACGCTGCAGGATATCACTCTCCTACAGGTGAGTCATGACACCGGTGCCTCTAGTGCCATTGTTACGGCACCTCCGTAAATAGTGCATAAACTGGTCATGCTTGTATATAAAGCTCAGGCAATCTATTTAGTTATTAAAGTGATTACTGATAAGTTTAAAACATATATTGGGGAAAACATTTGGCTGCAGACGGGAAATCCTAATCATGCATAAAAGGGAAGTCCTTACTGAAAGGACATAAAATCCGTACCTCTTGTCTAGTAACTGACTGAATGAAACTGAACGAACTCTACTCGGGCTTCACGGAAGCTACAATAATAATAGGCGCGAATAAGATATATGATATTTATTTAATTTATTGACCTTATTGGCTTCTCATTTAATTATTTTATTTCTGAAATTCTGTACGTATATTAACTGATAAATCTGATCTTATAATAATTCTTCCTAGTATATTAACAACCTAAATTTAATTACAATCCAAATGTATTCTGACGTTATATTAATACTTTAGTAAGTAACTCGTTAAAATATAAGGTTTTCTAAATTAGAAAGTTTCTAAAATAATTTAATTCATATAATAAAATTATACCCTTTTAAAATATTATAAACTATTTTAATTTAATTTATTTAAAATACAATTTAAACATTTATAAAACGAATAATAAAAAGGTATAATTTAAAAATCTTCATTTTATTATTATAATTATGCCCGAGCCTATCGAGATACCCCTTCTCGGTCGCACTAACAATTAAACAATTATATATAAAATCTGTCTATTTGTATTAGTGACAGAAATTTGAGTCACTAAAAGTGCCGCTAGAAGCTGCATTTTAAAAACTGTCTGAACAACAATTCTGCGACAAAAATAATTGTCGCCAAACTGTCGCTAAACTTAAATTAAAACTAATTATTTTTGTCCCAGTTTACCCACTGCTAGGCTATTATTTTCCCACTGCTTGCTATTATTTTCCCACTTTTACATAAGCCCAAACGCACCCTTTTCTGAGTAATCCCAAACACCCCTTCTGTGTTCTGATTACCCACTGTTTTAACAGCCAAACACCCCTGTTGGGGATATTGGCTTGCGGCTAGCCAAAGAAAGCCGAGACGGTCTGTGGTCACGGCTGGGTCGCTCGGACAGAATAAACCGAGTCCTTATGGTGTCGGTTCCCATGGTAATTAACACCCGACACCCCCTTAACAAGTATACATACCCCGTTTGGGGTTTTCTGTCCTTGGTCGGCCAAAACCAGAGCACCACCGAGACATGGTGGTGTCTCGGTTCTTGTGCAGCCATACAAACCTGAACCATATTTTATTATATGGTTTCCCTACTGATTTCGTTTATATTCACCAAAAATAAAACGTGATAAACTGAAATTAGGAACAAGGTTTTTACCGTTACAATGATTTAGATGGATGATGATTACCTGAGTTTGTGATGAACAAACGAACCCGAAAAATCCCTTTTTTTCTCTATAGTCGGCGACCACAATACACACACATGAAACCCTAATTTAATTTTTTTTGTTTCTGGTCGTGACAAGGAATGGTGGTTTCCCCGTGTTTTTTTTGTTATGACATGATGGGCTTCAAGCCCATTTGTTCCCTCCCTTTTTGTTTCAAGACGCAGCCCAAAAAAACAACATGCATACTTTTTTTTAACGTACGTGTTCGTGGTAAATTTCCCGCGTGTTTTAGTTTCCTGAAACATAACTATCTTTTCCGTATGCTAAAATAATACATCCGTAATATTTTTTGAACTTAATAATTATTTTTCTGAATAATTATATATATAGTTTATGATAATTCGAGACTGCGTATTTAATATTCGGAAATTTTAAATACGGGTTTTACAGTGGTGGACTATGGTGTTATGTAAAAAGTTATCAAGATCCGATCTTGATGCTAAAATCGTCCTATGTTACGATCCTACATAATAACCCTTGCAAGATCGTGATATCGAAGCAAGATGATAGGATCATTGTCGGTCCCGATCCTGGCAAAAAGTTTACTTGTTATTAAACATAAAAATAAGCTCACTTAACTCATTTTTGACGATATACACAGCCTAACATCACAACTAAAATCATTATTTGATTATATTTGATAAAATTTTATCATACGCGTTTCATGCCATATTTGTTTGGCACGAAAATCGTTTAATCTAATCGTTTAATACGAACTAATTGCATATATTGCATTACATTAGCACGACGTTTACACTTTGAACTTATTAAAATTTTCTTCACATCCATTGAAATTGGTTATTCTAATCGAATTGTATATTGAACTTCATAAAACTATAACTTAGGGATGAGCACTCGTTGAAAACCCAACCGAACAACCAATCAAGGGTGGCCTAGTGGCAAAAAGATTTGTGGCTATCACTCTAAAG
Source organism: Glebionis coronaria (assembly GCA_025667525.1). Taxonomy (NCBI): domain Eukaryota; kingdom Viridiplantae; phylum Streptophyta; class Magnoliopsida; order Asterales; family Asteraceae; genus Glebionis; species Glebionis coronaria. The sequence goes on from CM046877.1 coordinate 619,892,121, forward strand.
TGTGTGAGGTCTCAAGTTCAATTCCCACTAGGTGCAAACAACCTTGAAGTGGCCACGCCAACCTCCTGAAAAGGGAGGGATTTACCTGGTTTGAGTCTGTGTGGTGGTAGGCTCAAACCCCGTGGATTAGTCGGTCAATGAGTCAGAAATCAAGGTTATCAAAAAAAACAACCGAACCTAAAATAGACGTTGAGGAAAACATGAACCATACAAAATCGTAAACCGAACCGAACTGAACCAAGAAAAACCAATCTGTATATATAGTTTATGCTTGTTTTTCTTGGTTTTAACCCGATTTGAACTGAATAATATCGAAGCGAACAAAACCAAAATGAAAATCATAAATATACAAAACTGAAAGAAAATGGTCCGTTCGGTTCAGTTTAGCTCGATTTGTCGCTTATCGATGCAGATTTTAGCTAGTTTTGCTCAAAATACTACAAATGTCACATTGATTTAGAAGAAAAAGATGATGGGATGACCTATTTCAAGAGATTCTATGTATGTTTTAGTGGGCTCAAGGTAGGATGGAAAGCATGTTGTAGGAAAGTCATTAGTTTGGATGGGTGCTTTTTGACACACACTTGCAAAGGCCAGTTACTTACTGCCATAGGAAGGGATGCTAACAATTAGATGTTTCCTATAGCTTTTGTTAGTGCAAACATTACGATGCTTTGTCGATATAATCTCTTTATGTTTTGTTGATAACAAACGTATAATTCGCAATACATTATGTAAAATGTTAAGGTACTCGTAATCACTCAAGAATACATTTGTATACTTCTCTCGACACCTCCAAGATCGCATTCGGCATGAATCACTCAAGGTATGTACAAACATGTCATTAACCTAACTAAGTGATCAAGGATTAATATTTTCTTAAAACTCACTTTTATACAAAGTGACAAAGTAATTTTTAATTAACTTTATTTTTAAGAAAATGTTTTATTAAAAAGAAGAATGGAAATTTGAATTTGGAATACTCTAAAGAATGTTCCCTAAGGTATATTCCAAAGAATATTCTTTAATTTGAATTTGGCATATTCCATATGCCAAAGGAATATCCTTTGAGGGTATAAACTACCTCAGATGGCATATCCGCACTAAAGGACAAATTTGCACGAACTCCAACGCGGAGGTTCCTTAAAGGAACCCGCGGTTCCTTATTGATAAGGTACCACGTGTAGAGATAAGGAACCGCGGGTGTTTTTGACCGTTGCAATGTTGTCCTATAAATAGTGGATCATTTCCAGGTTTTCTTTTAACCCTTTTTGCACAGTTTCTTCAAAAACATCTTTAAACCCTTGATTAGTTAGTTTAAATTAATCTTGTTTAAGATGTGATTCTCTCCTTCAATCTCCTCATCCTCTTAAGTGCAAAGAGAAGATCACTCACACATTTGTGATGTGATTAAATATAAAGTCTTGATGAAGATCATCATGTTCATCATTTTTATTTGTGTCTTGTGTAGATCCAATGTATATGTGTATACTTGGATCAGTCTTGTGTATATCTAATGTATATGGGTATACTTGGATCAATATTGTGTAGATCCAATGTATTTGTGAACACTTGGATTAGTTGTGTTAATCCATTGTATTTGTGAATACTTGGATTAAGTCTTGTGTAAATCCATTGTATATGTGTATACTTGGATTTATGTTGTGTAGATCCAAGTTACATGTGTACACTTGGATATGTGTTTTATTGAGTTGTAATAGGTAAGAGTTGTGAGTTCTCACTAAACAATAAAGTGATGTGGTTGTGTCTTGTGAGTTCTCACTAAACTATAAAGTGATGTAGTTGTGTCTAGTGAAGTTCTCACTTAGCTTCAAAGTGAAGAGTCGTGAAGATTGGTTCTACCTTCCGATTAGAACTCGACATCTAGCCTTGTGTCGTAAAATGGTGAAGTAGGCAACGTTGTGAAGATTCGTTCTACCTTTCGATTAGAGCTCGACATCTAGCCTTGTGTCGTTAAATGGTGAAGTGGGCAACGTTGTGTAGATTGGTCCTACCTAATATTAGGATTTCACATCTAGCTTAGTGTCGGAAATTGTGTAAGCGACGTGTATGGTTTTCTCCACCTTGAAAGGAGTTTTGTTGACTAGTGAAGTAACTCTCGGTAAGGTGTACTCGAGGAGTGGAGTAGGGCGAAGAGGAGCTTCGTGACCGAACCACTATAAATCATCGTGTCGGTACTTTCTTTTACATTTATGTCTTTACTATTATAGATGTATTTATATGTTGTGTGTTGTGTGCATCTCATAATCTAAACATCTAAGTTGCAGAAAAGCTAAGGCTTAGTACGTGTGTGCTTCGTGTTTAGATTATGGTCAAGTGTGCATCCTTTAGTCTAAACATCTTAGTTGCGGAAAAACTAAGGCTTAGTACGTGTGTGCTTAGTGTTTAGACTATTGCTTGATGTACACTTGATTTGATGTGTTTGTGTGTTTCCTTACTTATAGTTATTATCTATTACAAACACATCTCATATCTAGTCAAGCTTAATCGAGAATTTGATACAAATTATTGTAAAGGTTTATAGCGTATCAATATTTGGCATCCACTGTAGGCGGTTCTTTATTGAGCCCGCGGTTCTTTATTGATAAGGAACCGCAATGATATTTAAGGAACCGCGGCCAGTGGAATAAATGAAATGTTTTGAAAATGAACTAGAAACTATTCAACCCCCCCCCCCCCCCTTTCTAGTTTCTACAATTGGTATCAGAGCGAGGTTACTCAAGATCTTTGAAGTATATTGTACTTTAAAGCTTGGATCGATCTTTGCTCTCTTTTTCAAAACAAATGGTTTTTAAAAAGGAAAACAATTTTTAAAAATAGAGACGATATTTGTATCAAATTGTTCATGAAGAGTGATTACTTATGAAATGTATTTTGTTGTTTCATTCGTACAAGTTTTGGTGTTAAATAAACTTTGTATAATAGCTTAAATTAAATCTTTTCATGTTTGGAAGTGTTGGGTCCACTAGATGTGGATTTTGCAGCCTGTCAGGAACGGTGAACGACTTCTGTAATCACAAGTCTATTCACAAAGAGACTCTATACACAATATAAGCGCGGAATACAAATACTATAAAGAAGAACAGAATAACTATAATGACTTGATCCTTTTCTAAGGATTTCTAATATTAATGATCACTAGAATTACGTTTGATGAAGGTGTGTATAACCCTTCTGCCTAAGGTTCCTTTTATACTACAAGGAAATCCTAATACATCATTAAACAAAACGTGTAAAACTGATATGCATATCCTTTCCTAACATATCTCATGCATATCCTAGCAGAATAATAACTAAGTAATAAAGTTTGACTTTAACTGAGACCAGGAGCACGACTTGCTCCTACTACTACTATGACCAGGAGGAACTACATACCTCCTAGTCTACCTATTACAATTAACTATTCCAATGGTCCTAACAATCCTCCCCTAAACTTGAAAATGACCTGTTGATTTCAAGTTTCCCGAAAAATGTGCAATAAAGCTTGAGGATTGAAACAACAAAAGAAACAGCAACATCAGCAAGATAAGAAACATAAGAACCGCCGCAACATGGAACACTAGAAGCTTCTCCAAAGCTTGAAACAAATCAGCATCGTGTTGAATCTTTACAGCAACATGAGCAGATTTGATGAGCCTTTACCAAGTAGCTGCTCGCTCTTTGGCTAGCCAGTCTTTCTGGTGGAATAAGCATCACCCTGGGAGACCAGAACCCAGCCCAACTCTTAGAACGTGAATCAATGGTGAGTGGGGGTACCCTGATGATTTTAGGCAAACCGTCACAGCCGTCAACGGATTTGATATGTCTTTACCAGAAGCCGTACCCCTCTGGACTCGCCAACTCTTAGCAATGAAGCATCGGTGAGTTGAAAACCCTATAGCTTTAAGCAAGCTATTACAGCTATCAACGGATTTGATAAAATCTTTACCAAGAGCCGTACCCCCTTGGATTAGCCACTTTTCAGTCTAGGACCATGGCAAGTGAAAACCATCCAGTTTTGGGTAACTTGGCAACCATCAACGGATTTGAGAATCACACCAGGAGCCGTACCCTCAAGGTGAATCAACTCTTTCTTGTCGGTGAGACATGGTGAGTTGAGGACCATTTGTTGTGTGGACCAAGTCCAACACCAGATGAAACATCCAACCAGCATAAGTGTGAATCAGCAACAAAAACCCAAATTTGTGAAACAGTATAAGCAGATGGTATAATATTCACAAGTGTAAAATCCATGATTTGGTTAAGGTATAAGCAGATATTATATAAAAAGTATTATGTTTTTTTTTAAAAAAACTATAATGAATGAAAGTCACCAATCACTTTACATATTGGTGAAAAGAATTGCAGTATTAACAGATGAACATAAAAACTTACAAACCAACCACATCACAGACCAGACGCAGCCACCTTCTCAGCTTGCAATCGAGCTTGGATCCCTTACACTAGTGTAGTTGCCATAGAAGACTCATTCCCGGAAGGGGCATTGGAAATCTGCAAGTGACAAGCAAGCATGGCCTCCATCGAAGCAATCGTCAACGGATAATCCAAATCCGTGAGCATGAACACCATAGCACCAGACTCCAAATCCAAGACATGCACACCACAGCCAGCATATAACTTCCATCTCGTGATAACCCATGTTGGCTGGTCCTTCCAGACACCAGAAAGGGGAGCATGTGGAGGGGAATCAAGCATCATTTTCAAATCAGCCCACATTCTCATACCAGGCCAGGAGGGCACTTCACTAGGATGAACAGGCATACCAGCATCCACAAACCCATACAATGCCATAAGATCTTTACGATCCGCCCAGGACAAAATACCTTGCAAACCCGAAGCATGCCGAACATAACCATAACTAATGGTAATCCTATGGGAGACAGTACCAGGTAGAGTCGTGGAAGGCTGAACCGTCCAACCTGTAAGAGATCCATTACCCAATGACAATTTTGAGTCACTATCGGAAGCTGCATCAATAAGATTTTCGGGAGCACGCTTCTCATAGGGAACAGACTTGCCACGTCTAGCACGTCTAGCCAACTGCTTGCGGATGGAACGGCGAGGAGTGGGAGCACCAGACGAGGGTTCAACCTTTACCTTTACCTTTGCAGCAGGAGTAGGATCAGCAGAAGTAGAATCAATACCTTGCCCAACCAAAGGATCAACATGAGCTGCACCAGAAGAAGGAATAGGTTGAGGACCAGTCACGGGTGGTGATGGTGGTGCCATAGCCGGAGTAGCAGTGGTGGTGGTAGTGGTAGCATAGGTGGTGGTGGTAGTAGGACCTAGAGATGAAACAGGAGGAGCAACCGAAGGTGTAGGGGTGGTACCAACAGTAGAAACATCAACAACCGATGGAATAGCAGCAGAACCAAGAGGAGCATCAGATGTAGAACCAGGAGCAACAGCAGGTTGAGAAGTAGGAACCACTCGTGGAGGAGGACGATAGATGAAACGCTCCGGAACAGGTGTGCTATGATGCTTGATCATTGGTTCATATAGTGCCTTAAGCTCATCAAAAGACAATGCCCGAACCCGTTCCCATGTCCAACCAACAGTGAAATAAGCAGTCGACTGATACTTGACATACAACTGCATCAACTTTTTCTCCTCGGTTTTCGTCAAAGGCCTGTTCTTACGTTTTTCACGAAGTTGAGCAGCAAGCGCTAACTGTTGCTTACGCATTAACACCATAGCTCGAGGAATACAATTATGCTCATTCACATCAGAACCCAAGAGATCAGTAAACTGTGAATAATCCGAGGTAAGAATAGTAAGCACCCGCATCCAATCACTATCATCCCAATGCATAGCATCATGCTGCAACTGTTCACGTCTCTGCTTCTGAAGAGCTTCCTCCTCAGCCCGAGCAGCTTGGTCAATCTCCGCTTGCATCCTTTGTGCAGCCTCCTCACCCAATCTATCCTCCTCAAGTTGTCTGCGTGTACGCTTGCGAGGGGGTGAGGGAGCATCAGTCATAGGGGCTTTCCCCTTTGGATCATGAGATGGTCCAGCTGTTGACCCAGCAGTAGTACCAGCAACATCTTCCTTTTGTGTAGAGGGAGCAGCAGCAGGAGGGATACTTGAAGAAGTAGGAGGAATCGGCGGATCATCATATAGCTTATCAGCAAACGCAGCCTTCGCCAACAAATTCAAGCCATCCTCCACAAGATCTTCAACCTCCTTATCAGAATCAGACTGAACCACATGCTTCTTCCTTCGCCTCTGCTGTGTCTCCAAGGCTTTAATCCGGTCAGCCATGGGAAGAACAAATTCCCTGTTAAGCTTACGATGTTGATTCAAATCCGCCTCTAAAGAAAGAATGCGTTCATGGTACCTGTGCATGAGATCAAGCAAAGAAGTAAGTGTAATAGGTTTCTCCGCTTTCCCACCAAGAGGACTTGGGTCTGGGAAGGCTTCATTGGAACCAGAAGCAATAAAGGGGTCAGCTTTATGAGCACGAGAACCAGAAGACTTATCAGAAGAAAGAGGGACAGGACTAGGAGGGGGTATCCACAAATGGAGACGAATGTGGCATCGAAGAGGGAGCAGCCTTGGAAGTGGATGGCCTTTCAACCACCACCTCCTCAACCGGCTCTTCCACAACCACATTAGGTGCACCACCAGCAGGATGATCCTCCTTCATTGGGTTATCACCTAATTGAGGTTCCTCCTCGGCGTGGTCAACCAGAGGAACAACATCAGGAGGACCTTGAGCAAGGCCCAACATTGCATCAATAAGGGGCCTCCACTCCCCTCTAAACCTATGAGCCATATTTTATAGTACACTTTAGCAGTAAGCTTAGGAGTCTTATACTCCTCCCTATCCCGAGGTAAACACACAAGTATCTTCTGTAAAAACCTAGGATACATTAAAAATTTCTTCCTAGAACCAGTACTAGACAGATTGCTAACCATCCCATCAAACAAATAGCGAGAGAAATTAAACACCCTACCCTGTGCTATGCAGATTAGACCAGTAGCCAAAGGAGTAGGAAAGTCATCCTAACTCCCAGACTTGGGGCTTAAACAATGAATCAAAAAGTGCACTAGAAGCTTCCATTGGGGGGAAAACCTATTCTTTTGGAAGTTAAACTTCCCCCCATGATTGTACCCAATAGCAGCTATACCCTCCAAAACCTCAACATTGGGGATGGAAACAACACCACCTTCATCTTGAAGATGAAGGGAACTCCTAATAGAAGCTTCAGTAACCACATAAGAACGTCCATCAATAGTAGCATGGAGTTCACGTGGACGACCAACCACATCCACAAGTGTAGCTAAATCCCAAAACTGACGGATCACACTATCATAAATAATGGGGCACACAGTAAAAGCATACCTGAGGTTAGAAGCCTCAATAAACTCCAGAATGTCTGTGAAATCATCACATTTAGGACCATCTCCTAGATAAGCGACCTTATTGTGAGCGGGTTGGTAGACCAAAGCAGCCATTGATGTTGATCAGAAGGAATAGAAGATGATTTGTTAGGGTTTGAGAGAGTAGGAGCGGATGTGTGTGTGTTATGATTGTGATGAATGAGTCAAGGGGGTTAATTGACCATAAATAATGGTCTAGTAACTGTTCATTGACCCCTAATAATGGGGGTTACCCTTTCAAATTAGGTAGTTAATGCAAAGTAACCACTATCCCCTTTTAACATTATTTGCAAATCCCAATTTACCAAAGTTAAATAAGAGGATATATACCAGAATTTGCATGCGTTGACTAAAAGTCAAAGCGCACAATGGTCAACACTAGAAGCATAATGTGGTCAACAGAAGTCAACAAAGTGAACAGTAAACCAAGACTAGAAGCCAACCAACACTTGACAAAGAAGGATTTTTATCCACTAGAAGCCAACCATGAACGACTAGAAGCTAACCATGAAGGACTAGAAGCCAGTCATTAATGAAGACAACCATCAGAAGTGAGCAAAAACCTCCACTAGGAGTAGCACATACCACAAGAACCCATTCAATCTGTTGTTAAAATCTACCAATATGTTAGTCTGTGCCAATAAATATGTACACTAAGCCTCCCCTTAGGCTTAGCCTCCCCTCAATCCTAGGTCACAAGGATTGACCATCCCAATGTGAACCACAAAGTGGTTGAACCGAGGACCATCAAAGGCTTTAGTCAACAGATCAGCAACATTATCATCCGTATGAACCTTAAGAACCTGTATCAACTTCTTCTCATTGGCATCCCGTATAAAATGGTGCCAAATTTCAATATGCTTTGTACGTTGATGAAAAACAGGATTCTTCACAATGCAGATAGTGCTTTGGTTGTCAATGAAAATTTTGGTGTTCATAAAATTGAACCCATAATCCAGCATCTGATTTTGGATCCACAAAACTTGTCCACAACAGCTAGCAGCAGCAACGTATTCAGCTTCTGTTGAAGAAGTAGCTACGATCGTCTGTTTCTTGCATTGCCATGAAATAAGTCTTCGACCCAAAAATTGACAACCACCAGTAGTAGATTTTCTGTCATTATTAGCACCTGCATAGTCACTATCACTATATGCTTCAAGAACAAAAGGTGATTCTTTAGGATACCACAAGCCGATCTTGGGTTGAGCCTTGATGTACTTGAAAATCTTCTTGACTGCATTCAAGTTAGAAACCGTTAGAGCCACCTGATGTCTAGAAAAAGTACTTACTACAAACATGATATCCGGATGTGATGCAGTCAAATACATGAGTGAGCCAATCATAGACCTGTACATGTGAACATTTACCGGAGGATCTGGCTCATTCTTGAGTCTGACTTTAGCAACTTTATAAGGTGTTGCTGCTGGTCTAAGAGGATCCATATCAAACTTCTGAAGGATCTCATGAACATACTTATCTTGACTTATGAAGATGCCATCCGACTGTTGCTTGACTTGAAGACAAAGGAAAAATGTAAGCTCTCCCATAGCACTCATATGAAATTCACCCTTCATCAGTTGTTCAAACTCATCACACCATTCCTTTTTAGTAGAACCAAAAATAATATCGTCCACATACGCCTGAGCAAGGATAATGTCCTTGGTGTTCCTCTTAAGAAATAGTGTTTTGTCAATTGTGCCTCTTCTTTAGCCATGTTGCAACAAGAAAGTTGAGAGACGCTCATACCAAGCTCTAGGAGCCTGATGAAGTCCATAAAGAGCCTTGACCACCTTGTAAACTTTCTTGGGATGAAGTGGATCTACAAAGCCCTTAGGTTGAGTGACATAAACTTCTTCATCAATCTTGCCATAGAGAAATGCACTCTTGACATCCATCTGAAAAACTGTAAAGCCCATATAGGAAGCAAAAGCCAAAAACAGACGAATGGCCTCAATCCTAGCAACAGGAGCAAAAAATTCAGTGTAGTCAATGCCTTCAAGTTGTGTATGACCCTGTGCAACCAACCTCTCCTTATTTCTCACCACAATACCCCGTGCATCTTTCTTGTTTTTGAGAATCCATTTGGTACCAATGGCTGTCTTTCCATCTGGCAAGTCAACTAGGATCCAAACATTCTGAAACAAAAATTGTTGCATTTCCTCCTGCATAGCCTCCACCCAACTTTGATCCTCAAGAGCATGAGAGACTGATCTAGGTTCCACCTGTGAAAGAAAACAAGCAAACAAACAGTGTTGAAAGTCCGTATGATTATTACGCTTTTGATCTTCAATATAGCTCACAAGATCATGATGATCAGACGTGGCCTTCTTATGCATTATGCGTGTCTTGACAGTAGAACCAGGATCTCTAATGATTTGAGTAGTAGGATGATCTTTGTGTGATTGCAACACTGGATGGGAAGCTACCTCCACTTCTGGTGCCAAGTTATTAAGATCCCCAACAAAGTCATCATCATATGAAGCAGCGTTGAAAATGCCATCTATTGGTTGTTTATGAATATCATCCAGCTTGGTAGAAGACTTCTTTTGATGGTTCCCCAGGTCAGAAGGACTTGAGAATCTAGTATGGGAAGTAGAAGCACTAGCTAGACTACCAATAGGTGTTAAACTAGCACTAGGAGTAACAGTTGGAGTACTAGGAGCAGCTTTGTCAGTAGGCGTATTCAAGGGAAACTCAAAGCCACCTTGAGCAGCTGTTGTAGTAGCTTCTTGTTGTTGTTTGAGTAATGTGTCAAGAGCTACTTGTGAATCTAATACATCCAATGGAGTTGCATCACTAGGAGTAGTAGGAGAGACTGTGGTGGAATAGGATGGAACAACAAAAATATCATCCTCGTCATCTGAGTCGGAAAGACTAGAGTGAGCACCTGTACTAGAAGTTGCAAACAGTTGTGGACCTGAGATTTATAGTTTCAATTACTCGCTTGGCTTGGAGATTGTAGACACGATAAGCCCGAGAGTGAGCTGAATATCCCACAATGTATCCTTCATCTGCCTTGCCATCAAATTTCCCCAAATAGTCACTAGTATTTCGAATGGTGACAGGACACCCAAATGGCTTCAAATGAGCAATATTTGGAACTTTTGCTGTTAGGAGCTCATAAGGAGTCTTCTTGTGAGGATTTGTAATAGAAACTCTATTCAAAACATAACTTGCAGTATTAACAGCTTCTGTCCAGAACATGGTTGGAAGCTTGGAATCGGCAAGCATTGTTCTTGCTGCTTCTATTAGAGTCCTGTTCTTTCTTTCTGCCACGCCATTTTGTTGAGGAGTTCTTGCTGCACTATAATCTCTTTTGATGCCTTTAGAATTACAAAGTGCTATGAGGTCTGCATTTTTGAATTCGATTCCATTATCACATCGAATACCTTTAATCTTCTTGGACAACTGATTCTCTATAAGTGTAATAAAATCTTTTAGAATTGAGTAGGTCTCACTCTTGGCAGCCATGAAGAAAACCCACGTAAACCTGCTATATTCATCAGTTACCACCAGACAAAATTGTTTGTGGTCAATGCTCCTAATAGAGGTAGGACCAAATAAATCCATGTGTAGTAGCTGCAATGGTTCAGTGATAAGGCTGAGAGCAGTAATGGCCTTGAAGGATGCTTTATGTTGTTTGTCTTTGCTGCAAGCAAGACAATTAATATCATTTCTAAATGACTTGGGAGGTAAACCAGAGACCAGGTTCATATTTGCTAGTTTGTGAATGGTCTTGAAGTTCACATGTCCCATCCTTCTGTGCCATTGAGTGGCTTCATCTTCTGAGGCTTTGGCAACCAAACATGCTAGTTGACCAATAGGGTTGACTTCATTCAGCTTGATACTATAAAGATTGTGTCTTCTAGGGATTCTGAGTAGAACCATGTGAGTCATCCGGAAGTTTAAAGTCTTTGGATAGCACAAGTGCATCAGTATCCGTAAAGAGGATAAATTGCTTCTTGTCACAAATCTGAGAGACAAATATCAAGTTGAAGTGTTGAAGTGCTTCCACATAGTAGACCTGCTCAAAATTAAGATTGGGCGTCTGAATCGTTCCTTTGCCAGTGATCCTGCCTTCACCTCCACCAAAATAGACCTTTCCGCCTTGAAATGCTACAAAGTTAGATAGAAGACTTTTATTTCCTGTCATGCTCCTAGAGCATCCACTATCAACAATTCCTAGAGTAGGATCTTGGTATGGAGTAACCTACAACAACAAGATAATAAAGATGCAAAAGTTAGTGTCTTAAGGGGACCCAAACCTTTTCAGGTTTGAGCCTGCCTTGTGGATCTTTAGTAGATAGCCAAGAAGATTGATGAGATCCACCGTTGTTCTTTGGTTTCCTATTCATCATATTGGTATTATTGTTTTACCAAGAACAACCTGCTGAGGGCTTACTAGCAGTTCCCAAATTTCCCAATCCAAAATACATGTGGTCAAAATTATGTGCATAATTTGGATTAAAATTCTGAAAATAGTTACTGGTTGGTCTATTTGATGTTAATCCAATGTTTCTCCAATGATCAGAAGCTAATGGAGAGGTCCTTCTAGAAGAAGAAAACGATTGAGCACTTGGGTTTAGTCTTCTAGAAGAATATGGAACAACTCCTGGTGGACCAGGAGCAGGAAATGCTTGATGAACAGAAGAATGTTTGTCATAAAAATCACAATCTTTAATCAAATGAAATGCACTCCCACAAACAAAACATGTTTTAAACGACCTTTTATTAGAATGACATTGTTTCATACTGCTAACTTTATTACACACAATTCTAGGAGAATCAATCTTCCTAGGACTCAATAAACCAGGACTAGACATAATTGAATTAAAAGCAACTCTCTCTTCACACTTCCTAGCACCAGTAGCAGCATGATCATTCGACTTGGAACTTGTAGGTCTCGACTCTTCACTTGAACCACTTGATGCAGAGTCACTGGCTTTGTCACTGAAAGTACACGAGACAAAGTCATTAGAATTAGTAGAACTTTTTGGGGACTCATGCATCTGTGATCCATCCAAGTCATTATGCCTAGAAGTGGGCATGAAAGTTCCAGTAAGAGGTGGAGGGACAACATGCATTTCTGCTGCTGGTTGAAACCTATTGTAACTAGGTTCTCCCTCTTCCTCTTTGTCGGGATCAAAGACACTCGAAAAAGATAAATCAAACACATCTTCTGAATCAATATATTTATCAAATCCTAACCCTCTTTTAGTCCTACCAGACATGCTACTATTGATTAATTTTGAAAGATTTTTAGGTGCCTTTTGCCATTTTTCAAATCTCAAAAGTGTAGCATCTAATCTTTCTTTCATCTCTTGTTTTTCTTTGATATTGTCATCTTTTACCTTTTCTGTGTATTTAAGCATATTTGTTGTGTTTTCTAAATCAATGTTCAGTATCCTAATTTTATCCTCATACTCACGTTGAGTATCTTGAAGCCACCTCTTTTGTTGTTCCAATGTGTTTAAAGAAGCCTTATAGGCTTGAACCTCTAAAAATACTTATCATTCTGATCATTTAAGTCATTATATTGGGACAACAATTCTGAATATTTATCATGACAACCAAGAGGACAATGTTGTACCTGAGGTGAGATACCCATAAGAGCAAACTCATCTGCTTCCTCTGCATCAGATAGATTCCCAGCAATCATTGCAAACACGTCAGTAGAGAGCTCAGCTGATTCCAGTGTAGTAGTCTGATGATCATTCCAGTTGACCATAGAGTCAACAGACACCAATGCCTTCTTGTCATCCTTTACCTTCTGAACCTTAAAAGCTGAATATCTGCTCTTCTCCTGGTCATTCTTGTTAGGGCATTCCCTTGCAAAGTGACCTTGCTGCTGGCAGTTATAGCATCGCACCTTGCTTCTGTCAAACCTTGCTGGCTCTCTAGGGTTGTAATTAAACTTTCGGTCGGCTTTCTTCTCAAACTTGTGAACCCTAAGAGTGAGCATGGCCATCTGCCATTTGAGATCCATTTCATCCAGGTCAAGTTTATCAACCTGTTTGAAGTCATCAAAAGCAAGTTGCTGTTGAGCATCAACGTCAGCAACAAAAGAATGAAGAACAGCTTCTACCATGCTACCAGACTTGGCTGTTGGTTCAGGAGCAGAAGTATGCTGAAAAGTATGTTGAGAAGACACAGTATTGCTTGGGCTACTAGCATAAGACATGGGACTGGATCCCATAGAACTCACAAAGGCAGAATTAGCAGTAGTGGGAAAAGAATCACTTGAATATCCCCTCACATGAGGCTCAAAAGTTTTGAGCTTATGAAATAAATCATCAAAATTGAGATAGTCAAGCCCACCTTTTGCTTTGAGAGAGATTACCACCTGATTCCATGAGTAGGGTAAGGCTCTAAGAAATCTTGCATTAATATCACCATCGTCAGGTTTCGACCGAAGTTGATTCAACTGGCTCAATATCTTTTGGAACCTGTCATACCCTTGATGAATACCTTCAGTTTCTGAGATCTTGAATTCTGTGAATTCATCTCTCAACATGGATCTTCGCATTTTCTTTGACTTCTCATTCCCACCAAACCTTGCTTTTATTCCATTCTAGATCTCTCTAGCATCATCTAAATGGTAGAAGTCACCCATGTGATCATCAGGAAGGGATTGAAGCAAAATAGTTTTTGCTTTGACCTCCTTCTGAATGGTTGTGATTTCTTCATGAGTTTTAGGGTCAAGAAGAGTAATATTACCATTCTTGTCTCTTCCAGTCAATTTCCTGATGTTCCCATTCAGAATAATCTTCCAAAGGTCTTGATCAGTGTTGGTGATCCACCATTCAATATTCATTGCCCAACTATCATACTCGTCCTTTTTCAGAAGAAGAAACTTACCATTTGTGTTGGAAACCGTAGCAACGATCTGCTGAGGTTGCAGAGTTTTAGGAGTACTATCTTCTCCTGTTTGAGTAGAACTTGAGGCAAACATGATTAAACAAAAATGTTAGTAATGAGAAAATTTGATTCTTCTTGTACAGAGACTCTCCCAGGCTCTGATACCACTTGTTGGGTCCACTAGATGTGGATTTTGCAGCCTGTCGGGAACGGTGAACGACTTCTGTAATCACAAATCTATTCACAAAGAGACTCTATACACAATATAAGCGCGGAATACAAATACTATAAAGAAGAACAGAATAACTATAATGACTTGATCATTTTCTAAGGATTTCTAATATTAATGATCACTAGAATTACGTTTGATGAAGGTGTGTATAACCCTTCTGCCTAAGGTTCCTTTTATACTACAAGGAAACCCTAATACATCATTAAACAAAACGTGTAAAACTGATATGCATATCCTTTCCTAACATATCTCATGCATATCCTAACAGAATAATAACTAAATAATAAAGTTTGACTTTAACTAAGACCAGTAACACGACTTGCTCCTACTACTACTATGACCAGGAGGAACTACATACCTCCTAGTCTACCTATTACAATTAACTATTCCAATGGTCCTAACAGGAAGTATAAAAATCTTTTTTGTCATAATTAACTCTAAAATACGAGTTCTGTGTGTCTAAAATGATTTTTTAGAGTTCTAAGTCCTTCCAAAAAGTTATCAAATGATTTTGGCCAAAAACCCCATTTTTTTTCCTCTGGACGCGGTTCTTTATCTGTTCCCCACGGTTCCTTATCAATAAGGAACCGCGGTCAGTCCGACACAGATTTTTGAAAACTTTGAAAAATCATATAAAATCAAACGTAAGTCCGTAGAAGTCGTGCCACCCGTCATTTCGAACGTAATTGAATTTTCTTTCAATTAAAAATGCCTCCAAACCTTTATTCAAACTTTAAAATTTGGATGGTTTCTAAGTTCCATACTTTGTCCAAAGTATTGAGCGTCGGTTTGTCATAAAACTTGTGTTTTACTCTTTTCTATCAAGTTGGACATCTCTTGGTGATATATCTTTGAAAATTGATATATTTACAAAGTGTTAAACTTAATTAAATTTTAAATGGGTCAAAGACTATTTTCAAATAAAATCAAGCTATGAATACTTTGTTGTATCTAACACTCAAAACATGGACGAATGCTTTTATGTGTTAAGCTAATCGTTTGTGTGTGTTTCCTTGTGTGTTATTATTATATATAGACATTATTAAGTGTTCCTTGCTATTTGTAGTAGTATTGCTTATATGTCTAGTCTCTTGTGCCTTGCTTGGTATTTGTTAGTATCTAGTTTTTTCTAATTAGGATGTATGCTAGATTTCTTGCATTTTAGTTGCAACATTATGTGTTCATTGCATATAGGATTAACATCTCTTGGTTTACAAATGTTACATAAACATTTTGTACACCTTGGCATGTTCTTTAACACTTTTAGGTTTGAAAGCTTTGGGAGCTTGTCAAATCTTTTGATATGGGTCGTCTTACTCGATCATTGTCTTATTAGTTCAAGTAGATTAATGTCTCACTATAAAACATGAAACACCCTTTGAAAATCTTAGCTATTTTCTCTTAAAGGAGTGTTAGTGGGAATCAAGAAAGATTTCAAATATATATCAGTTCATTATTCAAATTATGATTGATATCATTATCGAATCTAATTGACATGTTTTTTTAGTGTAGACATGAATGTGGTTTATTAATAATATACATCGGATCATAACTCAGACTAGTGTTGATGGTGTTATATTGAATCTACTTGTTCAAATTGTTAGACATATTTTGTTTAATAATTACTTATAATTCACAATAGAGTCGGTTTGATAACTTGGATGTTTCATCCGAAATACTCAAGTAATTTACATTGTTATGCAATTTATAAATGTGTCATTTCCGAAAGACCAATCAAGAGTGTTCCTTTGGTTTGTGTAAACTTTGTTTATACACTTCAAAGTTATTGGCCTCAAGTTCTATTAAGGTAAATAACCTTAACTATACTTGTTTGACAAGATATGCAATGGTGCATTCTTAACCCTCATTAGGTCATGCATTGTGTCGCCATGCAAGTTTCATCCTTGCTAAACTTTATTAGGCAAATGTTGGAATTACATTTTGTCTAACTTGAGAATGACTACTAGAGAATTTATGCACTAGGATCTTAATTTGACCTAAGGGTTGAATTACTTCCATGTGGGAAGTTGAGTTGGTGTATAACTCGTAAAAATGGTCGTGTTTAGCCTTAATTGAGCACCTCTAGTGATAGTCTCATACTCATTCTCTAAATTGGCTAAATGGCTCTTCCTATATATGACTAATGATAGTTTACTTTGATGAACTTTGTATGTTATTAGGAGTCTTTTTCTTTTGTAGCCATTAGGTTTTTCTTAACTTTCTTCCTACGTGCTAATTGAACCTATGTGTTTTTCCTTTGTGTGTGTTTTAGTTTTTATTGCTCTTAAGCATGACTTTATGATAAGTTAGACTAGAACATTAGGATTTGATGAATTGGAAAATCCTCCATTCACCACCTAAACCAAGCCTCTGTAGGCGGTTCTTTAAATAGACAGCGGCTCTATATCAATATGGAACCGCCGGTGGAGATAAAGAACCGCGGGCAGAAGCTCTCAAATTCGGGTTTTCTGAAACTTCCCAATTGTTCCAACACCCTTTGGAATCTTTGTTTCAAACCTTTGATCACTCCCAAAATATCTTGGGCTTTCCCTTTTTAACCCTTTACTAGTTTGGATCATCCCATCACCCTTTTAAACCCTTCTTGTTAGCCATGTTCTTCACACCTCAAACCATTCATCCTTGCCCCTTAAACCACCCATTACTACCATGGTTTCTACAAGAACATACAATTCATCCAAAACCTCCTCTTCAAAGAGGCACCTCAAAATTAAGATTAAGTTACCCAAACTTAACTTTTCACTCTTTTGCCACACCTAAGAATAAGATTGTGCCCATTCTCATCTCTGCATCACCCTCACCACCTCTTGCACCATGCAAGACTACCTCAACCCATGGTACCAACCATTCACATGGTTCTACCTCCTCTTCATTCCAATCTAGAATGAATGAGTTAACCTCACCCTTCACTCCTAGTACTCTCTTGGATGTGACTACTCAACCTCAACCTATCCAAAGCATTCCCTTTGAGAATGCCTTTGTTGAACCCTTAGTGACTTCACCTTTTACCCCACCAAATTTCGCCACCACCTTGTCTTCTAATTAAGCATGTGTATTGCTTATTAATAAGACACTCAATCTAAGCAAATCTTAGGATTCTAGTGTAACTAAGATTAAAATTATGCTTAAGTTTTAGGCTTGTTTTTTTATACATCTTTGTATGATCTTTATTCTCTTGTATTTCCTTTCATGTTTTCAACATGGTTTTTATTTGAGTCTTGGATCTCGTTTTTCTCGTGATCTTTCTTTTCTTATTTATTTTCTCACTCGGTTGTCAAGGAAGGTTAGATTTATATCTAATTCCTCTCCTAGTAAGATTGAAAACTTAAATATTTCTTTTGAAATATTCAAGTAATTTTAACTTTCAATTGCAATTGTTAAAAGTCATGTCCGAAGCATTGACCTTCAATCCATTTAGCATCTTATGTTAAACTGTTTGACCAAGTGATTTTCCTTTGAGTCGATAATCGGTTTTGGACACCCAATGTCCACGGTTCCTCAAATAACCTTGGGTCTCATTATTGATAATGAACCACAGACCTATTTAACGAACCGCGACCATTGAGTCCCTTTGTTCGTTTTGGTCTTTTTCTCTTTTGACGAGTTTTCTTGAAGATTCCTTCTTTTCTTCTCTTTTGAGTTTCTTCTCTAGTTTCGTGAAGTTATCCTTAACTTCTTTGTTGAGTCTCTCTCAATTCATTTTAATCATGCTCTTCTAAGTCGAGTCTCTTTCTTCTAGTCTTTCTAAACTAAGTTGAGTCGAGCCTTACCCTTTCCTCATCATGAAATTGTTCTTTGAACATCCATAATGATTGAGAAGAGTTACGAAACTTTGAGCATGTAGTTTATCGTATGCTAAACACCATTTGGTGTCGACATTCATACGCATTTTTGCCTATAATGTCCTATATCCCGAATTTTTTCTTAAAGCGTCGATTTATCCGCTTTTGGTTTTCCTTTATTTTTTTGGTCAAAATTGTCTCTAGGTTGAGATATTTTTGTTCCTCTTTTTGAGAGTTGATTGCTATTAAAATTTACAATTGGTATGGGTGATTCCATCAATTCTAAGTTTTTAACCCCTTGAGATGATATCTTCAAATTCTTGGATGTTTCTTTTCTACCTCTACTCAAACAATTTTGAATTAATTTTCTCAAAATCCTCTCCTTGTATTTTTTGAGAGTTGATGGTTAAATCTTAAATTTTCTTGGGTAATTCTAAGCTTTTTACCCTTTGACATATTATCATTACAATTGGTATGGATGTTTCTTTTCTATCTCTATTCCAACAATTGTGAATTGATCTTGTCAAGATCCTCTCCTTTGATTTGTTTTTGGATTGATAGCATCGCATGCACACTTCTTTGCTTGTCATTGTTTGTGAAAACGACTTGTTTATCATCCCCGTTTGGGTGACATCTCTTTTTATATATGCTCTTGTCTACTAACCTTGTTTTGTAGGACACTTTTAACCCATTTTTGTAGCTCGTCACTATTCTTGCTTTGTTGGTGCCTCAAGCAAGGGGGAGCTCATATCAAGGGGGAGCATTTGCAAAAGTTCAAGTCATTACATTTGTGATCGTTGACTCACTCAAATTGCATTCAACGAACATCTTGCAAGTAATGCATTTTGGACACTCGTAGATAAGCATATTATTATGCTTGGAGTTGGTTAACCTATGGTGATTGAAGACTTCACTAGGATGAGGCAAGCTCAATATTTTTGTATGATGGGTTTATGGTTTGGATTCTCGCCTCTCAAACGAAAACCACTATGGATGATTAGATTTTTGGATGCATGTTCTCTCAAAGTCAATCCTCCTCTTCTACAAATGAAGACTACCTTTTTTATTCGACAAAAGGGGGAGAAGTAAGTGTAAACGAGTAAATTATGCATTTTAATATGTGTTGCGGTTTACTTGTTTGTCATCATCAAAAAGGGGGAGATTGTTAGTGCAAACATTACGATGCTTTGTCGATATAATCTCTTTATGTTTTGTTGATGACAAACGTATAATTCGCAATACATTATGTAAAATGTTAAGGTACTCGTAATCACTCAAGAATACATTTGTATACTTCTCTCGACACCTCCAAGATCGCATTCGGCATGAATCACTCAAGGTATGTACAAACATGTCATTAACCTAACTAAGTGATCAAGGATTAATATTTTCTTAAAACTCACTTTTATACAAAGTGACAAAGTAATTTTTAATTAACTTTATTTTTAAGAAAATGTTTTATTAAAAAGAAAAATGGAAATTTGGATTTGGAATATTCCAAAGAATATTCCCTAAGGTATATTCCAAAGAATATTCTTTAATTTGAATTTGGCATATTCCATATGCCAAAGGAATATCCTTTGAGGGTATAAACTACCCTAGATGGCATATCCCCACTAAAGGACAAATTTGCACGGACTCCAACGCGGAGGTTCCTTAAAGGAACCCGCGGTTCCTTATTGATAAGGTACCGCGGGTAGAGATAAGGAACCGTGGATGTGTTTTACCGTTGCAATGTTGTCCTATAAATAGTGGATCATTTCCAGGTTTTCTTTTAACCCTTTTTGCACAGTTTCTTCAAAAACATCTTTAAAGCCTTGATTAGTTAGTTTAGATTAATCTTGTTTAAGATGTGATTCTCTCCTTCAATCTCTTCATCCTCTTAAGTTCAAAGAGAAGATCACTCATACATTTGTGATGTGATTAAATATGAAGTCTTGATGAAGATCATCATGTTCATCATTTTTATTTGTGTCTTGTGTAGATCCAATGTATATGTGTATACTTGGATCAATCTTGTGTAGATCCAATGTATATAGGTATACTTGGATCAATATTGTGTAGATCCAATGTATTTGTGAATACTTGGATTAGTTGTGTTAATCCATTGTATTTGTGAATACTTGGATTAAGTCTTGTGTAAATCCATTGTATATGTGTATACTTGGATTTATGTTGTGTAGATCCAAGTTACATGTGTACACTTGGATATGTGTTTTATTGAGTTGTAATAGGTAAGAGTTGTGAGTTCTCACTAAACTATAAAGTGATGTGGTTGTGTCTTGTGGGTTCTCACTAAACTATAAAGTGATGTAGTTGTGTCTAGTGAAGTTCTCACTTAGCTTCAAAGTGAAGAGTCGTGAAGATTGGTTCTACCTTTCGATTAGAACTCGACATCTAGCCTTGTGTCATAAAATGGTGAAGTAGGCAACGTTGTGAAGATTGGTTCTACCTTTCGATTAGAACTCGACATCTAGCCTTGTGTCGTTAAATGGTGAAGTGGGCAACGTTGTGTAGATTGGTCCTACCTAAGATTAGGACTCGACATCTAGCTTAGTGTCGGAAATTGTGTAAGCGACGTGTATGGTTTTCTCTGCCTTGAAAGGAGTTTTGTTGACTGGTGAAGTAACTCTCAAGTAAGGTGTACTCGAGGAGTGGAGTAGGGCGAAGAGGAGCTTCGTGACCGAACCACTATAAATCATCGTGTCGGTACTTTCCTTTACATTTATGTCTTTACTATTATAGATGTATTATATGTTGTGTGTCGTGTGCATCTCATAATCTAAACATCTAAGTTGCAGAAAAGCTAAGGCTTAGTACGTGTGTGCTTCGTATTTAGATTATGGTCAAGTGTGCATCCTTTAGTCTAAACATCTTAGTTGCGGAAAAGCTAAGGCTTAGTACGTGTGTGCTTAGTGTTTAGACTATTGCTTGATGTACACTTGATTTGATGTGTTTGTGTGTTTCCTTACTTATAGTTATTATCTATTACAAACACATCTCATATCTAGTCAAGCTTAATCGAGAATTTGATACAAATGATTGTAAAGGTTTACAACGTATCAATATTTGGCATCCACTGTAGACGGTTCTTTATTGAGCCCGCGGTTCTTTATTGATAAGGAACCGCAGTGATATTGAAGGAACCGCGACCAGTGGAATAAACGAAATGTTTTGAAAATGAACTAGAAACATAACTTGATGTGGTTCTTGGCTTTGCTACACCATGACCTACAATTAAACAATGGTATTGGCCTTACAGTCATATCACATGGACATAAGGTATGCAAAAACTCATTTCTTGCTAAAACTAGTCATTCTTAATATAACAATTTTTTCATATTAGGCTAACATTGTGTATATAGTATGACTACATGGTTTAATTAAAAATGTTAAATTATGGTTAGGTGATTCAGAGCACATACAATATGCAAGGCACATTTATGCAAATTTCAAAAAGAAATTGAGTGGCTTACAATATAAGAGATTGTTTTGGTGGGCTGCTTCCTACACAATACCAGAACATTTTCACCAGGTTATGGATGCCATCAAAAGCTAGATAATAATGCTTACACATGGTTAGTGGACAGAAACCTAAATACTTAGTGTCGTGCTTACTTTAAAATGGACAGATGTTGTGGAGCATTTGAAAATGGGATGTTTGAGAGTTTTAACTTTAGAATACTTTTGGCAAGGTGAAAACCAATTATTACAATGTTAGAGGACATCAAAATATACATCATGAAAATAATTTGGATCCTTAACAAGAAAGCAGTGGAGCACATAAATGCAATTACACCATTAGCCAAAAAAATGATAGCCTTGCGTACAATAAAACTTAGGTACAAAAACATATACTTTAACTACTTTTGAATCTAATTTTCTTAATTGATTCTAACTGTAAATTGTTTGGCTAACACATGAACTGGGTGGTGTATGAAAGTGGTTACCAAGAAGTTAAGGTCAGAAGAGATGACCATGGCTATGGTGTGAATGTTGAGAAAAAAACTGTGTGGTTGCAGGATGTGGGAGCTTATAGGTATTTCATGTGTTCATGTAGTGACTGCTTATGCTCAATTAGGGATTGATCCAGAAACAAGTGTCAGTGAATAGTATTCAAAAAAGAAATGGATTAACTGTTATCAGCATTCTATTAGACCAGTTCCTGGCAGTGGATTATGGAAGAAAACAAATCTTGGAAAAACCATTACCCCCTCGAGAAAGGAAAATGCCAGTTAGGCCAAGGAGAAAAAGGACAAGGCGTCCTTTCAAAGAATGACCATGAAATTAGTAGGATTGGTAGGGTGATGCATTGCCATAGATGTTGGGAGGCAGGACACAACATTTTTTTTAAATACACCAAATCCTAAACTAGCTAACTTCTATGATATGATGCCTTATGAACAACAAACATAAACAGGTAAGGAAGGAGGTGTAAATGGTAACCAGTCAACACAGGATGAGCCAGATCAGATGGATGACCCTATTATGCCTGCTTCAGGGACCAATGACACAACTCATGTTTCAAATATTCCAACTTCTTCATCAAGGAGTACTCCATCTGGTTCTAGAAGGCCACCAACTGCACCCAAAAAGGCTCCTCATAGTAATAAAGACAAAGGCAAAAAAACTAGAATCTGGTACAAAACAGAAATTAACACTAAAGGTAAATTTAAGACACAATTAGGTCTATTTAATTTGTTTATAGATATAAGTTAGTACACCAAAGCAATTTACCTATGTATAGGAGCATGCTGAGCTTATGGACAGAGAGGCTTTGATGGAGCACTTAAGAGCTGAAGCAGAACGAAAAGCTAAACGGGATGAAGATGATAAAAAAGGATTGAAAAAGAAGGAGCATGAAAAGAATACACTAGTGACTTCAAATCATGGGATTGTATGGACATTTATCTAAAGATAAAATCCCAAGAACTCCGGTGACAAAAAGAATAGCAGACACGAGGAAATACAATCAAGAACCAATGGATGAAATCTTTATGTCTAACCTACAAGATGTAGCAGAATACATAGATACACAACACAGACTACATGGTGATGATTTAGAATTTGAAGAACAACCACAAGAGGAACCAGAACATGATGTAAGCAACTTTATTCTAAGAGCTAAGGATAAAACCATTGGTGTATCTAGTGCTCTACTTCCTAAGAAAAGAGGCAGACCAAGAGCTAAACAAATTTCACAATCATATGATGTTGTTCCATTTAGGGCTTATCACACGAACAGGGGTAGATCTGAAAGGATAGACAAGATGAAGTCAAAGAAATTGAAATTTAATGAGGATGGAAATGGATCTACACCAAACAAGGCTCTTCATCTAAGTGATTGAAAGGTTTTAGGTGTTGTAATTTGTTGTTGTAAACTGGATGATTTTGTAATTTGTTGTTGTAAACTGGATGATTAATATGTAGGTATTTATGATGGCATTGGTCTGATGACCTAAAAATCTATACCAATCTTTTGTTAAGGATGAGCTAAGATGTTTTGTTAAGGATAAGCTAAGATGATGTGGTTGTATGTGTGATTCATTATAATGGATGCACAAATTTTCTTAACACCAACACATGTATTTGATTCCTTCAATATATGACTCGGGAATCTCCTATTTAAAGTAACATGTTTTGTTTTTAATGGTTTTTGTACTATATCTTTTCAAAAGAACTGGACCGTTTTGTCTACCTGTTGGAATATACTATATACAGCCAGCCACATAAACAAACCATATGTGGATGTCCACATGTTTTCTTTAACATAGCCAACAAAATATCCATTCCTTTATGGAACAGAAGACCATTAAACATCCTAACAGGAATAACTTGTTCTTACAAAAACCATAATAAGAAGCATACACAGTCTAGTAAATAAACTTAAAAGTTAACTTAATACATAAACAAACCATCCAAGATCATAATCACCTCGATAAGTACATAAAAATAGATATCAAACCTTGGATTTCCCCTTTCCTTTCACTTTATTCTTACCACCTTTCATGTGGCCACAATTTTTTAACCAATTCCTTTGATTTGAAAGACCAATAACATAACCATTGGGTGTGATTTTACTTTTAGCAATGGGTTTTGAAGATGCATTCACATGTATGTATCTACCTATTATATCATCATCAGGTTTAGGTGTAAATAGAAGTTTCAATTTTTGAATGTAGTTATGCAGAGCATTGTCTCTATACTTTGTCAAATCATCATTTTCAAAAGATTCCTGGGTAGAATAGCCATACCATTTCAGAAGAGCTTCGGGTATTTCATCAACATCAGATTTTTTAGAAACTTGACTTTTCTTTGATCCACCAACACCAAAAGACATAGATTTAAAAGACCTTTTACATGAATCAACACTGGGCGAGGGAGATCCATCAGTCATAGCATCATCAAAGTTTGTGTCACTACTAATTTCAATGATTCTTGCAAAAAAAACATTCGAAACAAAGGATGACTCAGAAATTTGCTGAATAAAAAGGCTATTAAATCTACACGAGACATACCTTTGCCTTTATCCATTTTTGTAATCTTAGGTTAAGTGATAATGTTTTATATATGTCTTTGTTTGACTAAAATTAGGTAAATAGTTAATGTTAAATAGGCAAATGGGTATATATAATTTATATCACTCAAAAGTGGGTGGGGGTATGCCTTAAAGAGGGTAACAATACTATCACCCACACAAAATAAAATTAGCTATGCAAGGGTGAACTAAATAAGGAACATACAAGTACTTGGTAGAGTATCCAAATTTATACAATAACACATGAACTAATAAAAAGGGAAAATTATAAGGATGGTTCACATTAATCAGATAAGGATGGATAATAATATTCATTCCAAATATAAACTGAAATTACACATGGAAATAAAAATTATAGGAACAACGCAATTGAAGCTTTTTATTCATTCATTGCATATACTAAGATTACATTACCAAGTCAAGAAAGGTAACAATGCTTAAAAACAGAACATAAACACAAACCACTAACAATAGCCTATCATAAACTTGAACTTGGCCTTGACAATATTCAAGTCCTCCTTTATGCCATTCAACATGTCTTTGTTTTGGTCATGGGGTGAACATACTTTTATGGTTGGGAATTTAATAGGTGCCAAGGGATTTGGATCAGATTGTTTTAATTGAATTAGGATTTTTAGGCAACATTTGAATCGATTCTACTAGGTGAACAGTTGGAATTAGGGTTCTTCGTTTTAGTGTTTGTAAAATGGGGGTAATATGAACGAATGGATATTAGTTGATAAAATGTGATGACGTATAGTCCCTAGCCGGGTCATGAACCCGGCCCGCGGGTACTACTCGTATCCGGCCCATCATGAATGGGTTAGAATAGTGTCATTTGAGATTATGGGTTTCGAATGAACAGTGGCCGCACTAGTCATGTGCGGCCCACAGCCTGGCATGGCCGGGTCAGGGTTAGACAGAATCACAACCTAATTAAGATTGTGTTTACCCTAAAGTATAGGATATACACTTACCATAATTAGAAGATAACAATCAACTAATTATGGTACGTATCCTTTACTTGGGGCCGAAGATTTTGTAAAAGCTCACCAGGGTTTTACCGCCTATATAAGGAACCCCCGAGGGTTCCACAAAGGTATCATATTCTTCACCCTCACATCTCACGTGCTATTAACCCTAAACCGATTACTTACTCTCAAGCTGGAGTCTAATTGTGGGATACATTCCCACGGTAAGCCTAACAGCGTGTTTCTTTTAGTGTGTAGGATCTCAAACCAAAGTTCACTTGGTGCAAGAGCCGGAACCCAGACACCCAAATTAAGCCTAATTCGGGTTAAGCTAGGATCATCTAACTTTTGTATCAACAAGTTGGCGCCATCCGTGGGACCCTACACTAAAATCAAACTTTACTGATGACGAAGGGAATCCCTTATCAAGGAAACCTAAGGAACGTCAATGCAGGGAACCGAAAATCAGGGGGAGACATCCCTGTAACCCCTACTCCACCTCTCATTGGGCAGGCCGGAGGGCCTAACAGCCGCAACACGGTTCTCCAATCCTCTGGGGGTGCAGGCATGTCCCTGAACACCCCACCACCCACTATTACCTTGGACAAACCTAAGACGGGGCCAACACCATACGCCCCCAACAAGGAAAAGCAAAGGCCACCCGCTGAAGAGATGGACCACGAGCTCGCCTCACTCGATGATGAAGACATTGAAGGCGTGCTCACACAGAACATGGACATGATCATCCCTGCCATCACGGTAAGGCTGAGTATGAGGAGGAACCTCCAATCCAAACTTAATTTTAGCGGTGCCGCATAGGACACTCCTCTTCAAACCCGAAAAGACGAAGAAGACACCAGATCGAGGAACAACCTCCACCGGAGGAACGACCATGAGCACGGAATGTCTTCGAGCGCATAGGGGATCGAATTATGCAAGAACTACAAGGGGCGCAAGGAGATTCAGATCATTCTGATGGATCTGTAGGGCGCGTAAGTTTGGAAACTCCACAGAATGATAATCGCCGCACTAGTGTGTTCAGTAGAATAGATTCGGGAGAAAAGAAAACCACCACCTCTTCTCATAAGAGCGGCTATTATAGCCAATCAAGGGGTGGAGCAGGACCGCCCTACCACGATCCTTCAGGATCTGATTCGGATGACCATCACCCACGGCGCCTTCGCACAAGGTATCCCTCCTCTGAACCATCCGACGAGGAGGGAGGACGCTACAGGCAATCTCATTATCATACGGATGATGAAGAAGATCTCTCCCTACCATGGTGTAGTGAAAGAGAAGATGCCTCCACAACCCGCATACGGAATTACTCCAAGGACAAAAAGCGTCGCATGCCGGCGTGTGTCAAAACCTACGATGGATCTGGTGACCCAGACGAACATCTCAAAGTTTTCACCGTACAAGCAAAAATTGAACGATGGTCGATGCCCATATGGTGCCAGATGTTTAATTCAACCTTGATCGGAAACACTCGCGACTAGTTTGAAAAACTCCCTCACCGGAGCATCAATAGCTTCGACGAACTACGTTTAGCGTTTAGAAGAAACTACACTCAGCGAAAGAAGTAT
The DNA here is from genome assembly GCA_025667525.1 of Glebionis coronaria. Lineage (NCBI taxonomy): Eukaryota > Viridiplantae > Streptophyta > Magnoliopsida > Asterales > Asteraceae > Glebionis > Glebionis coronaria. The sequence goes on from CM046877.1 coordinate 619,919,510, forward strand.
AGCAGGGATCCAGTCTCATTGGCGACAGTCAAGCAGATGCATGGAGAGTCCACGGAAGACTTCACAGAACATTTCAAAGAGGAATGCACGCGAATAAGAGCGTGCCCAGAAGTTATCAAGATCTCCGACTATATGCACGCCATAACTGACAGGGAACTTATCAAGCGCCTCAACGACAGGCGTCCCGCGACATTTGATGAGCTCATGAAAAGGGTTAGGAACTTTGTGGAGGGAGATACGGCCGTGTCCGCAGCCTACCCCACAAAGGGAAGCCAAAGCTTTCGATCGAACGACCAGCCGAAAAGGCAATCAAACAACCAAGGTAGCAGTAGGAGCTCGGATTACAGAAATCAAGCGAAAGGAGGGCAGTCGAACGACAAGTTCACACCTTTACCGGCACATCCTATTGACGGAAGGGGCAAACTTTCCAAGGCTGCCCCGAATGACAACTCCGGTCGACCGTCGTCAGGGGAACCGCTTTTGCGAATTCCATAACGACAAGGTTCATGGTACGAACGAATGCATTCAACTCAAGAAGCATGGAGTTGCTGATTAAATCAGGCAAGCTCAAGCATCTGGTTAAGGACTGGAAGGACGGGAAAGATAACAAAAAGAATGATAAAATAATATTTCTAGAAGGACAAGCCTACAACCATATTTATGGTTCAGTCGTGGCAGCGCAGGAAAAAGCAGAAAATTAGCCAGAAATTCTCTCGCAACAAGGAAATCTCATTCCCTGCTATCACGACAACTAGCGTGGCAGACGCGCCTCTCACAGTTGAGGTGAATATTGGAAGCCACAACGTCCGCCACATGTATGTTGATGGAGGATCATCCGCGGAGATACTCTATGAACACTGTTTCATACAGTTGAAACCATATATCAAAAGCCAACTAATGCCAGCCATGTCACCGCTTATTGGTTTTAGCGGAGATACCATTTGGCCAATAGGGCAGTTATGATTGTTAGTAACTATCAGAGATAAAGAACATTCAACCACAGCATGGATGAACTTTATGGTTATACGCTCGCATTCTCCATACAATGGTATCATCGGAGGCCGGGAATACTGGCCATACGGGCAGTCACGTCTACAGCACACGGCATGCTGAAGTTCCCAGTTGAGGGGGAATCATCACTATCTTCAATTCGATAGTACCAACATCGGAATGTCATGCGGCCACAACACCAATACAACCAACTCCTAGGAAGGAAGGTTTACCCCCCGCAAATTGGAAGGTGGCTATCCACACTGATTACCCATAACAAGAACTGGCCATCGGAGGAACTCTCTCCGATAAAGGTAGGAACGCTATGTGCTCCCTCCTTAAGGCAAACCTTGACGTGATCGCATGGGAACTAAAGCACATGATAGGCGTGCCACGCTCAATCACGGAACACAAGCTTCAGATCCGCCCCGGGTATCCTCCGATGAGGCAAAAGAAGCGCGGCCAAGCTCCAGAGCGCAGCCAGGTTATACTAGACGAAGTAAAAAAACTGGTTGAGGCAGGAATCATGCGGGAGGTTTATTACCACGAGTGGCTCTCCAATCCGGTTATGGTTAAGAAACATGATGGAAGCTAGCGCATGTGCGTGGATTTCACTGACTTGAACAAAGCGTGTCCGCAAGACTGCTATCCATTATCGAAAATTGACTAGAAGGTCGAATCCCTATGTGGGTACCCATTAAAGTGTTTCTTGGACGCATATAAAGGTTACCACCAGATTCAGATGTCGGAGGAGGACGAGGAGAAGACGACATCCCATACCAGTCAGGGCGTGTATTGTTATACAAAAATTCCGTTTGGACTCATGAATGCAGGCGCGACATATCAACGACTTGTTGATAAAGCGTTCGACTCACAAATTGGCCGTAACCTTGAAGTCTATGTTGATGACTTGGTTATAAAAAGCCACACCGAGGACGAGCTCCTCCGCAACGTCCAGGAGACATTCGATACCTTGAGAAAAATGAACATGAACTTGAATCCTAAAAAATGCACATTTGGGGCAACTAAAAGAAAGTTCTTAGGATACATGATAGACCCAAACGGCATCAAGCTGTGCCCTGAGAAAACTGAGTTCGTGATACAGTTACCATCTCCTCGGACCCTGAAGGAGGTGCAATCACTTTATGTAAAGTTGGTCGGGCTTAACAGGTTCCTCTTTAAATCCGCAGAGATGTCACTTCCTCTGTTCAAAACACTCAAGAAGTGCTTAAAGAAAGGGCATTTTTGCTGGACAAGAGAGGCGGAGGAGGCATTTCGACAGCTTAAGCATCGCCTAGCGGCCCTTCCAATGCTTGTCGCCCCGCTACCCAATGAGGAGCTAATCATGTACCTATCCGCTACACACGAAGCAATAAGCGTCGTCCTGATGACTGGCCGGGACGCAGTTCAAACTCCAGTCTACTTCATAAGTAGAGCATTGCAAGGACCGGAGTTGAATTATTCCCCGATGGAGAAGTTGGTCTTATCATTGGTTTATGCCGCGAAAAGGTTGCTTCGCTACTTTCAGGCGTACCTAATTGTGGTCATCACGGACTAACCAATAAAACAGATCATCTCAAGACCAGACGTAGCAGGAAGGCTGCAGAAGTGGAGCGTCCTACTTGGGGAACACACATCTCATATAGACCACAGACAACCATCAAGGGTCAAATCTTGGCCGACTTCATTATTGAGAAACCTGACGAGGATGTACCAATGTCCCCAAAGGACGAAATCCTAAAAGAACCATGGGTTCTGTTCACCAATGGATCTTCATGTACGGATGGGTCAGGGGCAGGTCTCATACTCACAAATCCAGAAGGCATGAAGTTTACTTATGCCTTGCGCTTTGAGTTCACAGCCACAAACAATGAGGCGGAATACGAAGCATTGATTGTAGGCTTGAAAATAGCGGCCAAAATGGGCGTACGTAACCTTGAGGCCTATGTTGACTCGCGGCTTGTCGCGAACCACATCCTGGGGGGTTATGAAGCCAAGGAGGACAACATGATCCAGTATCTGGAAAAGGTCAAGTCACTCATCTCCGGATTTGGAAAGTTTACTATCAAGCAAGTACCAAGAGGCGAGAATAAGAAGGCGGATGCCCTTAGCAAGATTGCATCCATGAGCTTCGCCCATCTATCCAAACAAGTGTTGGTGGAAATACTTAAGGATAAATCCATTAAAGGAGAGGGGGTCACAACGATAGTCGATGAGAAGGGACCTACGTGGATGACCCCAATCATTAGCTATTTGACGGAAGAGACTCTCCATGATGACGAGACAAAGGCGCGTGATACTAGTGTTTTGCAATTGGGTTCTTGATTTTAGTTCTCGGTATCTCCTCGAATTGATCTCGGCTCTAAGTGGAATGATTTGTTCTTGGTTAATAAAAAGGGTGTTGGTTTGTTTATCTATTTTAAACTAATGACAAATAAGTAAGTGTCGAAGAGTAGAATTAAAGATTTAAAAGATGAAACTAAAAATACGAGTTTAAAGATAAATGCTTGAAAACTTAAAGGGAAGATTAGAAAAAATACTTGGACAATGAATAAAACTAACACTTGAAAGCTTTGCAAAAATATGAACTTAGTTGGAAAATACTAAAAGAAAGTAAGATCGGAATATAGCAAAACAACTCAAATCGGAATAATCTAAAATGGAGTGATCGGAATATATTCCGATCAAATGATCGGAATGTTGGAGAATGACTACTGATCGGAATGTTGGAAAAAGAGTCTCAATCGGAATGTTTCAAAACTCTCATTAATCGGAATACCCAAAAGCATAACAATCGGAATAAGCCAAGATTGAGCCAGATCGGAATATTGCCAAAGAAGCACAATCGGAATGATTGGAAATAAGCTGCAATCGGAATATGGTAAAAAGGGGTAAATCGGAATCTCAAAACCCTTTTCCGATCAATACGATCGGAAAAAGGGTGCTGCTGGTCGGAATGCTCAAATCGGAAAGGGGTTTATAACCCTTTCCGATTACCCACTTTGATCCAAAAAATAAGCAAGGTGAATAAGCTATGGAATAAGCTTATCACCACAACTAGCACGAATCTAATAAGAAGCAGATTTAATAAGCACTAAAAACAACTTATCTAAACTTCAAATAAGCAAAAACATAAATCAAATGATAAAAAGATAAACTTTTTAAGAAAACTTTAGATCAAATAAGCATTAAGATGAAAACAAATCAAGGATGAACATGAATCAAAGAGAAGCAAAGTAAGAAAGGGAGAAGAAGATGATTAAAGATAAGAACTTGATTAAAAGAAAAGATTCCAAAATAAAAAGACTTACTTCAATTGAAGAAATTAAAAGTGCATAACATGAAATTAAATTACAAGAAATTAAATGACAAGAAATAAAAATGGTGGAAGTGTGGCTTGTCAAGCCACCCACAACATGAAAATGAAACTAGGATCATCTATATATAGGGGTGATTAGGGAGGAGCTTAGGAAGCTTCCTCCCTCTTTCCTCTTTGCCTTAATTGCACACTTAAGTCCTTTTCTTCTTTATCTTTTGTTAATCTTGGACTTTGTCTTGGGATTTCTTTAACTCGTCTTGATTTTTCTTTATAAATAAGACTCGAGTTCTTCGGCTTTTTAGTAAACTTCCGTCCTTTGACTTTTTCTTCGATAAATCTTCAGAATTGGTCTTGGACTTCCGTTCTTTTTCCACTCTTGATCTTTCGACTTCATCTTTCGTCTTTTTCTTCGATAAAAGCCCGTGAATGCCGTGTTTTCTCCACTTTTCACCTTTTCGTCCTAAATCACAACAAAAACACAAACCACGCATAATTCCGACATAAATGACATAAAATACACGTTTTGGCTCGGTTATTATTGTAATTAAGTGGTAAAAGGATGGGTATTTTCACACCTATCAAATCCCCTACACTTAACCATTGCAATGTCCTCATGCAATGCATTAGTTACAAAGCACGTTTTACATTTTCCATCATAATCAACCTACCTTGGCCTTTATTAAACAACTAAGGAAAATAAAAAAGATAGAAAATAACAAGATGCAACAAGGAAGAAACTTGTAAAGAAATCTAAGACTTACATTAGGGCTTGTGTGTCATGAATGTTCATCACCCTCAAGTTTCACGTTCCCCATGCCAAGCTTAAAAACAAGATCATTGTTAGTACAAGTTAGCATAACAAACATTTACTCATGTGGTTCAATTAATCACTTAAACTCCCTTATTCCTACGAGTATCTCTTATATTTTATTGATGTCTTGAATGATCACGAGGATGCATTGTTGACTTATTTCGATAATTTATTTAGGCTGAAAGCAAAGTAGGACGATTTGATCAATAGTTAGCTAAAGGACAAAATCTCTTAAAACTGCTTCTCGGGATATCAAAAAGTTCATATCTTGGCATAACTTGGTTCACGATTTGAGACCTTTCTCGGGCCGATATTTGGCATGTACTTCATACTTCATATCTTCGAGAGACGTTTTTGAGATAATGGTCTTCTCTTGGAGACTTTTGAGGGGTACTCCAGCTTTGTTGACCACGACTTCATGATTATTTCTTCAATCTCTAATTGGGATTTTGAGATACAACGATCCGCCTCCTTTTCGGACTTGGATCTATTTATCCTCATACCTTGTTAGGGTCTTTTTGGATAGACTTCTCCATGATCTTTATTGGAGTTGATTGCTTTTCGTCGTGAGTCTTGATCCTTCATATTGATTTTGGGAATAATGCTTTTCACATCACTTTGGATCTTCAGCAATAAAATTGAATCCTCATGCCTTGTTAGGGCCTTTTCGGACTCGCCAATCTTCGCGCCCCGCTTCATAAGTTATGCCTTGGCTATGAACTCTTATCATTACCGAGCAACTTTTAAACGATCTTGGGCTAGAAGCTAAGTAACTTTTCAAATCGTACGAACTTACTTATTGCATTTATTTATTTACAAGCGAGGGGAGAAAAAGATCATAATTAACTCACATAAGTTAATGAAAGAATACCAAACTTGTAACCAACTCCATCATTTCTCGTTCTCCACAATTTAAAATCTCAAGGAATGAGACTCGTGGATGCTTAGCCCAATAAACCAATTAAGGTCTACACGGTTAAGGATACTAGCTAGAGTGAACTTGGATAAGTAAACTCGGGTTGAGTCAAAAACTTCACAACGGGCCTAATATATCTAAGATAACTAAACTTGTTAAAACCATTTTATTAAAATAAGAGAAAAATAGCAAAAATAAAGGGAACTACAACTAGGCCAAAATAGATTAAAAATTTTGAAAAATGTCGAAAAATCGATTTTCCGGTTAAAATGAGGACAAATACAAGGAAAAGGCCACTTAACTTCGATAGAAGTCCCCCCTACACTTAATATAAACATTGTCCTCAATGTTTAAGCATGTGGGAGTAAACTCCCCTACACTTAGGACATTGTGCACTTTGTTTAAATCTTGCTAAGGAAGAGACAACTAAAGAGATTCATATTTTAATATTGAGAAATATAAAATTGTGAATTGAAAAGAGTTTAGGATAGAACCGGGAAGAAGGGAACACGGAATCACGGTTCGTCAAAAGTCATCAAGAGTGTGTTTTTGAAGATCTAATCCCTGCACATGATAAGAAAGAAAGCAAGAAATACCACGGGGCTCCCCCTACACTTATGGTGAAAATAGATAGATAATTGGGTTGCCTCCCAAAAAGCGCTTGTTTTTGTTAACCGAGTCACGAGCCTGACTCATCCCCGAATTAAATGGTCCATGGGGAAGCCTCGAATGTGATACCGGGATCAAAGACCTTGTCCTTGTTCCCGGAGGACATCAACAAAGGAGAGGCGGGAGGATAAGTCTTGAATGGTAGGAAAGTCTGCTCAATATAAGAAAATCAAGTGAAATCCAGATTGACGGGAGGTGGGGTGGGTAAGGGAATTACATTGTCATCCTCCAAAGACAATGGATGCAGACCAATTGGCAAAGCCGTAAAGTTATCAATAATAGAATGGTCCATGTCACCTCCCGGGTCAAAGCATTTATCCTCATGAAAGTAGATCTTGTGAATATCATCGTGGATAAGGAGTGTAGAAACTCGGTTGAAATGATCACGATCAAGTACGAAACCATCATTCATTTGTGGGGATTGTTGATAAGGTAAATCCTCACGAATGTGGTAAACGTAATTCTCATAAGAGGAGTGTTGATTAGGTAACTCCTCGAGAATAGGATGTTTGGGCATGTTAGTTGGTTCGTCATTATTATGAAAAATAAGACGTTCCAACTCATCAAGTTCGGCATCGATGTTGGAAAAGTCGACCTCGCTTGTAGGAGGAAGCAGAGGTAAAAGAGCTAGCTCTCGGTCGATAATTTCCTCAATCTCGGGCTCGAAGACGAAATCATCATACTCACCACATGTTGAACTCTTGTTGGGAAAATCAATTAGCGCTTGTGGATTTGTGATTATGTGATCAATGACTGTTAAATCGACCTCGTCCTTAAGCTCCGCAAAAGTCGGCACATCACACAGATTTTCCGGAATATCTGCGGGCTCACTTGGGATGACGACAAGTTCCTCGACACGAGACTTTAGGAATTTGTCCGATTCAGTTGCCGAGATAACGTCAATATGCTAATCCTCCATGATGAGAGAGCCAACGGGCTCCTCGGGTGTGATAGCAATAGACGAAGGAGGAAGGGAAGAAGTCTTACTTTGCTTTAGAAATTCCTCCTCGTCGAAAATAACCTCAATATCGTCATCGCTCTCCTCATTACCTAAAGGGCCAATAATAAGCTCAGGGATATGAATACTCGTCTGATCTCGCTGCTGTAAAAATGACTCCATACAAGTTTGCAGCGTGTGTAAAAGCTCTTTGCTTTGTTCTTGAAAAGCTATAGCAAGATCGTTTCTTCGTTCTTGAAAGGCTGTAGCAAGATCGTCAATTGGTTCTTGGTAACTCATCTCTTGACGAGGCTGATGATCAATTGGGTATTGCAGGGGTTGGTCAAAACTGGAAGGGGTATAATTATAGTAATTTTGATCCCCTGTAGGGCAGTGAAAACTTTCGTGAGGACCCCCACAGTTGTTGCAAAACGGGTGAGGAAAAAGACTGGGTGCGTCTTGTGGATAGCTATTTTCATTGTCATAATTGTACCCCGGTTCTTGCCCGTGACCATACGGGTATCGAACCGGGCACGAAACATGCCAATGAGAATCACTTCCACAATAGATGCACGGGGGAACAGGATGTGGGTTCAAAAAGAATGAATTAGTCGAGTTGCACAAGGGACAAAATCCGAATTGTGTGTTTTCGATATCGTTTCTGCACCGCTCACATGTACACCATTGACAAGAGTCGTTCCCGTACAGTTGTCTCCCACACCCGACGCAATGGACATAAAAATCCATGGAGAAAGATAGATAAGCAAGAAGAATATTTTTGGTGCAAAACTTTGAAAAAGAAATGCTTTTTAAGATTTTTCAAATGTTTTTGGATTTTTTTTTATTTTTTTTTTTGAAAATTTTTGACTCGAAAAAATAACGTTAACAAGTGAACGGATCCCAAAAGCCAACGCGTCTCTCACAAAAAACCGTTAATCTTCACGAAAAGAGCCGGCAGCGGCGCCATTTGATACTAGTGTTGTGCAATTGGGTTCTTGATTTTAGTTCTCGGTATCTCCTCGAATTGATCTCGGCTCTAAGTGGAATGATTTGTTCTTGGTTAATAAAAAGGGTGTTGGTTTGTTTATCTATTTTAAACTAATGACAAATAAGTAAGTGTCGAAGAGTAGAATTAAAGATTTAAAAGATGAAACTAAAAAGACGAGTTTAAAGATAAATGCTTGAAAACTTAAAGGGAAGATTAGAAAAAAATACTTGGACAATGAATAAAACTAACACTTGAAAGCTTTGCAAAAATATGAACTTAGTTGGAAAATACTAAAAGAAAGTAAAATCGGAATATAGCAAAACAACTCAAATCGAAATAATCTAAAATGGAGTGATCGGAATATATTCCGATCAAATGATCGAAATGTTGGAGAATGACTACTGATCGGAATGTTGGAAAAAGAGTCTCAATCGGAATGTTTCAAAACTCTCATTAATCGGAATACCCAAAAGCATAACAATCGGAATAAGCCAAGATTGAGTCAGATCGTAATATTGCCAAAGAAGCACAATCGGAATGATTGGAAATAAGCTGCAATCGGAATATGGTAAAAAGGGGTAAATCGGAATCTCAAAACCCTTTTCCGATCAATACGATCGGAAAAAGGCTGCTGCTGGTCGGAATGCTCAAATCGGAAAGGGGTTTATAACCCTTTCCGATTACCCACTTTGATCCGAAAAATAAGCAAGGTGAATAAGCTATGGAATAAGCTTATCACCACAACTAGCACGAATCTAATAAGAAGCAGATTTAATAAGCCCTAAAAACAACTTATCTAAACTTCAAATAAGCAAAAACATAAATCAAATGATAAAAAGACAAACTTTTTAAGAAAACTTTAGATCAAATAAGCATTAAGATGAAAACAAATCAAGGATGAACATGAATCAAAGAGAAGCAAAGTAAGAAAGGGAGAAGAAGATGATTAAAGATAAGAACTTGATTAAAAGAAAAGATTCCAAAATAAAAAGACTTACTTCAATTGAAGAAATTAAAAGTACATAACATGAAATTAAATTGCAAGAAATTAAATGACAAGAAATGAAAATGGTGGAAGTGTGGCTTGTCAAGCCACCCACAACATGAAAATGAAACTAGGATCATCTATATATAGGGGTGATTAGGGAGGAGCTTAGGAAGCTTCCTCCCTCTTTCCTCTTTGCCTTAATTGCACACTTAAGTCCTTTTCTTCTTTATCTTTTGTTAATCTTGGACTTTGTCTTGGGATTTCTTTAACTCGTCTTGATTTTTCTTTATAAATAAGACTCGAGTTCTTCAGCTTTTTAGTAAACTTCCGTCCTTTGACTTTTTCTTCGATAAATCTTCAGAATTGGTCTTGGACTTCCGTTCTTTTTCCACTCTTGATCTTTCGACTTCATCTTTTGTCTTTTTCTTCGATAAAAGCCCGTGAATGCCGTGTTTTCTCCACTTTTCACCTTTTTCGTCCTAAATCATAACAAAAACACAAACCACGCATAATTCCGACATAAATGACTTAAAATACACGTTTTGGCTCGGTTATTATTGTAATTAAGTGGTAAAAAGGATGGGTGTTTTCACACATATCAAATCCCCTACACTTAACCATTGCAATGTCCTCATGCAATGCATTAGTTACAAAGCACGTTTTACATTTTCCATCATAATCAACCTACTTTGGCCTTTATTAAACAACTAAGGAAAATAAAAAAGATAGAAAATAACAAGATGCGACAAGGAAGAAACTCGTAAAGAAATCTAAGACTTACATTAGGGCTTGTGTGTCATGAATGTTCATCACCCTCAAGTTTCACGTTCCCCATGCCAAGCTTAAAAACAAGATCATTGTTAGTACAAGTTAGCATAACAAACATTTACTCATGTGGTTCAATTAATCACTTAAACTTCCTTATTCCTACGAGTATCTCTTATATTTTATTGATGTCTTGAATGATCACGAGGATGCATTGTTGACTTATTTTGATAATTTATTTAGGCTGAAAGCAAAGTAGGACGATTTGTTCCATAGTTAGCTAAAGGACAAAATATTTTAAAACTACTTCTCGGGATATCAAAAAGTTCATATCTTGGCATAACTTGGTTCACGATTTGAGACCTTTCTCGGGCCGATATTTGGCATGTACTTCATACTTCATATCTTCGAGAAACGTTTTTGAGATAATGGTCTTCTCTTGGAGACTTTTGAGGGGTACTCCAGCTTTGTTGACCACAACTTCATGATTATTTCTTCAATCTCTAATTGAGATTTTGAGATACAACGATCCGCCTCCTTTTCGGACTTGGATCTATTTATCCTCATACCTTGTTAGGGTCTTTTCGGATAGACTTCTCCATGATCTTTATGGGAGTTGATTGCTTTTCGTCGTGAGTCTTGATCCTTCATATTGATTTTGGGAATAATGCTTTTCACATCACTTTGGATCTTCAACAATAAAATTTAATCCTCATGCCTTGTTAGGGCCTTTTCGGACTCGCCAATCTTCGCGCCCCGCTTCATAAGTTATGCCTTGGCTATGAACTCTTATCATTACCGAGCAACTTTTAAACGATCTTGGGCTAGAAGCTAAGTAACTTTTCAAATCGTACGACCTTACTTATTGCATTTATTTATTTACAAGCGAGGGAGAAAAAGATCATAATTAACTCACATAAGTTAATGAAAGAATACCAAACTTGTAACCAACTCCATCATTTCTCGTTCTCCACAATTTAAAATCTCAAGGAATGAGACTCGTGGATGCTTAGCCCAATAAACCAATTAAGGTCTACACGGTTAAGGATACTAGCTAGAGTGAACTTGGATAAGTAAACTCGGGTTGAGTCAAAAAATTCACAACGAGCCTAATATATCTAAGATAACTAAACTTGTTAAAACCATTTTATTAAAATAAGAGAAAAATAGCAAAAATAAAGGGAACTACAACTAGGCCAAAATAGATTAAAAATTTTGAAAAATGTCGAAAAATCGATTTTCCGGTTAATGAGGACAAATACAAGGAAAAGGCCACTTAACTTCGATAGAAGTCCCCCCTACACTTAATATAAACATTGTCCTCAATGTTTAAGCATGTAGGAGTAAACTCCCCTACACTTAGGACATTGTGCACTTTGTTTAAATCTTGCTAAGGAAGAGACAACTAAAGAGATTCCTATTTTAATATTGAGAAATATAAAATAGTGAATCGAAAAGAGTTTAGGATAGAACCGGGAAGAAGGGAACACGGAATCACGGTTCGTCAAAAGTCATCAAGAGTGTGTTTTTGAAGCTCTAATCCCTACACATGATAAGAAAGAAAGCAAGAAATACCACGGGGCCCCCTACACTTATGGTGAAAATAGATAGATAATTTGGTTGCCTCCCAAAAAGCGCTTGTTTTTGTTAACCAAGTCACGAGCCTGACTCGTCTCTGAATTAAATGGTCCATGGGGAAGCCTCGAATGTGATACCGGGATCAAAGACCTTGTCCTCGTTCCCGGAGGACATCAACAAAGGAGAGGCGGGAGGAGAAGTCTTGAATGGTAGGAAAGTCTGCTCAATATAAGAAAATCAAGTGAAATCCAGATTGACGGGAGGTGGGGTGGGTAAGGGAATTACATTGTCATCCTCCAAAGACAATGGATGCAGACCAATTGGCAAAGCCGTAAAGTTATCAATAATAGAATGGTCCATGTCACCTCCCGGGTCAAAGCATTTATCCTCATGAAAGTAGATCTTGTGAATATCATCGTGGATAAGGAGTGTAGAAACTCGGTTGAAATGATCACGATCAAGTACGAAACCATCATTCATTTGTGGGGATTGTTGATAAGGTAAATCCTCACGAATGTGGTAAACGTAATTCTCATAAGAGGAGTGTTGATTAGGTAACTCCTCGAGAATAGGATGTTTGGGCATGTTAGTTGGTTCGTCATTATTATGAAAAATAAGACGTTCCAACTCATCAAGTTCGGCATCGATGTTGGAAAAGTCGACCTCGCTTGTAGGAGGAAGCAGAGGTAAAAGAGCTAGCTCTCGGCCGATAATTTCCTCAATCTCGGGCTCGAAAACGAAATCATCATACTCACCACATGTTGAACTCTTGTTGGGAAAATCAATTATCGCTTGTGGATTTGTGATTATGTGATCAATGACTGTTAAATCGACCTCGTCCTTAAGCTCCACAAAAGTCGGCACATCACACAGATTTTCCGGAATACCTGCGGGCTCACTTGGGATGACGACAAGTTCCTCGACACGAGACTTTAGGAATTTGTCCGATTCAGTTGCCGAGATAACGTCAATATGCTCATCCTCCATGATGAGAGAGCCAACGGGCTCCTCGGGTGTGATAGCAATAGACGAAGGAGGAAGGGAAGAAGTCTTACATTGATTTAGAAATTCCTCCTCGTCGAAAATAACCTCAATATCGTCATCGCTCTCCTCATTACCTAAAGGGCCAATAATAAGCTCAGGGATATGAGTACTCGTCTGATCTCGCTGCTGTAAAAATGACTCCATACAAGTTTGCAGCGTGTGTAAAAGCTCTTTGCTTTGTTCTTGAAAAGCTATAGCAAGATCGTTTCTTTGTTCTTGAAAGGCTGTAGCAAGATCGTCAATTGGTTCTTGGTAACTCATCTCGTGACGAGGCTGATGATCAATTGGGTATTGCAGGGGTTGGTCAAAACTGGAAGGGGTATAATTATAGTAATTTTGATCCCCTGTAGGGCAGTGAAAACTTTCGTGAGGACCCCCATAGTTGTTGCAAAACGGGTGAGGAAAAAGACTGGGTGCGTCTTGTGGATAGCTATTTTCATTGTCATAATTGTACCCCGGTTCTTGCCCGTGACCATACGGGTATCGAACCGGGCACGAAACATGCCAATGAGAATCACTTCCACAATAGATGCACGGGGGAACAGGATGTGGGTTCAAAAAGAATGAATTAGTCGAGTTGCACAAGGGACAAAATCCGAATTGTGTGTTGTCGATATCGTTTCCGCACCGCTCACATGTACACGATTGACAAGAGTCGTTCCCGTACAGTTGTCTCCCACACCCGACGCAATGGATATAAAAATCCATGGAGAAAGATAGATAAGCAAGAAGAATATTTTTGGTGCAAAACTTTGAAAAAGAAATGCTTTTTAAGATTTTTCAAATGTTTTTGGATTTTTTTTTTTTTTTTTTTTTGAAAATTTTTGACTCGAAAAAATAACGTTAACAAGTGAACGGATCCCAAAAGCCAACGCGTCTCTCACAAAAAACCGTTAATCTTCACGAAAAGAGCTGGCAGCGGCGCCATTTGATACTAGTGTTGTGCAATTGGGTTCTTGATTTTAGTTCTCGGTATCTCCTCGAATTGATCTCGGCTCTAAGTGGAATGATTTGTTCTTGGTTAATAAAAAGGGTGTTGGTTTGTTTATCTATTTTAAACTAATGACAAATAAGTAAGTGTCGAAGAGTAGAATTAAAGATTTAAAAGATGAAACTAAAAAGACGAGTTTAAAGATAAATGCTTGAAAACTTAAAGGGAAGATTAGAAAAAATACTTGGACAATGAATAAAACTAACACTTGAAAGCTTTGCAAAAATATGAACTTAGTTGGAAAATACTAAAAGAAAGTAAGATCGGAATATAGCAAAACAACTCAAATCGGAATAATCTAAAATGGAGTGATCGGAATATATTCCGATCAAATGATCGGAATGTTGGAGAATGACTACTGATCGGAATGTTGGAAAAAGAGTCTCAATCGGAATGTTTCAAAACTCTCATTAATCGGAATACCCAAAAGCATAACAATCGGAATAAGCCAAGATTGAGTCAGATCGTAATATTGCCAAAGAAGCACAATCGGAATGATTGGAAATAAGCTGCAATCGGAATATGGTAAAAAGGGGTAAATCGGAATCTCAAAACCCTTTTCCGATCAATACGATCGGAAAAAGGGTGCTGCTGGTCGGAATGCTCAAATCGGAAAGGGGTTTATAACCCTTTCCGATTACCCACTTTGATCCGAAAAATAAGCAAGGTGAATAAGCTATGGAATAAGCTTATCACCACAACTAGCACGAATCTAATAAGAAGCAGATTTAATAAGCACTAAAAACAACTTATCTAAACTTCAAATAAGCAAAAACATAAATCAAATGATAAAAAGATAAACTTTTTAAGAAAACTTTAGATCAAATAAGCATTAAGATGAAAACAAATCAAGGATGAACATGAATCAAAGAGAAGCAAAGTAAGAAAGGGAGAAGAAGATGATTAAAGATAAGAACTTGATTAAAAGAAAAGATTCCAAAATAAAAAGACTTACTTTAATTGAAGAAATTAAAAGTGCATAACATGAAATTAAATTGCAAGAAATTAAATGACAAGAAATAAAAATGGTGGAAGCGTGGCTTGTCAAGCCACCCACAACATGAAAATGAAACTAGGATCATCTATATATAGGGGTGATTAGGGAGGAGCTTAGGAAGCTTCCTTCCTCTTTCCTCTTTGCCTTAATTACACACTTAAGTCCTTTTCTTCTTTATCTTTTGTTAATCTTGGACTTTGTCTTGGGATTTCTTTAACTCGTCTTGATTTTTCTTTATAAATAAGACTCGAGTTCTTCGGCTTTTTAGTAAACTTCCGTCCTTTGACTTTTTCTTCGATAAATCTTCAGAATTGGTCTTGGACTTCCGTTCTTTTTCCACTCTTGATCTTTCGACTTCATCTTTCGTCTTTTTCTTCGATAAAAGCCCGTGAATGCCGTGTTTTCTCCACTTTTCACCTTTTCGTCCTAAATCACAACAAAAACACAAACCACGCATAATTCCGACATAAATGACATAAAATACACGTTTTGGCTCGGTTATTATTGTAATTAAGTGGTAAAAAGGATGGGTGTTTTCACACCTATCAGCGCGTCGCATCCGCAGGAAGTCACAACAGTTTGAACTACGCGACGGTGTCTTGTACAAACGCTCATTCTTACAGTCGTGGTTACGATGTGTTGGCCCACGCCAAGCCAGTTATGTGATCAGCGAAATTCATGAAGGGTCGTGCGGCATGCACGCCGGTCCTAAATCCATGGTGGCAAGAGCTTTACACATAGGGTATTACTGGCCAACCATGCATCAAGATGCACGCAACTTGATCCTCAAGTGCAGCGATTGTCAGGTACATAGGCTAATGTCGCGCCATCCACAACAAGAGCTAACACCTATCACAACCCATTACCATTTTACAAATGGGGAATCGACATAGTGGGGCCTTTCCCCGTGTCAGCTGGAGGCGTTAAGTTCTTGATCGTGGTCATGGACTACTTCACTCGCTGGATAGAAGCTAAGGCGGTTGCTACAATCACTGCAAACAAGTAAAAAAGTTTGTTTGGGAAAACATTGTATGTCGTTTTGGTTTACCAGGTGAGATTATCTCGGACAATGGGAAACAGTTTGCGGACAATCCATTCAAGGATTAGTGCGCGATGCTGAACATAAAACGGCGCTTCGCATCAGTCAAGCATCCGCAAACCAATGATTTGGTTGAACGGTCGAATAGAAGCCTAGGTGAAGGAATAAAAGCGCGCTTATACGAGAGAAGCGCCAAGTGGGTGGACGAGTTACCACATGTCTTATGGGCACATAGAACGATGATTAAAACGGCTAATGGGGATACTCCATTTGCATTAGCCTATGGAACTGAGTCAGTCATACCAACAGAGATTAGAATGCCAACAATCCGTACGTTGGAGGTTAATGTCGTCACGAACGATGAGGAACTCAGGGTCAACTTAGACTTGTTAGAGGAAAAAAGGGAGATAGCAGCCATCAATGAAGCTAAAGCTAAGGCGCGGATGAAAGCATATTACGACTCCAAAGTTAAGGGAATTTCCTTTCGACCGGTGGATTTTGTCTATCGTTCAAACGAGGCAAGTCATATAGAGAACACTGGGAAATTAGGCCCAAGGTGGGAAGGACCGTACGAAGTCATAGAAGCTTTGGGGCTAGGTGCGTACAAGTTACGTGACATGGATGGTCATGATTTGGATCGTACATGGAACATCTGCAATCTTAAAAAGTGTTATCTCTAAAAGGCTACGACCTTCGCATGGACATTTGGTTGTACACAACTCCAATACAGATCCATGTAATTTTGTTTCTTATGTTTTCTAGGCTATATTTGTCTTAGGATTTTATTATCTTGTCAAAAACGTAACCGCTATAATAAACGTCGTGGTGCCTAGCTAGCTCCACGACTGAGTTCTTGTGCAAACTAATGTTCTTTTATACTTAGGATTATTTTTTGTCATTTGTGTGCTTAGTATTATTTCTTGTTCATATTCATTCATCAGCCGTACATGTACTATACGCTTTCATGAGGAGCAAGAGGATTGAGTGAACCTAATAATTCAACTTGTCGAGTAAGAGGGATGCAACCCTCGCGACCACAGATCATGTAAACCTTACTAGACACCTTATTCACAAGACGTTGTAATAAGTTTCCACATATCATACTTATATAAGGACGGACATGATTCAACCACACAGTGCACGTCTAGTAACATATAGACTTGGTCTTTGTATAAGTCGTAATACATCAAGCGGGGATAATTTAATCTAATGGATATATAAGTATCTATAAAAAAGACAAGTTTCAAACACATACATTTAAGTGTCGTGGACATCCACGACCAAAGGGGTTACAATACAAAATGTTACACAGTTCATTAAAATTGTTTATAAGTGCGAATGCTGTGGACATCCGCGGACGAATGTTACAAAATGTGAGTTAATGTTTGATACATACAAGTACAATCATTGGGGAAGCATAGATTCCCCAAGCCCCTTCCTTTGTTACGTCAGCGATTCTAATGAAGATCCTTCAGGAACCCATTGTTCTCTAACAACAAGGTGGTACCCATGCCTGGTCGGGGCTGTCACAGGAACTCCATCAGACCTAGGCAGATGGGCAGACCCTGCAGTAGGGGTGCGTCATATAATGTGAATCCCTTTCTTCCCTATTGTACGGTCCACGTTGGCTTTGATAGCCTTTTCCAATCTTTTCTCTCCCTTGAGGGCCCATGGGTTCTCGGGACGATCCAACGGTTAACAAAGGAGATATCGCTGTTTGAAAACGGCTACGCAGGGAGATCCGACCATAAAACCCTAAACGGGTTTTTCTTCTTTTTCACCATTCTTTGACTCGAACACCTTGTTGGTCCTAGAATCGAGAGCCACCCGCTCTGATACCAAATGTGGAAACCATATTCATGGATCGATTAAGCTTACTAGGATAATCAACGTTCATATGATAAACATAGCGGAATTAGAACATTGATTACGAACAAGGTGTTTCTTTTCCAACGTTTACTTGTATTAAACTTCAAACGATTACAAGTAACAAACCTAGACGTGTTTACAAGGTTACACACGTCTAGAACACACGACTCAACTTTAAGACTACATTGTGAATGATTGAATGAATAAACCTATGCATGGTGTGTATTTATATACTACACATAACCCTCTTTACAAGAAATCTATTTACACTATAAGTCCCTCCATCTTTTGCCAATAAGTCCTCCTTGTTGTATGAAAGGGCTCTATATTCTTGTAAATCTTGATAATTGCATATAAGTCCTTCTTGTTTCATTATTCTTGATTTGTCTCATCAAATTAATTCCCAACATCTAACCACTCAGAGAGACTCAGTTCTCTGAGTTTAAAGTCATTGTTGACCTTGTAGTTGGTTAGCTCATTGTTTCTGTAAAGGGTCATCACCACCTTTTTATCTTTATACGTGTAGCAGGTATACTTGGTGATTTGCCCAGGCTCAGCTCTTTTGTTCACAATCCTCTTATATTCTTTTTGAAGATTGCTTCTCTTTGCTTCAAGTTCATTGAATTTGTTCAACTGAGCTTCCTTAACAGCTGGTGAGAGCAGTTTGTTCAGAGCCTCTTTGCTTTTTAGTTCAGCAGCTCTGATGTCCGCCAACCTTTTTTGTTCCATGATCTGAGCCTTTGCTTGCTCTAGGGTTAGTGGTGGTTCACCAACGCTTTTGAACTTGTTCAAATCAGATTGTTTGGGGTGGATCCTCATTCCTCTTGCAAGGAGTGTAAGGTTATGACTGGCACCTCAGTGGCAATAACTTTGCCCTTGTCCTTTGCTACTCCAATGGTGGGTTTGAAGGATCTGAACGGGATTGGTGATGTGATTGGTGATATGATGGGTTGAGTTGTAGGTTTTGGTTATTTCTCCCCCTTAGATGGAGCATCAACTTCTTCTTCAGAGGTAGAGGTAGCAGAATTCTCCCCCTCAGGCATAGCACCAACAGTAGATGTGCCTGGTCATGCTTTATTGAACTTAAGGAATTCTTCATGTACAAAGAGACAAATTTCCTTAAGCTCTTCTTGTAATTGTTCTTGAAGAAGTTGCCTGGATGGTTCAGAAGCCTTGGCAATGGCTGCGACATTTGCCTTGACCGCTGTTGTGAGGACGGATGACATGTACTGCTGTAGACTCTGGTTTATGACTACTGGAAGTTTAATTTTCAAGGCATTTTCCAGTAGTTGCAGAAGCAATGATGTCATAGAAGATCCCACAAATGAAGTTAGGGAAGTCTCTAAGTGGGTGGTGAGTTCTTCAGTAGCATGAGTGAGAGTTTTGATTTCAGATAGGAGAACATCATTAGTGATGTATCCCCTTTGAACCCATAGAGCCTCAGCGGCCAATTCTTGGACAACTTTCATTCTTGGAACAGGGACTGGCTTGAGATCCTTCAAGTATTCCCAATGTTTCCTTGCCCCTAGTTCTATAACATTTGGTAATGTGGGGAGTGGTATGGGCTGCTGTTCCCATAGCTGCTTGGCAGCAAGTTCTTGAACATTGGTCATTGATGGGTATGGAATGGGCTTCAACTCAAATGTTACTTGGTCATCATCAGCATCCCTGTCTTAAAAGTCTGAGATGGTAAGATCATCTTCAATGATAAAGAATTCATCATCGGGCATGGAGTCAATGTCTGACATAGCAGCGAGATCAACAGTGGAGGCTTCAGCATTATCATCATCAGCATAGGTGAAGGCATCAATGTTCTGTTGTTCCTTATAAAGATTGAAAGCCTGTTATGAAGTTTGTTAGTGACCAGTGGATGAATTAATAATGAAGTTATAGATCGCCATTCGCTGCCCCTAGGAAAGCTGGGTATGATTATCCATCCCCCCTAAGGATTTCTCCTTGGGACTCTTTTATTGTGAATAAAATATGGCGAAGGGTCGCCATTCGCTGCCCCTAAGGATATATGGGTGTGATTATCCAGCTCCCCCTTAAGGATTACTCCTTGGGTCTCTTTTGATTTATGAATATTATGAGGTGAATGGTCGCCGTTCGCTGCCCCTAGGATAGCTGGGTGTGATTATCCAGCTCCCCCTGAAGGATTGCTCCTTGGGACTCTTTTAGTTGTGAGACATGATGTGGGAATGGTCGCCTTTCTCTGCCCCTAGGATAGCTGGGTGTGATTATCCAGCTCCCCCTAAAGGATCACTCCTTGAGACTCTTTTAACTTGTGAATTATTTGAAGGTAAATGTCGCCTTTTATCGCTTCCCCTAGGAGGACTGAGGGTGATTATTTAGTCCCCCCAAAAGAATAAATTCTTTGGGACTCTTTTTATGAGGGGACCTAGAGTCCGAGTGAAGTGAAAAGACTCTGGGTCGGGACTTATAATGTGCTCAAGTTGTTATTGGCAAGAGCACAATCCAGATGGTGAAGGATCATCGGGGTGCGTTATGAGCACAAATGAGTCATTTCATAGTGCCAAGACAGAGTGTACATATAATCCTAAGAGATATAGGTGCTGACACAGACACTCTATGGGTTGAGGCACACCCTAAACTTCATCACTCTCTCCTACAGACTTTTGAGAGTGATTGCTTGCGAACCTCCAAGAAGAAGAAGAAAAAACATAAGGCAAACTAATACCTGAGAGATATCAGCGTAGAGAGGGTTCTTAGTCGTCTCTGATGACTTGGAGACACTAGACTCTGGTTGTTTATCAGCTGTTGGCTCTTTTTCCACATCCACCAGAGAAGGGGATGGGTTCTTCTTGGTCTTAGTCTTCTTCGATGGATTAACAAAAGGGGCTTCAGAGGAAAGGGGAATGGCTTTCCTCTACTTCTTCTTATCCTTCAACACCTTAGGCCGAGAAGTATACTGCACAGAGGTCTTGGACAGAGACTTGTCAATATGACTTTCAGCATTCATCTTAGTGTGAGGGATCAAGGGATCTTCTTCATCAGTAAGTAACCCAACAATTTTCATCATATGCCTTGTCAGAGGCACTTCATCCTCTAAGGGAGTCTTTAGTGATGCTGGTGTGATGTGATTGGGAGAGAAAGAGTTAAGTTCATCATTGGTGTAAGTTTCACCAAGAATATCCTCTATAATAAGAGAGAGATATCTTGTGTAGCAGATGGTGGCTAGTTGATTCTTCTTCTCTTTATTCTCAAGCTTGGCAATGAGGTCGGTGTAAAGTATATGGGTGTCCTGCCCCCAAATCAAGCTGTAAGCAATTGCTTGTTGAGATCCATTCAACTGATCATGTGACCCCTGGATTCCTCCCAGACATTTTACAAGGTAAAGCATCAACGTCCTCCATATGGGCGAGAAGTAGTTCACCTTAATCAGGGATTTGTTTTGGAAGGCTTGGGAGGTGAAAGGTTCATCATCATCATCATGAGGACGAAGGGTTGCCAAAGCCTTCTTTACTGTGGTGCTAGTTGGCACAACGGTCATGTCTTCATTGACGTTAAGTCCAATGACCCTGGCAAAGGTTGTGAAATCGAAGGTGAAAGGATGAGGATGGGTGGATAGGTTGAAGGTGATGTGTGAGGATGTTTGATCAACTTAAGCAGAGAACCAGAACTCCCTCAAGTATTACGAGTAGCAGGTAGAAGGTTCCCTAGTTATGGCTTCGGCTATGGGTGGGTTCTTGAGGAAGGATATCAATGGTGTGTAGAGAGGATTGTTGTGTTCGATAAGCGCAACACAATTATTAAGTGCAATCTTTCCCTCGGTTATGCCAAAGTCGACGTTCGAAGCGGCCAAGACGGTAAAAGAAGGGCTTGTTGCAGATGACGCCATTGTTGTTTGTGTGAAGGTTTGGAGGATTAGAGAGAGAGATGAACAGTATGTGTGTGTGAAAATATGCTAAGATGTGATGAAATGAAAAAGAGTAAAGGGTTTGTGAAAAGCTTTTGCCGTTTACCAATTAAAGCTTTAAATGCAAAAGTTTGCCTTTTAAGAAAAAGTGGGACCCCTTTACCTTTCATGTGATTTTTTGTCCCCTTGGAAAGCGGGAAAGTTGTTGACATTGAAGGACAATCATTTGAATTAAATACTGGAATATATTAACTCTCATTGGAATGTAACTACCTCGTTACATTCAATTCCCTTAAATGCCCAAAGATAGAGATCACTTATCAAATTTATTTACCAATATTGAGCATACCCAGCTCAACAACCAGCCTAGTGAAACTTGGCTTAGCCAAAGGCTTGGGGAAAATATCGGCGAGCTGGTATTCAGTGGGTATAAAATGAAGCTCAATATCACCTTTTGAAATATGGTCTCTGATGAAGTGATACCTGATGTCAATATGCTTAGTTCTGGCATGAAGTACCGGATTATTGGAGATGGCTATAGCACTTGTGTTGTCACAGAATATGGGAACGTTTTCATAATTGATTCCATAATCATCCAACTGACTTTTCATCCAGAGAACTTGAGCACAGCAACATATTCAGCTTCACCTGATGACATGGCCACAGAGTTTTGTTTCTTTGCACTCCAGCATACCAACTTTCCTCCAAGGATTTGACAACTCCCAGAGGTGCTCTTTCTGTCAAGGCAGCACCCAGCATAGTCTGAGTCTAAGTAGGCTTTGAGGTCGAAGCCTGATCCGTTTGGATACCAGAGACCCAGCGAGGGAGATCATTTTAAGTACCTGAAAATTCTTTTGACATCTACAAGGTGGGATTCCTTGCGGTTAGCTTGGTACCTAGCACAGAGACATGTGGAGAATTGTATGTTTGGTCTGCTTGTTGTGAGGTACATCAGTGACCCAATCATGCCTATGTATAAGGTCTCATTAACAGAGACCCCTGAGTCATCAGCTCCCAAGTTGTTGGGAGGAAGCATGGGGCATTTCATTGATGCACAATAAGACAGATCATACTTCTTGAGCAAATCTCTAACATATTTTTCTTGACAAATAGAAATACCTTTTGAATTTTGTTTGATTTGAAAACCCAAGAAAAAAGTTAGTTCCCTCATCATACTCATTTTATACTTTTTGGTCATAAGTTTAGCAAACTGTTTGCTCAAGGTAATGTTGGTTGAACCAAAAATTATGTCATCCACATAAATCTGTACTAAAATGACATCACCCTTGGACCTATAGGTGAACAAGGTTTGGTCAATGGTACCTCTGACAAATTTATTTTCAAGTATGAATTTTGATAGAGTTTCATACCAGGCTCTATGCGCTTGTTTCATCCCATAGAGTGCTTTGTGAAGTCTGCAGACGTGATCAGGATAGTCACTGTTTTCAAACCCTGGGGGTTGATAGACATATACTTCCTCTGCAAGCTTACCATTAAGAAAAGCACTCTTTACATCCATCTGGTATACCGTGAACCCCATATAAGCTGCAATGGCTAGGATAATTCTGATAACTTCTAATCTGGCCACTGGTGCGAATGTTTCATCATAATCAATACCCTCAGGTTGATTGTACCCCAACACCACAAACCTAGCCTTATTTTTAACGATCATGCCAGCTTCATCCCTTTTGTTTCTTTAGACCCATTTAGTTCCAACCACTTGTTTTCCAGCTGGAGCTTTTACTAGAGTCCACACTTTGTTTCTCTTGATCTGATTCAATTCTTATTGCACGGCTACAACCCAACCTTCATCAAGTAAGGCAGCGACCACGTTCTTTGGTTCATATTCACAAAGAAAATCAGCGAAAAGACATTCATTTGCTGAGGCGGTTTCCAGGGATCTTAACTTTCTTTTGGTGGTGACTCCCTCAGAGGGTTCACCAAGGATATTTACTAGAAGAATATCTTGGTTCCTACTCCGTTTGGATTGAGGAACAAGAGTCTCTGTGGGTTCAGGAGTCACAGCAGGTTCAATAAATGTTGGTGGTTCATCACATATAATTTCTTCATCCATGATCACTTCATCTGTTTGAGAGATTGGAAAGATAAGATCAACATTTTCTTCTATGGGTGGTGGAGTGACTGCTTCAGCAATAGAAACCTCTAGAATGATGTCAGAGATTGAGTGAGGATCAAAAGCATGAACATAGGGGAAATCTTTGTGACATATTTGAGGTGATTCCTTGGGATTTGAGAAATCATCCTTTGGATATGATTTGACTTCATTGAAATCAATGTCACAGACTTCTTAGTTGGTGTGAGTAATGACATCATCAGCTTCATTAAAGGTGACATGAATGGATTCTTCTAGTTCTTGCCTGCGAATATTGAATACTCTAAAAGCTCTGGATGTGGGAGAGTATCCAAGAAAGAACCCATCATCTGACTTTTTATCAAATTTACCCAGATGATCCTTGTAGTTATGAATGAAAATAGGGCAACTAAAGACATAGAAGTAGCTTACATCAGGGGCTCTCTTCTTATACACTTCATAAGCGGTCTTGCCATGTCTCTTCACAATAATGGATCTATTTTGAGTGTAACACGCTGTGTACACTGCTTCACCCCAAAATTGTTTTGGGAGTCTTGATTCACTGAGCATTGTTCTGGATGCCTCTATGACAGCTCTGTTTCTTCTTTCAGCGACTCCATTTTGTTCAGGGGTGCCTGGGTTTGAAAAGTTCTGTGAGATTCCCTTTTCATCACAAAAGGCTTCCATGGCATGGTTCTTGAATTCAATGCCATTATAACTTCTGATAGCCTTAACTCTACAATCATTGAAGTTCTCTATTTCTCTAATGAAAGACATTATTCTTTCAGCTGTATCACTCTTTCTTTTGAGAAAGAACACCCATGTGAATCTAGAGAATTCATCCACAATGACTAGTGTATACTTGTTGTGACTGAGGGATTGTGGTTTTACTAAATAAGTCCATGTGAAGAAGATGGAGGAACTTATTTATGGAGAATGATTGTTTGGTCTTAAATGAGGCTCTGTAGTGCTTCCTTTTTTCACAGGCTGAGCGGGGTCTGTCTTTGCTGAAGGTCAGAGGGGGAAGCCTAACAACTAAATCATTCTTGGCCAGTTTGTTGATGTTTTTGAAGTTGAGGTGAGAGAGTCTCTTATGCCAGAGCCAGTTTTTACTATCAGAGGCTTTGGAAAAGAGATAAGTGTTGTTTCCTTCGGGACACGATGTCATGTCAATAACATACACATCCCTTCTTTTGGGTGCAATAAGAACAACATCATCATTTTGATTGAAGATTGTTCCTTGGGTCTTGGTGAACAGAACATTGAAACCAGCATCACAGAGTTGACTGATACTGATTAAGTTGTGCTTCAGTTCATTGACATAAGTGACCCTTGTGAAGGTGATTCTATTACAGTCCACTGAGCCATAACCCTCAGTAGCCCCTGAGGAGTCATCTCCAAAGACTAATTTTGGACCAGACTCCTTCTTATATCTATGCAAATATTGTTTAACCCCTGTCATATGTTTGGAGCACCCACTGTCCAGATACCAAATAGATTTTTTTAGATATTGCTGCATAGATATAACAAAGCCAGATTAGTTTCGATGATGAACCCACTTTCCAGTGGGTCCATGCTGTCGCTGACCAACGACATTGGGTCTTCTCTGGTTTCTATCTCCCCCTATTTGGTTGCAGTCTCTGGTTTCATGACACGTACTTCCACAGATATTACATCCAGGATAGTGCTCACACTCATCAGAGTGATGGTCATAAAAGCCACAATACTTGTAGGGAGGATTTGGTTTGTAACCCTAAGGAGTGTCTCTAGGTCTGGGTTCAGGCCTCCCAGAGGACTTATAAGGAGTTTTAGACCTTAATTGAGTTCTGGCCTTTTGGACAACTATGGTCTCCTCATGCTCTCTGGAGGTGTATTTAGTTGACTCACAAGTGATGTATTTGGGTTTCTTAGAGCAATCCTCAGAGGAGTGATTTTTGAAACCATAATGCTTGCAAGATCTGAACAAGGCTCTCCCCTTTGAGCTGCTAGATCCCTCACCAAGAGAGTTGACAGATGGACTGTTTACCCTAGGGTTGCTTTGTTCTTTCAAACCCTTTACTTCTTCCATCAGGGTGAAGAGAAGTTTCTTGGTGGGTGATAGCTCTTTAGGGGGAGGAGTGGGTTTGGTAGAGTCTTTGGCCACAAAAACCTTTTTATGTGCTTTATCAGCAACTTTGAGATTTGAAGTCCTAGAGGTTTTGGTGGCAGGTTTTGGGCCAAGTAAGGAATCCGAAAGATTATCCCCAGAGAGTTTGGATAACGCTGGAACACCAGATTCCTTGTTAGAGTCCTTCTCATCCACAGAGGTGGAAGACGGAGAAGGGACATCTGATGGGACAAATTTTACTTTGGCCACTGGTAAGTGATTTTTGAACCTACCCTTACCCCTATTGCTTGAACCACTTCCCCTAGAATGGTTCCAGCAACTAACTCTTCCACAGTGAATCGACCCACATTCCACTTTTCAATGGTTTTCTTGAGTTCAGCGTTTTCATCAGTTAAAGATTCATTTTCAATGGAAAGTCTGCTGACATCATTTTGCAATTGATTAGCAAGATTCACAAAAGGTTTGAGATTGGTTAATTCGGATTGACAAAGATTTAACTCAGTTTTAAGACTGTGAAATTTATTTAACAGGTTTTTTCTTTGTTCTTCCACAAAATGGAGGTCAACTAGAGTGTAGTCACTAACATGGTCTCTATCAGGACCTTCAGGCATAGAAAGTAATCTTTGTACCTTTTTCATTATGATATCCACCCATTGACCAGATCTTGCATCGCTTTTTCCAATAGTTGGTTCTTCATCAGCGATGACCATAAAGGCTCTAACAGTAGTTGTCCCTTCATCCTCTGAAGTAAGAGGTTCATCATCCCAATCAAAAGAGGCAGCGATCAGACCTTTTTCAGTATTTTTGTTGTCCTTTTTCTTTGCCGCGTCTTCAGCTTTTTGGTTGAGTTTCACCAGCTCAGCTTTCAATGCTTTGTACTTAACCTTGTAGTCCTTCTTTCCCTCTGAGTCAGAGAGAGAAGTTTGCTTGAAGGATGGAGAAAACATCTTCTTGCTGCTATGGTTGCTGTTGGATGATGGAAAGCTGGGAGAGGAGGTTTTGTTTGACCAACAATCTTTCTGAAAGTGACCAGTTTTTCCACAAGGGTAACATGTCACTTTGGATTTATCAACTTTGGCAGATCCAACTCTACCTGATCTCTTGTAGTATCTCTTTTGATCAGCCAGAAGAGCTCTGTCATGGAACTCTGCATGCAATTCATCAAGAAATTCTTGACTGATTATTTTTTTGCTAAATTTCATATTTTATATAAAAAATGGATTATTTTTTGTAACACCCCATTTTGATAATGGAATGTCACGCGTAATTATGGCGTGTCATCAAAGCATACAAGGATAAATGTCTAAAACATTACATGACCATAGGGTTAACCGGAATCAAACATCGGTTCCCAAACATAAGCCCAAAACATAATAAAGCAAAAGAAATGAATGAAAGACTAAACAAGCATAACTATATGAAGGCAAAAAGGAAAAGAAGTCTCTGGCAGCTTCCATCCTATGCACGTCCTCCAAATGCTCGAGTCTTCCCTAGAGTACCTGCCGTTTTGGGGACATGGAAAGGAAAGTAACGGCTGAGCAAAACGCTCAGTGCACGGATATAGACATAGTATGAATGACTAAGCATAATAAAGACTTAATAGCAGCGGAAATATATAAGTCCTGGAAAACCTGGAACATGTTCATAAAACTGGTTTTATAGTTTGAAAAGCCTTATGTTTATCTTGTAAAAACTATTTATCATATTTTACCATTAGCCAATATAGGTCATGAAAATCCACCGTGCATGAATACTTGGAGGGGTGACCTCATCATGCAAGGGGCTGCCTCTAATTTAATATACTGGTTTTTGGGTAGGAGGGATCAGCTCCTTGTGAAGGATGCAAGGCACACACCACATTCACCATGAAATCCTGACTGAAAACATGTAACTAGGATGCACCCATACGCCTCACATGATAAATATAATATAAATGGCCAAAAGCTGAAGGGACGCCACGAGCAATCACTCCGCCGTGGTGAAGTCATAACATCAGTGCCTCTAATGTTATGGTTATGGTACCTCCATAACTAGGTGAAACTGGTCATGCATGTATATGGCTTTAGGTATTCTAATTAAACATAAGCAATTCAAAAACATATAAAACATATACTGGGAAAACAGTTGGCTGCATACGGGGAATCCTAATAAGGAAAGAATGTCCATACTGAAAGGACGAGAATCCGTACCTTATGTCTAGTGAACGAAGAAGATGAACTGAGAGGAATCCTACTTCTGTATCACTAGTGCTACATAAATACATACATGAATAAGTATCTGCTTACTAAATACGTAGCTGGTTTTATGTCATGTCTTAACTTATTTTATATGTTCTTACCATGTTTTACTGTTTAAAGCCTTAAACTGTGTTTATCTTATATTCTGTTTAATCTGATTAAGTATTTCTGGTATTTCATGTATTATTATACTTACTGTGTAATAATAAGTAACTTTCCAAAAATAGCAGGTTTCCTAAAATAGAAAGTTTCCAAAAATAGAAAGTTACCAAAAATAGAAAGTTTCCAAAAATAGAAAGTTTCCAAAAATAGAAAGTTTCCAAAAATAGAATTACTGTTTAAAATAGATAAGTTTCTAAAAAATAGAAAGTTTCCATAAATAGATTTGCTGCCTTATTTAAATAAGTTTTCATAGATAGATTAGCTGCCTGAAATAAATAAGTTTCTAAAAATAGAACGTTTCCATAAATAGATTAGCTGCCTTATTTAAATAAGTTTCTAAAATTAGAAGTTTCCATAATTAGAAATAAGCTGGTTAAATAAGCTAAGTATATAAGCTTAAGTGTTTTCATGATTATTTTCTAAGTCATATGATATAATGTATAGTTTATTAATTATTTCATGTAATTAAAATAAACTATAGGTTAAAATATTTAATTAACGTATAACATGTTTTTAATTAAATAAAGTTAAATACTTAGGTTAAAACATGTATTATTATTTATTAATAATATAACCTAAGTCATGTTAATTAATTAATTATAACCATGGTTTTTAAATAATTAATTAATTATAAGTCTTAAAATATAAAATACTTAGGTTAATAGTTTCATGATTTTAATAATTAAAATAACCTAAGTCATGCTATTAAATGAATCATGTCATGTTATTAATTTAATTTTAACATAAGATCATAAAAATAAAAAATCTAAACATGCACCGTGATCCGGGTCTTGACTAAGAACCATGAACCGGACATGAAATCGATGCCATACCCCGAACCAACTCGGGGTTACCCTTGTCTTGATGTTGCCGTGGGACCCACACCAACCAACCGGGACCATATGGTCTCGGTGGTGGTCAAGTGGCCAAACCGAGACCCTCTCGGGTTCGGTGCAGGCTGCGGCCAAGAACAAAACACCCCTAAACATCCCTTTTGATTTTATTCCAACCCATATTCATGTTAGATCTATGATTTAGTTAGGTTTTATAAAAAAACATAACATGTTCTTAATTAATTAAAAGATTAAATCAAAAGAAAAAGGGTCAAATGATTTACCGAATACGTGGATCTAAAGAACGATGAACAAACACGAACACCAACAACAATTCCAAGATCCAAGATCAACAAACACCCCTTTTGGTGTGTTTGAAGGTGGCGGCCAAAAAGAGAAAAAGAAGGAGGAGGAGGATTTTAGGTTTCTGTAAAATTCTTCTGTAGAAAAAAATGAGTAGTGTAATTTTTCCTTAACCTCCTTTTAGTAAATTTTGATGGGCTTGGCCCATCTTTCTTCCAAATTTCGTGGCATATGGGGCCCACATGGGGTAACCCGATCATTTTCCGTTTCTAATTAATAAGTGTGTTCTCGTGTTCGTGTTTTACGTGTTTGTTCGTGTTTATTTGTGTTCGCGTTTTGTGTGTTCTCGTTAAATAATTACCGTGACCTAATATATTTATTTACGCTCGTAATAAATATATATATGTAATTAATAATAGTTCGTGATTTAATTACGTTCGTGATTTCATGATCGCATGTTCGTGATTAATTATTGTCAAATAATTATTGCGTGTTCGTGCGTAGTAAATACTTATCGTGTACTAACACGTACGTAATACGTAAAATCCTAACACGTAATCGTAATCATGCTATAATAGGAAAGTTTTAATCTAGTACGTACGATCTTAAGGGTACTATTCATGATAAAAGCATGCGGGTTTTACAACTCTTCCCCCCTAAAAAGAATAATTCGTCCCCGAATTATAGATAACCTAACTGAAAGAGAAACATACCCGAATCAAACTGAGAGGGTATGTAAGATAAATGAACGTGCGGGTTTCCTGGCAGAAGGAACGCGGAACGTGACATGTACTGAAAGGACATGGAACGAGACGTGACTGAAAGGACATATCTAATTGATGAGAGAAGACGGATAAAAGTCCAGATGAACTTGTCCGTTTCCAAGTGGCCTCCCTCTTGGAACGGTTCCTTCAGAAAATCTTGACACTAAAGATAAATCTTGGTCCTCCTTACCTTGACTTGGAATACGAAGAAATTCTTGGTTATCAACGGAAGTTAGATCCACTAAATTCGATCGAGGAAAAATAAGAGTTAACGTGCTAGGGTAACTGAAACGTTACGATGCGAGACAATCTGATCTAACTGATAACCAGAAACGATGCACGAGACATAAAGAAACGTAGTACGTGAAAAATTTTGAACGTGATACGTGAAAAATTTTGAACGTGCTACGTGGAGATATGGCGAGTGTAGTGTGAGTAAACATATCGTGATCCATGATACGTGTAACATATCTTGATCATGATATGAGGAACGTGGAATGAACATGACATGTGAAACATATCGTGAACATAGAATATAATGGCGGTAACGCCAAACGCTACAGGGTGAGACATAGAATATGACGAGAAACGTCTATCTGAGGAAGGGAGTTATACTAAACTTGGGTCCGGTCTCTCAAGTTCTTGCAAACTTCCCAGAATGAGAAAAAAAATGAACGTAAAATCGTAATCCAAAATACGATCATGAACGTGAATAGTGTCATGAACGCGAGCGCGAAAGCAAGTCGTGGAATTAGAATGAAGACGTGAAGTAAATAAGGAGCACAATTGTGAATCTTTGTCTGACCTGATAACTGAGGGATTGCCAAGTGATTGGATGAACCTTTGTTGGAACATGTCCGATCAATCTGTTGGTTCTGAAATCCCTGCGGATGTAAGGATTCTGCAGACTTGATCAAACTGTTTGTAGTACCCCAGATAGCATTATGCATCTTCTAAGTTTGCGTTAATCTGGTAACCAAAACCCATGGAGATCTTGTCCCTTTTCGATTCACAATTTCTGATGATGAAAACATCCCAGTCTGTTGGTGTCCTATCTTAACCTGTTGGTATGTCAAGTACTTAGATATGAACGTAACTATATCTTGCTTCGCAGAACTTGATACATAAGAGTTGTGAAACTCTGAGTCTCTGAATCTAGACTTCTCCTAGTGTAGGACTGTCTAGAACACCTAATGTAGTGTATGGTTCTCTCCTTTACGCATAAGCTGAGTCATGGTAAGATTAACCGTAGAAACCCATGTGATTCAGCATGTCGCTGTAATCAAACATAATTGATATTGGAAAAATGTCTAGGGTAAAATTCCTCTTGTCATAGAATTTGCAACATAGTGCAGATATGGTCTTCCTGTTCTTCTCTAAACTTAGAGGAAATCAGGTTATCCTCAATGGAAACACTGATGAATTTGCTATGAGTTCATGGAAACTCATTTTTATAATACCGTTGGAGCGTTGATGAGACTAATTCAAAAATCATAAATCCAGCATGACCGAGTCGTGCACGAATAGCAGTCATGGACATGTCCTGCTCTTTCACTCGTCACTGTTGGCAGCATGATCATGAGTTTGATCTTGGAAAAGTGATCAACACTATAAGGTCGATTGGACATGTTGTCAATACGTGGAGGAGAATAACGGTCATGAAGGGTGATTTGTTTAAAAATCGACGGTAGTCGACACATAATCTTATGTTACCGTCCTTCTCCTTGAAGGTTCTTCTGGAGTGTAAGGGACAATTTTGGAATAATCCGTTGGTTATGCGTAAAAGGACTTCAGTAGTCGTGTCTTATTGACAGCTAGAAAGTTTAGCAATCATAGCTAACAAAGCACGTGCTTGGAAAGCATAGATAATTTGTACAGATTTTCCTGATGGAAAATCAAGCTGAATGTATTCAGGAGCTTGAACATTACTATACATAACTATGAATCGTAGCATGGTGTGCTGTTCATAGTCCATAATTAGGATAAAATTCATCTCGTGTCTGTCCGAGGAAATGCGTTAGCATCTTGGATCTCATCATTAAGCTGAAGGAAAACCTTCGTATGCGTGGGAATACGAAAGGCGTCCTTCATGGTCATGAATATATGAACTATGGTGAAAGAAATGAAAGTGACATCGGCAACGTGACAGTTCTCACTGCTGCGCCGATAATGGTATTGAAATTCTTGTGGCCTGATTAATACATGGCACAACAAAATAGATATACCCTTGGAGGGTACCCTGAATTTCTTAGGAATGTTCAATAGTTGGACGTGAGTCATGTGTCTTGACTCGTTTCTTGGAACTATAAGCATGACATATGTCTTGACTGGTGTCTTGACATGTGTCTTCAGGATGTATACGTGAGACATGTGTCTTGACTGATATCTTGACATGTGTCTTCAGAAAGTATACGTGAGACATGTGTCTTGACTGATGTCTTGACATGTGTCTCGAGACGTAAAATAGTAGAACTACAATAATAGGTTATTATGCCAGACTTGGCAGATCGGTTGGACTACTGATCCTTTGTATGTCTGATCACGTCCGCGGCCGTAGCCTCGGTTGCGATTTCTAGGATAGTTCTGTCATAGTAGTGGTTACTATCGTCATGTCTGTTAGTTCTATGATGGTCATTCTCATGACCGTGATTCATGTAACTATTCAGCTGAGTGGACGGCTGGTACCGGTTTGCACTCATGTGGCTGAAATGACAGCCGAATGACGTGTGACATGTAACTAAGAATTAGGGACAATGATTGATAAAATCGTCTGATGGTGAAGTATCTTCTCGTCCAATAGCTTTGCTCTGACGCCTTTGTCTTCGTCTCGTAGGATCTCCAGGTTGTGAACAGCATCCGCATCTCGTAGCGTCTCCGAACGTCAGCAACATCAACCTTTAGTAACATCTCCCAGTTATGAGCGACATCAACAATCTTGTAGAATATCAGCAATTGAAAATACGCCTGAGGTGATTCAGAATCGACTAGCGAATACTCGTGAAGTATTGCAAGTGAAATACACATGGATTAAGGTACGTGTAATACACATGAAATACGGTACGTGGAGTACACGTAGAATGCACATGAAATGATCGGTATGGGGTCGATCATTTATCATGATCTAAAGAAAGTATATCGGTTAAACGGTTAGGAAAACCATCATGATAACCTGGCAATGCCAGTATATACTTCATTCTGGTTGCATAGAGAAACGCTAAAGTGTGGTTACACAAAATTCAACGATGATTTGCCTGACAGCATGATCAATGAAAACCAACCATGACTATCATGAAAGCATAATTCAATGAAATCCAACAATGTCTTGCGTGAAAGCATAAATAACAAAAGAGGCGTAAGATGTAATCAACATGAAGACGTAATCAACATGAAGACGGAAGTATCATGAAGGAACATAAAACGATCTATCATAAAGGAGTGTATAACATAATCAGCATGAAACCAAAGTTAACCATGACAGTATGAAAATATACTTGACATAAAAACATAGTAACTTATGAGGGGACATAAAAAAAATAAAAAATTTATGCCAATAAATCATGAGAAAAATTTTATGCATGAAACAGTGCATGAATGCGTAATGTTAGTTTATAAAAGCCTTTTATATGTGCGAGGAGACGCCTATGGGTCGGTCCTAAAACAAAAGACATGGCGAGGGGACGCCTATGGGTCGGTCCCAAAATTAAAAGTTTCGATAAAAGCACATGCGACTAAATAGGGCCAGTCTTGTACCAACCATTACTTAGTCATAATCCCTGCAACAATGATACATGAAACATAAATAAATGAAACTCATATGTCAAAACTTATCAAAAATTTTTTTTATGTGACTAATTATGAACTACTGGGGTTCAGTCCACATAGCCACAGTTCACGAGGAACATTATGCATGAAACAATGACACATAACTAAATATGAATGACAGTTGTCCATCCATATTAGCAAAACAATATCGATGAAAACATCAAGGTTAAAACCTCAAGGTGCTGAAAACATCATGGTTAAAACAACAATGCGCTGAAAACATCAATACGTAGAATAACAGACGTTGGCTTAGGAAGCTCCTGGTGACTACCCACTAGTCACAGGTCGAGTTTTAGAGCCTACAGGTCGAAGCCTTGGCTCTGATACCATAATTGTAACACCCCATATTGATAATGGAATGTCACGCGTAATTATGGCGTGTCATCAAAGTATACAAGCATAAATGTCTAAAACATTACATGACCATAGGGTTAACCGGAATCAAACATCGGTTCCCAAACATAAGCCCAAAACATAATAAAGCAAAAGAAATGAATGAAAGACTAAACAAGCATAACTATATGAAGGCAAAAAGGAAAAGAAGTCTCTGGCAGCTTCCATCCTATGCACGTCCTCCAAATGCTCGAGTCTTCCCTAGAGTACCTGCCGTTTTGGGGACATGGAAAGGAAAGTAACGGCTGAGCAAAACGCTCAGTGCACGGATATAGACATAGTATGAATGACTAAGCATAATAAAGACTTAATAGCAACGGAAATATATAAGTCCTGGAAAACCTGGAACATGTTCATAAAACTGGTTTTATAGTTTGAAAAGCCTTATGTTTATCTTGTAAAAACTATTTATCATATTTTACCATTAGCCAATATAGGTCATGAAAATCCACCGTGCATGAATACTTGGAGGGGTGACCTCATCATGCAAATTAGAGGAGCTGCCTCTAATTTAATATACTGGTTTTGGGTAGGAGGGATCAGCTCCTTGTGAAGGATGCAAGGCACACACCACATTCACCATGAAATCCTGACTGAAAACATGTAACTAGGATGCACCCATACGCCCCACATGATAAATATAATATAAATGGCCAAAAGCTGAAGGGACGCCACGAGCAATCACTCCGCCGTGGTGAAGTCATAACATCAGTGCCTCTAATGTTATGGTTATGGTACCTCCATAACTAGGTGAAACTGGTCATGCATGTATATGGCTTTAGGTATTCTAATTAAACATAAGCAATTCAAAAACATATAAAACATATACTGGGAAAACAGTTGGCTGCATACGGGGAATCCTAATAAGGAAAAAATGTCCATACTGAAAGGACGGGAATCCGTACCTTATGTCCAGTGAACGAAGAAGATGAATTGAGAGGAATCCTACTTCCGTATCACTAGTGCTACTTAAATACATACATGAATAAGTATCTGCTTACTAAATACGTAGCTGGTTTTATGTCATGTCTTAGCTTATTTTATATGTTCTTACCATGTTTTACTGTTTAAAGCCTTAAACTGTGTTTATCTTATATTCTATTTAATCTGATTAAGTATTACTGGTATTTCATGTATTATTATACTTACTGTGTAATAATAAGTAACTTTCCAAAAATAGCAGGTTTCCTAAAATAGAAAGTTTCCAAAAATAGAAAGTTACCAAAAATAGAAAGTTTCCAAAAACAGAAAGTTTCCAAAAATAGAAAGTTTCCAAAAATAGAATTACTGCTTAAAATAGATAAGTTTCTAAAAAAATAGAAAGTTTCCATAAATAGATTTACTGCCTTATTTAAATAAGTTTCCATAAATAGATTAGCTGCCTGAAATAAATAAGTTTCTAAAAATAGAACGTTTCCATAAATAGATTAGCTGCCTTATTTAAATAAGTTTCTAAAAATAGAAGTTTCCATAATTAGAAATAAGCTGGTTAAATAAGCTAAGTATATAAGGTTAAGTGTTTTCATGATTATTTTCTAAGTCATATGATATAATGTATAGTTTATTAATTATTTCATGTAATTAAAATAAACTATAGGTTAAAATATTTAATTAAAGTATAACATGTTTTTAATTAAATAAAGTTAAATACTTAGGTTAAAACATGTATTATTATTTATTAATAATATAACCTAAGTCATGTTAATTAATTAATTATAACCATGGTTTTTAAATAATTAATTAATTATAAGTCTTAAAATATAAAATACTTAGGTTAATAGTTTCATGATTTTAATAATTAAAATAACCTAAGTCATGCTATTAAATGAATCATGTCATGTTATTAATTTAATTTTAACATAAGATCATAAAAATAAAAAATCTAAACATGCACCGTGAACCGGGTCTTGACTAAGAACCATGAACCGGACATGAAATCGATGCCATACCCCGAACCAACTCGGGGTTACCCTTGTCTTGATGTTGCCGTGGGACCCACACCAACCAACCGGGACCATATGGTCTCGGTGGTGGTCAAGTGGCCAAACCGAGACCCTCTCGGGTTCGGTGCAGGCTGCGGCCAAGAACAAAACACCCCTAAACATCCCTTTTGATTTTATTCCAACCCATATTCATGTTAGATCTATGATTTAGTTAGGTTTTATAAAAAAACATAACATGTTCTTAATTAATTAAAAGATTAAATCAAAAGAAAAAGGGTTAAATGATTTACCGAATACGTGGATCTAAAGAACGATGAACAAACACGAACACCAACAACAATTCCAAGATCCAAGATCAACAAACACCCCTTTTGGTGTGTTTGAAGGTGGCGGCCAAAAAGAGAAAAAGAAGGAGGAGGAGGATTTTAGGTTTCTGTAAAATTCTTCTGTAGAAAAAAATGAGTAGTGTAATTTTTCCTTAACCTCCTTTTAGTAAATTTTGATGGGCTTGGCCCATCTTTCTTCCAAATTTCGTGGCATATGGGGCCCACATGGGGTAACCCGATCATTTTCCGTTTCTAATTAATAAGTGTGTTCTCGTGTTCGTGTTTTACGTGTTTGTTCGTGTTTATTTGTGTTCGCGTTTTGTGTGTTCTCGTTAAATAATTACCGTGACCTAATATATTTATTTACGCTCGTAATAAATATATATATGTAATTAATAATAGTTCGTGATTTAATTACGTTCGTGATTTCATGATCGCATGTTCGTGATTAATTATTGTCAAATAATTATTGCGTGTTCGTGCGTAGTAAATACTTATCGTGTACTAACACGTACGTAATACGTAAAATCCTAACACGTAATCGTAATCATGCTATAATAGGAAAGTTTTAATCTAGTACGTACGATCTTAAGGGTACTATTCATGATAAAAGCATGCGGGTTTTACATTTTTTTTCTTGAATAAAAAAAATTGAAAAAGATTAGGTTTATTCAAAATTAAGGTTTTTTGCTAAGTTTATTTAAAGTTTTTACTTTTTAATTTAATATATATATTTTTAAAAATTGATGAGATTTTATATTAGGTGTTAATTAGTAGTAGTAATGGTGGGATTAGAAAGATTGATTTCGCCTCATCTCACCATGACAACGCGTCGCGCAATCACCATCATTACCCATCGACCACAATCGCGACCAACATCACCGTGGATTCAAGTGTGTATTTGTCCACCAGCGACCAGTGCCAATACCGATGCCGCCACCACACTATACCATCATCATTAACGACAACTGATGGCGCCACCGCTACCGCTATCACCACTACACCACCGATCATCACCACTGCCACAAACTCCCCATCACGTTGCCACATATACCAACTACCACAAACACTTATCGCAACCACCATCTGTCAATAACCACCCAAAAGCCACCAAAACACCGATCGTAGGTCATCGACATTATCACCACCTCCACCTCCGATCGTCACCTCTACCGACTACCACAAGTCCGCAATCGTCTGTTGCAACGACCACCGTCCTCAACCACCACTAAACCGTCACTAATTTCCATTAATTGCTTCCTCTACCAATATCACCATCATCGCGACTAGGGGTGTCAAAAAGCCGACTCGACCTGAACCTGAACTCGAGTAAGCCTATTCGGGTCGTGTCACTTGGGTCAAAAACCTTATTCAGGTCAATTGGGTCATCCCGACTAACCCGAGTTCTAAATAGATCCTGGTTCAGGTATATATTATTAGCCTTGCCCCGAATTGATCAGACCCGACCCGACTAACACTTTTTACATTGTAAATATACTTAAGTAAGCAAATTTTTAGACTTTTTACATATATTCGGGTTAACAGAACTCGAATTAACCCGATCCGATTTAACCTGAACCTAAGTAACCTGATTTTTAACAACGGTCGGGTTCGGGTATGGATTTTTTAGTCTCAACCTGAGTTAACCCGACCCGAGTTGACCCGAACCCGATCAAGTCAACCCAATGACCACTAACTATCACCCTAGCAGTTGTTGCAACAATCTCCAATCACCACCACAACTCATATTAACAAGCACTAATAATGCTAATGATAATACTCGTTGTATTAGGTTGTATTTTCTTACCAATTCTTATTCCTCTCAGATTAACCAAACGTGCCTTTAATTTTGAGAGAATTACCAAAATGGACTATTTAGACACTTATTTACGAAAATAGACTGCGCATAAGATGTTTACCAAAATGGATCTTTTTATTGTGATCGTTGGATCTAATCATCCTAGGGCTATAACCTCAAGCGCACAATAATAAGCTGTGCATCTTATTTTGGTGCGCCTGGTGCATATTAACATTCGCAAGTGCGCCTTGATGCAACTATATATGCGCCTAGATACAGAAGGTGAAATTATGCACTTAGATGCACAAGCTTTATGCCCCCTGGTGCACAAGGTGAAATTGTGCGCCTAGATGCACAAGGTCTATGCACAAGTTTTATGCACTTGATGCACTAACTGTGCGCCTCATGTGCACCGCGATGCATAACCATAACCTTATGCACCATGATGCATAATACTTGTGCGCCTCATCAATACTTGTAAAATTTTGTATGCACATTATGCACCATGATGCATACTACTTGTGTGGTGCACCATCAACTATGCATACGAATATGTTGATGCATAAATCTTATGCGCCATGATGCATACAAAATGAGTGGTGCACCATGGTGCATGAAGCTTGTACGCCATGATGCACATGTCTATGCATCATGGTTCATTTTGATAAAGTGTTAGAATTTGGTCTAATTTCGTAAAGAGGTTATGTAAGAGACTAGTTAGGTAATTCTCTTTTTAATTTTTCTTATAAAGGTGACGTGGCATGTAACCATCATAGAACCAATCACAAAACAAGTACACAATAACACAACAAGTGCGGTACAGATATATATACGCGTTCTCCCCCAAATCAAAATCCCCCAAATCTTCATAAAAAATTAGGGTTTCATTTTCCCATAAAAAAAAATCCCCAATTTTTCAATTCAATCCTAAAATTGATCTTCAAATTCAAAAAAAATTATTAATTTTTATAAAATTAGCCTCTCAATTGAATCAATTAAACCCAAAAAATTGTTTTTTTCTTAAAAAACTAGCCTTTCAATCGAATTTTATTCCTGTTTTCATTATTAATCAAACCCAAAAAATTATAAATTAAAAAAAAAACCGATTTTTTATAAAAATTTGATCACTTTTTTTCTTGAATAAAAAAAATTAAAAAAGATTAGGGTTTTTGCTAAATTTATATAAAATTTTTAATTTTTAATTTAATTTAATATAATTATTATATAAAAATTGATTAGATTTTGTATTAGGTGTTAATTAGTAGTATTAATAGTAATGGTGGGATCAGAGGGATTGATTTCGCCACGGCAACACGGCGTAACCAAGCCTTTATCTTTAATGGGTCCCACCGACGCCGATTTGTTGCGAACCAAGAAGTTGAATAAGTTTTTGGTTGACGCGGGGTTGTACGAGAGCGAGGCGGATGGGGCGAAGAGGGAGGTTGTTCTCGGGCGGATTAAGCAGGTTGGCGATTTTGTTTTAGAGTTTAAAGAGTTGTGACTGTGTTTGAATTTAGCGTTTTGAGGTTATTTGGCGAGTTAGGATTTGGTACGATTTAGAATCCGTAGCGTGTAATGAGTAGTTATAACTTGTAACAACTGTTTAGAGTTTGTGGCGTGTATTGAGTAGTTATAAGGATTGCGATTGTGTTAGAATTTAGCGTTTTGAGCTTTTTTGGCGAGTTAGGATTTTGTTGCGAGTTAGAAAGCATAGCGTGTAATGAGTAGTTATAAGAATTGTGATTGTGTTAGAATTTAGCGTTTTGAGATTTTTTGGCGAGTTATGATTGTGTTACGACTTAGAATCCGTACCGTGTAATGAGTAGTTATATGAATGCCTAGTTAGCCGGTTTAGTGTTTATGTGTATGATTAGGTACTTTGTATGACCTTTGCTTAATTTGATAAATTGCTAGTGTGTTAAAATTTAGCGTTTTGAGCTTTTTTGGTGAGTTAGGATTTTGTTGCGAGTTAGAAAGCATAGCGTGTAATGAGTAGTTATAAGAATTGTGATTGTGTTAGAATTTAGCGTTTTGAGGTTATTTGGCGAGTTAGGATTTTGTTACGAGTTAGAATGCGTAGCGTGTAATGAGTAGTTATAAGAATTGTGATTGTGTTAAGAGTTTAGCGTTTTGAGTTTATTTGGTGAGTTAGGATTGTGTTACGATTTAGAATCCATAGCGTGTAATGAGTAGTTATATTAATGCTTAGTTAGCCGGTTTAGGCTTATTTTGATGAATTGTAATTGTGTTAGATTGTAGGATGTATAGCGTGTGTTGGAATGTAGGATGTATAGCGCGTTGATGATTATTTAGAATTTGTAGCGTGTAATGAGTAGTTAGTTGATCCTGTAAGAATTGTCATAAGAGTGGAATATTAGTGTGTAGTTTGCCGGTTTAGTGTTTATGTGTATGATTAGCTACTTTGTACGACCTTTGCTTAACTTGATGAATTGTGAATGTGTTAAAATTTAGTGTTTTGAGCTTATTTAGCGAGTTTGTGTTACGATTTAGACTCCGTAGCATCTAATGAGTAGTTATATGAATGCGTGGTTAGCCGGTTTAGTGTTTATGTGTATGATTACTTTGTGCGACCTGTTGTTTAGGCTTATTTTGATGAATTGTAATTGTGTTAGAATGTAGGATGTATAGCGTTGGAATGTAGGATGTATAGCGTGTTGATGATTATTTAGAATTTGTATCGTGTAATGAGTAGTCAGGCGATTCTATAAGAATTTTGTATTAATGCGTAGTTAGCCGGTTTAGTGTTTATGTGTATGATTAGGCAATTTGTACGACCTTTGCTTAACTTGATAATTTGTGTGTTAAAATTAGCGTTTTGAGCTTATTTGGCGAGTTATGATTGTGTTACGACTTAGAATTTAGCGTTTTGAGCTTATTTGGCGAGTTATGATTGTGTTACGACTTAGAATTTAGCGTTTTTAGCTTATTTGGCGAGTTATGATTGTGTTACGACTTAGAATTTAGCGTTTTGAGCTTATTTGGCGAGTTATGATTGTGTTACGACTTAGAATTTAGCGTTTTTAGCTTATTTGGCGAGTTATGATTGTGTTACGACTTAGAATTTAGCGTTTTTAACTTATTTGGCGAGTTATGATTGTGTTACAACTTAGAATCTGTAGCGTGTAACGAGTAGTTATAAGAATTGTCAAAAGAGTATAATATGAATGTGTAGTTATCCGTTTATGTGTATGATTAAGTAGCTTGTAGGGCCTTAGGTTTGTTTAAGCTTATTTTGATGAATTGTGATTGTGTTAGAATTTAGGATGCTTTTTTCTAGGTTCCCTTGCGTTTATGCTTATGCTTATGCTCGTGTCCCCCTTGTCTGTATAGCCCTTTATCTATTAAATACAGCGTGCTCTTGCGGCATTTGCTTTCATATGTTTTTTGACATATTTTTCTTAAGTTCTTTTGTTGGTATTTTGTCTGTTACCTTTGTATGCTTGTTTTCCATCTTATTTATTTTAGACTCCTTATCCTTGTTATTGCACGCCTACATATTCTGATTGTGTTACAACTTAGAATCTGTAGCGTGTATTGAGTAGTTAGTTGATTCTATACGATTTGTCATAAGAGTATAATATGAATGCGTAGTTAGCGTGTTTAACATACACATTATTACATTAAGTACTTTGTATGACGTTTGGTTTGATTAAGCTTATTTTGGTAAGTCGTGACTGTGTTAGGATTTAGGATGTATAGCTTGTAATGTGTTAACATTAATCGTATAGTTATTGTCGACATGTATGATGATTAAGTACTTCATATACGATTGAGTTTATTTTAGGATCTCTAAAGTGTAACAACATCTGGGCTACAAGGAGATTAGTTTTCTCACCGTTGGATTCGAACCCATGATATCCGCTTTGGAAGGCTGGTATTCTTACTGCTGGGTCACCCTTGTGGTTTATGATTAAAGTACTTTATATGACATCCTGTTTGTTTGAGCTTAGTTGGACGAATCATGCTTGCGTTAGGATTTAAGATCTATTGCGCGCAATGAGCTGTAGTCGATTGTATAACAAGTGTTAAAGGTCTATTGAGCTTGGTTGATTGAACTTAGAGTTGTTTGAATATCTGTCACGTATTTACTTGATCCGGAGTTGGTGTTTTCATAAAGTGTTATTTACCACATCTTGCAACCTTTGGTTTTGCATAGGAATCGGTGGGTTAATAATTTATTTGAATAATTGTTTTTTTAATAGTTTATTTGACGATTATGATTGTGTTAGGACTCGTTATTAATATACGCACCAAGTATGAATTGGTTCGTTTAAGGTTAGATGACGTTGACATGTCTCTTATTTAATTCATTTGGTATAGATCGTAACCGATTGGGTGAAGGAACTTACTCGCATTCGAGGGTACACAGACCAGATGGTGGATGATGCAAATGCTGTGATTTTTACTTTTGGCTCTTATCGACTCGGGGTAAGAAAGTATTTCACCTCTATATTTCAAACTCTAAAGAATAGCTAGCTGGGTTGAAAGTTGCCGAAAATCTATTTCTAATAGTTGGAAGCTCATAAATCTTTTATTGTCAGATTTGGAATGTTATCGACTTATCGTAATAGAGAAGTCCATCATCATAGTTACCACATTGATTTTTACATTTTTTAAAACAAAAATAAGAATTATTTCCGGGTATTTAGAATGTCCTGTGAAACCCAACAATCCATTTGAATTTTGAACCGATTATGCATAAAATCGGTTATTTGTTTTCTTACATATTCAAGTAACAACGTACTAAGCAAGATC
Source organism: Glebionis coronaria (assembly GCA_025667525.1). Classification (NCBI taxonomy): domain Eukaryota; kingdom Viridiplantae; phylum Streptophyta; class Magnoliopsida; order Asterales; family Asteraceae; genus Glebionis; species Glebionis coronaria. Next base: position 619,962,844 of record CM046877.1, read on the forward strand.
ATTTCTTTTTTTCTTTTTTGTGTATATGTATATTATTTGTGGCGTTCTTTTGTGCTAATCCAAAGCTATGTTCTTCAACTTTGGTGGTAGGTTCATGGTCCTGGGGCAGACATTGATACCTTGTGTGTTGGGCCATCTTATGTAAATCGAGATGTGAGTTCTTTTATCTAGATTCAGTTGAAGACCGGGGGATTCTCATATACATGCATTCCTGACATTAATTTATCGTTTTATCAATACTTCAGGAAGACTTCTTCTTTATTTTGCACGAGATGTTGACGAAGATCGAGGAAGTTACTGAACTTCAACCAGTACCAAGTGCCCATGTACCAGTTATGAAATTTAAATACGACGGAATATCTATTGATCTTCTTTATGCTAGCATTTCTCGTTTAGTTGTCCCAGATGTAAGTTGCCTCATTTATATCATGTTTTTGTCACTTTTTCCCTTGCGTGAAACGGTATCTATTATATTAACAGGACTTGGATATTTCTGATGTATCCGTGCTGTATAATGTTGACGAGCCAACTGTTCGTAGTCTTAATGGCTGCAGAGTTGCAGATCAAATTCTTAAACATGTTCCGAATGTTGAGGTGGCATTTGCTTTATTGTTTGTCATTTTTATACTTGCTTATTGTTTAAATTTGATTTGATGTTTTTGTTTCCTTGTAAATATTTAGCATTTTCGTACAACACTACGCTGCTTAAAGTTTTGGGCTAAAAGGCGTGGCGTTTATTCAAATGTAAGTTGGTTTGCACTTTTGCTTCTAAACAAGATCAAGTGAAAGGAAATACTAGAAGTTCATTAATCAAAGGTTTCCGTGTGTACTGTATCGGCTCAGAGTTTGGTTACAAGGGTGCATATACAAAAGATACAAAACTACGCCCAAACCATAAGTGACACTAACTGCCTCAGCAGTTCAGTGGAAAAGTACTAAAGTTACATAATAAGTAAAAACACCCAAAGAGCGGGTGATGCTGCCGGCTGAGTCTGAGAAGGACCTGCGTCCTCTGAATCTGACGAATAATCTGTGCTAACTGAGACATCTTCTATCTCGACGCCCAACTTTTCCTTCAGAAGGGTCTGTACCAACTCGAGGGTTTTGCGTAGCAGCTTAATTTCCTTATTCTTCTTCTTGTTGTCCACTTGGAGGTACAAAATACTGTTGCGTAGACAGTTCTCCTCAAAATTCCCCTTGTGAGCCCTAAATTCCCTTTTTAGATTGTTTGTTTCGGTTTCCAACTCTCTGTGATAGGTGAAGATGTTGCTCATTCCCGTGGTAAGATCACGAATCTGAATAACATCTTCACCTATGACAGAGTTGGAAACCGAAACAAACAATCTAAAAAGGGAATTTAGGGCTCACAAGCGGAATTTTGAGGAGAACTGTAAATCAGATGGACAGATTATGACAGGTCTACGCAACAGTATTTTGTACCTCCAAGTGGACAACAAGAAGAAGAATAAGGAAATTAAGCTGCTACGCAAAACCCTCGAGTTGGTAGACCCTTCTGAAGGAAAAGTTGGGCGTCGAGATGGAAGATGTCTCAGTTAGCACAGATTACTTGTCAGATTCAGAGGACGCAGGTCCTTCTTAGACTCAGCCGGCAGCATCACCCGCGAAGTCATCCAGTGATCCTCAGTAGTTTTATTTAGTTCCACACACCCTTTATCATGTATCTTTTGCTCTTTGGGTGTTTTTACTTATGATGTAACTTTAGTACTTTTCCACTAAGCATCAGATATCCCGATTTTGAATATTTGGATAATTTTGATAATTTTAGAAAATAATAGACATAAAATATAAAATGATGAATAATGACATTTTTATATGAGCAGGTGGTTTGTGAAGAGGAAATGAAGTCTTAAATTCTTTAAAAAGGTGTAAACAAGTAACTAATCGTATCTTTAAATAATTAGTTTTGTTGCCACTGTTATGGAATTCGTTATATCAAAACTGATAATTATATCTTTAAATAGTCAGATAAATAGGAGCAGTAGCTGTTCATCTGAACTTTTAAATTTGTTCCAAGTTAGCGAATCCAAATACCCCATTGAGGTGCCTTGACACGGCAATTTATTACAGCTACAAGCTAACTTGCTTTCTGCTTCAGGTGACTGGTTTTCTTGGTGGCGTGAACTGGGCTCTTCTCGTTGCACGGGTCTGTCAATTTTATCCAAATGCTGTTCCCAGTATGCTGGTGTCTCGATTTTTTAGGGTTTATACACAGTGGCGATGGCCAAATCCCGTTATGCTTTGTGCAATACAAGAGGAAGAGCTTGGATTTACTGTGTGGGACCCACGTAAGAATCCGAAGGACAAAACTCACCATATGCCTATAATTACTCCTGCCTACCCTTGCATGAATTCTAGCTATAATGTCTCAACTAGCACACTTCGTGTTATGACCGAGCAATTTCTGTTTGGTAATAAGATATGTGAGGTGAGATTACTTCTGGTGTATTGTATTTTAATTTAGAGGTGGCAAAATGGGTGGGCGTTAGTGGGTGTCAAAAGGAATCGGAATGACCTACAAAAGTATATTCTTTTTTTTCTTTAATTTGAAGAATATATTATGTTTCGAGTGTGATTAAAGAAGAATATTGTATTCATAGGCCTCCCATCTTCTTTGTTTTGGTTACGGTTTTGAAAATGCCAGCCACACAGCCTTTTTGGAGAACTTTGGCCAGCCACGTTTTGATTATGTCCTCAAAGTTTTCCTAATATGAAAATACCCTAGTTGGAAAACTTCGGCTGTAGAATTTATGGGTGTAAAAATTTGGAAAGACAACTACCCTCGTTGAGGTGTCAAGATATTAAGCTACAGTAATTATTTCTTTATTCTTTCCCATTTGGCCGACTAAAGAAGTAACAAATTGACCCGTTCGCCCACAAATGGGTGTAACTTGCCATCTCTAGTGTTTACTCTCGTTTGGCTTGTTCACTAGTTCCTCGGTGTCGCTGTCATTTGCAGGACATAGATCTAAATAAAGCACAGTGGGCCGAGCTTTTTGAACCGTACATGTTTTTCGAGTGCTACAAAAACTATCTACAGGTTGACATAGTTGCTGCTGATCCAGACGATTTGCGCGCTTGGAAAGGTTGGGTAGAGTCTCGTCTAAGGCAGCTGACCTTGATGGTAATTTATCACCCTTTTTTATAGTTAGGAATGGTGGAGGGTAAACTTAGTTGCACCTATTGCGTGCAATTAGAGGTAATGTCGGGACGATTTTCAAACCGTTTATCGTGTTTATTTCTAGTTTTTCTCATTAAACTTAAGTGTAACCAAAATTGTGTGGCTATATGGTAAATGTGATACCATAATTTCTGTGACTTAAATTATTATACATATATGTATATATTTTTTCTTGCAGATTGAGCGAGACACACACGGAAAACTGCAATGCCATCCTTATCCTCATGAATACGTCGATCCATCGAAACAGTGTTCACACAATGCTTTCTTTATGGGACTACAAAGAAAACAAGGTGAAATAGTCGAAGAAGGTCAACAGTTCGATATTCGTGGTACAGTCGATGAGTTTAGGCATTCGGTCAATATGTACATGTTCTGGAAACCTGGGATGGAGATCTACGTTTCCCATGTTCGTAGGAAACAAATCCCGTTATATGTGTTTCCAAATGGTTATAAACGGTCTCGGTCATCTAGAAACATGAATCAGCAGTCCATTGGTGGTGTGTCGGCTGAGAAACCAATAAGAAAAAGAAAAGATGAAAGAGGTCACAAGGAGCGAGATAGCCCACAAAGAAGGCAATCCATAAGCCCGGCGCCGACCCCGAGCCCGATCGCAAGCCCTCTCAGCCAGGGTTCAGTGTCTCCATACATGTCAAGGAGGGGAGTTAGTCCATTAGAAGGAGAACCAGAAAGTGTTGTTACGAATGAAGAAATTGGTCCGGAAAAAACGGGTCCCGTTATACAGGGGAGTTCAAGTGAAGTGGATTCTCTGTTGGCTCTAGATAAAGTACCGGGGGATAAAATCCAGGTGTTTGAAGTTTCGGTTCCAAAACTTTTTCCATTACCTTTATTTATAGGATACTTTCTCCATTTCAAGTTTTTGAAAAAAAAGATTATCTGCAGCTTATGATGCCAAGAAGATGACAAAGGGCTTTTTTGGGTTTTCGTTATTCAGGAAGCCTTTTCTTCTTTGGGATCAGTAAATTAAGATTAGATAGATGTTTTGCTTTATAACATTTTCTAACATAAAGCAACTAATACTTTTATGGTTTGTTTTGTGTTATGTAGCCAAATGGCGAACTCGGAATGGTACTGGATCCAATTGGCGCAGCTGATTTAGAGCAGGATACGGCTATGAGGCAAGTTTTTGAAATTCCACAATAGTAGCTTTCTTTCTATTTCAAAATTTTAATCATTTATTTATGAGCGGGGCAATTGGAACTATGTTTAATCCTCAGCGGGTTTTCTGAAAATCAGCTAAAAAGCAAACGGGTCAAGTGGGGTTTTGTCACCGAGTCTTAAGTTTTATTTCTAACTCATAAAGCATCCTATTTTTTTTTTTTAAAGATCTTAGCTATTATTAAGTACCTTACTTTTCATTAAATCATATTTCACGCTATATCGCTGTACAAAATTCAAAATCTTGGACAAGTGCCCCGTCTCAACCCAAGTTGACCCGAGTACCCAACCCAATCTAGCTCATTTGTCACCCAAATTGTTGTCGATACTGCTCTGCTACGGACTATTGTATGGTGCTTTCTGCAACAGGTTAGGGGTGACGTCAACCGCTTGAGAGAAGATTTCAGCACATATTCACTTTGAAGAGAACCGCAAGTCGGCATCGGGGGTAAGTCTTATGCTGTATGGTGGCTTTCACTTGTTAAATCACCAACCATGATCGGTACTTGAGCTGCAAGCAAGCTTCAGAGTTCAAAGAACTTTCAGGTTCTGCAAGTTTCTGAGTGTGGCTTTTAGAGGCAAAAGCAGCTACAAGTCTGCTTGTGATGTAGAGTAATTTTTTTTTTTAAAACCTTTTTTTAAAAAGCTTTATTACTTCCGGATGGAAACCTTTTGTGGAGTCTTTTAAGCAGACGGATTGTGATCGGGTGTCTTGTTAATATGCTGGCGTTAGTTGGTGTCATACTTTTTCTTTTCCTTTTTGGATATTGTAATGTTGGTTTTAAAGATTTTAAGACATTTGTTTGTGTTGAAATTGCATTTATTACGTCTCTTATCATAGTTTTTTTTTTGCAACTATGTCTCCGTCGACCAAAATTCACGCAACACACTTTGAGATGCATGTCTCTCAAGTTTTAACTTTGGACACAAGAAACCAAAATGTAGTATGTCAGTTTCCTGATGTGTTTTATGTCGGCACAACAGAAATTGAAGGATGCCAATTATAATTTTACGGCATTAGGATTACTTGAATCTTTTAGCGGGAGGATGAACGGCTAGAACCCAACATTTCACGTGCAGGGATGGGACTCCTGGGTACGAACTAGGAAGAAATAGGTGGGGCTTGCTCATCCAGACTCCAGTGTAGGGACGAGAGTGTGAGGCATCTGCGTGTAGAGCACCCAAATAATCAAACAGTGTGATGCATCCATTGATAACACAATGTCCCATAGATGGGATTTTCTTTAAGAGAGTACTCTCGTTGGGATTAGCCACTCCCCTCGAGATGATCAGACTGTTGGATGATATGTAAGCGAAAACTCTCAACTTTAGTTGGCGATGGGGTGCGTCATCAGTGGTGCTTATTGAACCATTCCTATGTTTGCATCAATGCTGACATAATGTACGATGGTTACCAGGTTAACAAGGGTAACATAACGAATGGCTTAGAGACGAACGGGGGCTAAATGTAACCGCAGTACAAGGAAGAAAATAACCAAAAAAGTGAAAACTAAGTTTATTTTCACCTATTGATGCACTAGGCGAGTACCCGCGCATAGCGGCGGAATTGCCTAGCGGCAGATAATTAACGAAACATTACATCGTGGTAAGATCCAAGTATAATTGCAAAATGTGGTAGCATGTGATAATTCAGTTATAAATAAAATATCTAATACAAAACAACATATTAAAAAGCAGTTATTAAAATTAAACGTCAAACAACAAATGATCAAATGTAACGACCGTTAATCATCGCGCAAAACTTCTTGGTATACAACATTTGAGGTGTACACTCCTTCTTCGGCAAACTGCTTAACTGGCTTCACTAAAACTTTGGTTGTTGATCGTGATATCCCTCTAGACAATGCTACATAAAGTTGGTCATGGGAGAAAACAGAGTCAGACAAATAGTTGTCTCCAACACCCTCATTTGATTTTTTTTGTAATTTTCTAGCTTATTGTTAGTGGTTCTTAGAGCTAAGTATCGGTCCAGGACATGACTGGACCATCCAAAACCGGATCGGACCAAGGACCGAAATGGTCCGAAACCCCGGTCCGGTCCAGGTCGGTCGGGTTTGGTCCTCAGTTCGGTCCGGTCCAGTCCTATTAGGCAAAATCGACAAGATTTTTAGTAAGACCGACCCGGACCGGACCGATCGGACCTAGGACCGAAATTATCCAAAATCTCGGACCGAAGACTGGGCCGATATTTTACGGACTGGTTCGGTTCGGTCCAGTCCGGTTTCCAGTCCAGGTCGGTTTTGAGTTTGTCATGCTCAGTCAGTCAGCCTTAGTGGTTCTAATAAAGTTGATGTTTAAAAAAAAATCATTAACAGCATACCAAAGCTGAAATATCATTTTGCTAAACTTATTATGTGACGGGAAAGAGTATGATTTGATCCGTATATGTATAACTTTTTGATATCATATCTTTAAGAGTAATGTGAAAAAAAGTTTACATCACTGAAGCATTCACACTTTAAAAATGTTTGTCAAAACTTTATGCTTTCTCAATTAAGTTCTTTTAAGACGTCAAGTTGTGTACCCATTCAAAACATTTTAGGTATCAAAATAATACATTTTTATGAAATACCACCACTACTAATATGCAAATTAAAACCAAAGATTACCTTTTACCCACCAAAGTATTTAAAAGTTTCAAAACATACCAAGTTTCAAAATTTTCACTTTTACAACCTCAAAAATTCAAAAAGCATTTCAAAATATTTCAATTTTCAAAATTTTGAAATTTTCAAGCAGTTGACATTGAAATCTGACATTTCTTATTTTACTTTAAACTTTTTCTGTCAATAGTACAATATGCTCTTTTTAAGCTTTTTATTTTCAAATCTTTTGCAATATGTTTTTTCCTAATAGGGGTGGGATACTGGGATGGCAGTCATCTAACCAAACATCACAGGCTCTTTGACTATTTGATTCCCAAATTGGTTCATCTAACCAGACACGACATGGTCTCTCATACTCACTATTCAGATATTATTTGCGTGAACACGTAATATTTTCAATACAAAAGTTCTATTAGTCACTTTTGAATAATACACGTTCTCTAACTCGGGTGTCGTTGAGTCACTATTTGAATATTACGGAGTAACTTGTACAGTATTTTTCAATCAACTCATTGAATATTAGCTTGCTATGTGTTAGAATGAAATGAAAATAATATATTTATCAGTCTTTTGAGATGTTACTTTCAACCAATGTCATGTCATAGTCTTACACTTTTGACTTATTTATCTTGTATCTTGTGTCACTGTCTAGATTTTCTTCAATCCTGAATCTTTTAAATACTAAAAACTGTCGAAATTTTTAAATTTTTGAACCAGCAATCTTTTAAAAAGATCAAACTTTTATCTTTCAACCAATATAATCAACATATCTAGCACTAAAATAGTTAAGCATATTACAGTAAATGTTTTGATAGTACAAACTTTTGAAAGCATTTACATGTCCAACAATATTTCAAATCTAGAGGCTCTTTTAGGGCATGTTTGGTTTGTAAATGATTTTTATTTTGGGAGTGGGTTTATAAAGTGAAGGTTTAGGATTGGGTTAGATTAGAGTTGAATTTTTTGGATTTGATTAAAATATAATTTATTATAAAAATATATTTAATGTATAAACAAAATATTTTATTAAAATTTGAAAACCAAAAAAAAATAAAAAAACATAAACGAGTGATATAGGTGAAAATAAGGCCCACTGACTTTTGATATGTCAGTAAAGTTGGCATAATGGTAGGATTTTGCATATAGAAAATAAACTGCCACCATGCCCAAGTTGAGGGCCCACTTCAATTCACCAAACAATGAAGCTTAACTTTGAGTCAAGTCGAATAGTGCAAAACCCAAAAAACAAACTGCCCCTTAAGCTTTTAAATTATTTCAAATTCAAAAAAGTTAAATATATAGAAAAATCAACACGAAAATTGAATTTTACAAATTTGAAAACTTTCAAAAGAGTCCAAAATTTCTTAAAAAATATATCAAACGCACCTGTAATTAAATTGAACCGAATTTACCCAAGAGATATAATTTGCACTAAATCTACATAAAAAATATTTAAAAAGACCCACATAATTATCCACAACAACATGAAGTTCCGGTTGTGGCGACGCATATTCCGGCGGCGGCAGATGTTGACTCGGGGGCCACAACAAATCTAAATAAAAAAGATTGTCAAAACAATTAAGAAAACATCAGTTCTGTAAAAAAGAGAAATCTATAAAGAAAAAACTTGAAATAAATATAAATCTAACAAAATAAAGCATAAAATCCCATACAGTGAGTTTTTTTACTAAAGTAAAACTAATGGTATTGTTGGGTGGGAATTAAGTGACGACTGCTTAAATGTTCTGGCTTGAGAGTGGTGGCGTTGGCTTGAGAGTGGTGGCGGCAGCGAGTATCCGACTGTAAAAAGTAAAATATATGGAAGGTCAGATCTACTAATAAATTTTATGGTTCGGTTAAAAAACCGCAATACTTTCATAATAATAATAGGTTTATAGAAAAAAGATAAAAAAATACAAAAAAACATAAAAACGTATTTGATGGTCTTTAGTCTTGGTGGAAGGGTATGTTTCGGTGATGTCCGGCGGCAGTGAGCCAGTGAGGTCGGGTGAGGTGGGTTCGGCAGTGGTAAGGTCGGTTGGTAGATGAAAGTGTGTTTTTTAAGTAATGAATTGGAGGATTATAGTTTGTAAGGTATTTATGTGTGGTTGGTAGATGTGGTTTTGTTGCTTGACGGAGCGATGGTCCTCAGTGGTGATTTGGTCTGGCGGTGGTGACGTCGAGTGATGTTTAGCTTTGGCGGGGGTGAGGTCGGATAGTTGTGGGTGATAGATGAGAGTGTTTTAGGAAGATAAGATTTAGTATGTGTGTGTGTGTTTTTTGTTGAAAGAAAAAATTAGAAGTAAATGGAGCTGAGGAATAGGGGTATTTGTTTGTCTGGTTGGTTTGGGTAGTTTTGTAGGTTTGTATTTTTTTTGGGCTAAGATGTTGGTATGGTGTGTGTAAATTTAGGCTTGGATATTGGTATGAAAATCTGAATCATGAAGGATTGGGTTTTAGTTGGGGATATTCAACATTTTCAACATTTTCAATATTTTCAACATTTTCAACCATGTTGATAGAGACTTTATAAAGTAGTAGAGATAGTACAAGTCTTTTAAACACATGGTGGGACCATGCTAGTTTCAACCATTCAACATTCAACCACATACATTTTTCCTTTATAAAGGAGTAAGATTTTAGAGTATCTGGAAAAACACATTACAAAGCAAAATTGTATCGAGGTCTCGCGACACTGTGTGTCATCCCTACGTATAACACACATGCTTGGCTCATATGAGATCATATGAGAGCTCTTGCAAATTATTTGAACTAGTATAACGTTTTTTGCGCGTGTCCGTGGAACTTATAATTTTTTTTTCGATTTAGTGTTAATTTTTGAGAAAAACATAACTTTTTCTTGAATGCATGTTAAATGTACCCGGTTTATCATAATATTACATGTTTTTAACATTAAGGTTCAAAATTTTTGAACACTCACTACTCAACGATAGTCTTGGTTCCATCCGAAACAGGGTGGGTTTCGGGACACTCCTGGATTTTTGTTGCGTAATGTTAAATCTTTTAAAAAAACTTCGATTTTTGTTAGATTTGTAATAAATGCACCTAATTTCTAAAAACGATGTTTGTAGTATTGTAAATATACTTGATCGTTTTGTCTCTTGGTTCCGTCCCTGATTCGAAACATAGTTTTAAAACAAAAGTACAGAATAGAACACACACCACGTGGTTCCTAAGCATCTGATAATGGAGAAAAGTAATGATCTCATGTTGGTTTCATGACTTGGATCCCATGAAGACAATGGTTAGAACACGAATCGCGTGAAGACACGTGACATGAAAATGACAAATAAAGCATATGATACATGTGCACCAAATTAATCAAGTTAGGCTTTTGTCTCGTCATGTTTGCTTTTGTTTATATTCTGTTCTTACAAATCTTATAGTGCGATTTCGATTGTGATCGACTGGAAATTGTGAATGTCTGAAACATTTATGGATTTTTTCGATTTAGAATTAATTTTTGATTTAAGTTCATTTGGATATCAAACTTATCTAACATATGAGGGGACTCATCCCCACCCTTCATCTCTTTTTCATTCAATTTACACTGCAAGGGTATTTCGGTCATTTCATCATCTACTATATAATGTTTTTTCTTCTTTTTTCTCTCACAAAAAACACACATCGAATCTCTTTTTCTCTCTCTACCCCTGATTTACTTTATCTCTCTACCTCCGATCCACCATTAGTCCATCACTAATTAATCATGAATCCATCGAAACGCGATCATGATGAATACATGACGAATTCATCACGAACATCTATAATCACGAATTGATTCATCCATCACCAGGTTTGATTAAGTTGTATTTTTATTTTGGGCAAATAGCATAAAAAGGTACTCATCTTACTTTAAAATTCAATTAAAGGTACTCAACTTTTTTTTTCTCAATTTAAGGTACCAATCTTTTTTCTTGTTGCAATGTTGGGACAATAACAAACTTAAAGGTTATATATTAACGACCGTTTACTTTATTATTGCATCGCTAGTCCTTTACATTAATGACACTTTATAATAAACTTCAAATTTGTTTTTTACAGTTTTAGACCATTTTCACCTTTTTCGTCTAATTTTTACCGTTTTCGTTTGTTTTTAATCAAACAAAAAAAACGGACTAAAACGATCAAAAACCGAGTGAAAACGGTAAAAATCAAACGAAAAAGATAGAAAACAGTCTAAAACTGTAAAAAAACGAATTTTAAGGTTATTATAAAGTGTCGTTAATATAAAGGACTAACGATGCAATAATAAAGTAAACGGTCGTTAATATATAACCTTTAAATTTGTTATTGTCCCAACATTGCTACATGAAAAAAGATCGGTACCTTAAATTGAGAAAAAAAAAGTTGAGTACCTTTAATTGAATTTTAACATAAGATGAGTACCTTTTTATGCTATTTGCCCTTTTATTTTTAGCTTATTTGGTTTAAATAAGCTTATTAATGTATTATCATTAGCTTTTAATTGGATTATTGTGAACGAATCTTTTTGGATTGATTGTTCTTAATTATAAGCTAAGTTCTTAGATGAGAAGTTATGAATAAGTTATGAAGTTGGATTAATAAGCTAGTTAGTTTGAATAAGCTTATGAATAAGTTTTTTTTAATAATAGTGGAGTTATGAATAAGCTTTGTAACTTAAATGATTTGAATTTATTGTGTTGCATTATAAGATAGCTTATTAGATTATTTCAATGAGTTATACTTTTTTATGAATAAGATAGTTATGAATAAGCTTATTTTCATGTTAATAAGCTGTATTATTATGATTTTTTTTAACTTTCTGATGTTATCATATATGATGTACATTTCTTATCATATATGATAGATATATCATATATGATAACTGATGATATATCATATATGATATATATACATCATATATGATATATAAAAAAATCATAAGAAAAAATAGATTTTGTATGAATATCTTTTAAAAAATATGTATAAACTCTTGAAACCTGTCTTCTATCATATATATATATGAGTAATTCATTTGATATTAAAATTTTGCATAATATGTTCTTTTTTTTCTTTTATAAATGCAGTCAAACAGAGATGGTGTGATTGCCCTATTTGGAGCAAAGGAGAGAGGGATGTTGATTATAACAAGAGGATGTGCACGGATATGTTTTAAGGATCAAGACGGAGTATGCGTTGTTCATGAATTCATCATTTGATAATTTGTTATAAGAATAGTGTATTATTGAAAAAGAAGAGTAGTTTCAATAATAATGTTGTTAGCACCTTTTGATTTTGTATAAATGGTTATCATATACGATATCAGATGTATATCATGTATGATTTTACATTAGGTTATGTTCTATTTGAATTATCATATATGATTTTGTTCAAAAGTACAATTTTTTATATTATGAACAAGTGTTTAGTTATTAATTGTGCATACTTTTTGTTGTAATCATGAATTCATCAGATTCTTTGTTTAATATATCCAAGTTTTCTTTGAGTATCATATATGATAATTCATTATCATATATGATAGTGCATTATCATATATGGCTTAATTTATCAAATCATCATGACATAATTCCAAAGAAAGTTAATCATATTAACAAGACGTTGTACCAAATACCAATGGATTATAAAATCGTCCATATACTTCAAAACTCCATTAGGAGATTACAAAGAAAAAACAAGCAATAAACGTAAAAAATTCATGAGCTTCTTCACTAAGCTTATTGGCCTTTTGGATGCTTGTAATATTCAACATGCCTTGTAAACAGCTTCCTCTACACAAAAAAAGAAGATTTAATTCAATTTTCAAGCACTAATCATATATGATATATTTTATCATATATGATATATTAGCTTATATCATATATGATATAGTATATCATATATGATATATCACTGGCAGGTCATACTAAATATTTTCAGCGAGATTAAGCCATAAAAAAAAGAGTTAATTCAATTTTCAACCACATAATCATATATGATATATTTATATCATATATGATACTTTAGCTTATATCATATATGATACTTTACAAACAGGTCATACTAAATCTGTTCAGCGAGATTAAGCCATAAAACCTTATGATTCACGAAAATAAGCTAATAAGTTAGCTTATAATTCGGCATAATAAAGATGATGATAATCTATAACGTTATTCACATGAGTTAGCTTTAAATTCACGTAGTTTCTCATATAAGCTATAAAAGAATAAGATGAATTATAAGCTTATTCACATCGAATAAGCTAAAAAAAGATGAATCAAAATAAATCGAATGAACTTTACCTTATTTATGAAGTGGATGATCGATGCGTTTGATGTTTGTTTTGATAAGTTAAGATGTAAATATGTGTACGTGTGTGTGTGTGTTTGTGTGTGTTTTAGAGAGAAGAAGAAGAAGAAAAAAAGTATCGATCCAGATCTATGAATGTGGGAGTGGTAGGTGGTGTTAGGTGGAGGGGTAAAATAACGAAAATACCCATCCGCCTTTTTTTAATTTAAAAATGAGAATTAATCTGGGCCTTTAATCAAGATTAGATGGAAGGTGGAGATTGGTCCCCTTGTATCCTTTGGATACAAGGTATCCAAAATAACCGGACTCTTAATTTTTTAAAGAAATATTATGAATTTAAAATGCACCCGATCCATCAAAATGTTTAATTCACTTCTAACTATGTTATATTAAAATTAAAAGCGTTTGAGCATCTGGTTATATTAGTTCGTGGCTTCGTCCCTGCACACACACGTGATACTCACTATTTCTAAAATTTAAGCCGATTTAGTTTTCGAGTGCTTATAGAATAACTTTTTTTAACGACAACTGTAAAAAGCAGTTACAAGACCTCCATCACCAAAAAAAGCACTACAAAATTAATTACTTATTTACTTATTTACTTTTTATAGTTGTACCATTATTTCACCCGTCAACTCACTTTCCCCTCACCTCACACGTCACATACTTATAGAATAACCTAGTAGATCTTTAGTTTTGAAACATGACATAAATAGTTAAAACTGTACTAGGTGTGACATTTGAGAGTGGTTAGAAAAAAGTTGAAAATAATCTTAAGATTGTCCTGATGAGGTCCCGTGTACGTGTAAGCTTCTTTAAGTAACCTGAACATGGAAAACCACATCCTGATACCCGTTTAAGGGTTTCAGGTGCAAGCATGCTTTGCAAGAATATTTTTGTTGTTAATTATAAATTGAACTCGTGTATAGTGATAATGCGACGTTGAGAAAAATAAATTATAAAAGTAATTTTTTGGCAGTTATTACTAGGAAAAAGATTATATAAATACAGAATATAAAATTAAAAAAAGTTAAAAAGACTAAAGTGTAAATTAATATACACTGATTAATACTCACTCGTCTTAAAATAAATGTATTATTTTTTTTATATTATAATAATTGATAAAAACTATACAAATGATAAACATATAATTTAAAGCTAGTAAAACATAACCCTTATCGAATAAAGTATTAAGGAAACTCAATCTATCACGAAAACAAAGTGACAAATTTTTTTATTACCCTCACACTAAAATGCCACTAATGTTCATATCCTGCTCGATGCAAACAATTAAAACAATCACTTTCCAAACACCTAAAACATATGTCGAAAAGAAATTACTCATTCCGTCTCAAAATACTTATTCCGAGAGAAAAGACAAATACTTTAAGAAAACATGTATATACATATATATTTTTACAAAATAATAGTTTTACCTTTAATTAGGTAACTAACATCTTATTCAAACTTTGTAATACTAATTTCATAAGCGCTATAATATTGATCGAGTGTTATTATTTGAAGGTCGCACATGGTCGTAAGACCGAATACAAATCTTGGTCAAAGTCACGACCTCGATTCGTTTGTATGTTTGTGTGTATCAATTATGTGTTTTAGTGAGATATGTTTTTGTAATGTATGCCGTTTGTAGTGGTAAAAAGTTGTTTGATGGTTGTCGAAAAGCTAAAGCTGATTTGACAAAAAAAATTGACAGTCGACTTGATTATTAGAGTGCCTCGCCTAAAAAGAGAACCTAAACTATTACCCACTCAGTTCTAAAATTATTGTTATTTGACAAAAAACACATAATAAAATATGTTTATTACAACTCTATTTCTCTTATTTTTTAGCAGAGAAACAATTTAATCATTAGCTAATTAATTAAAATTCTTTAATAATATTTTAAACAAGTTAATATAATAAACTTGATCAAACTTTTATATATATTTTTAGTACCAAATAATATTTTTAGATCAACCTAATTATGATTATGATGTAAAAGTTCTGTTGAAAGAGAGACTATAACTTGGGAGGGGTAATTTGGTAAGTATTTGTAACAGGTGAGGATATAAAGACCCCTTAACAAAGTCATTTGTATCTGTTTTTATTTTTTGATTTTTTGGTTTTTTTATATTTTTAATTTTATTTTATAATTTTGTTTATGTTATAAACTGAGAAACTAAAAATACAGAATGATAATTATGAAGTTTAACAGTTTAAAAACAATAAATCGTAAAAAAAAATACAGAACAAAAACTTATAAAAACCGTCAAATAATATACCTTTTTATATATGTAACATGAGCCTAAAGAAAGTGACGGTGTTAAGTTAAAGACACTGACAACCTATCAAACAACAACAACAACCAAAGTACCAAACTGTCACATCATAATAATCATTATAGTTATTATAGTACTCCTACAGTATATCTTACACAACAAACCACCAACTGCCACGTGTCCTACTCCATCACAAAAAAAAAAAAAAAACACTAACCTTAAAACACGCTCATTCCTTCATACCCCACATTTTTCTCCTCATTACCAGCCCTTACCTTCACTTTAACACCCACCATTCATTTTGCTCATCACTTTTTGGTTGTGGCTGTTGTTGTGCAGACCAGAATGGGCAAAGGGACAGTTTTGGTGGCAGTGATAGGGGGAGCAATGGTGGTAGCAGGTGGAGCACTGATCATTCGGCATCGAATATCGAATACTAGCAGGTGTGTCAAGTCATGTGACATTTTGAAAGAGTTGGAGGAGCAATGCGCGACTGATGTTGGGAAGCTGAAACAGATTGGTGATGCAATGTGTGTTGAGATGCATGCTGGTTTGGCTAGTGAGGGCGGGTCGAAGCTTAAGATGTTGATTAGCTATGTTGATAATCTGCCTACTGGGTATGGATCGGTTTTTTTTTTTTTTATAAAAGTTGTGTTTTTTGTTATGTTTTTTAGTAGTATCGGGTATGTTAGATCCTCACTCCTTGCAAGGTCGGAGGTCCTTTTCTATCTTTGGTAAACCCGAAGCAGCCTCTCTACCTCCCTACCTTAGGTAGGGGTATGACTGTCTACGTCTCAACCTGCCCCCACACAGTACTAGACGGTATTGGGATCGGGATCTATAACCCATGGAAGACGTTATTTGGTGTGACCTTACCTTTTTTTTTTTATTAGTTATGTTGAGCCTACTTGGTAAGAATCATTTTTTTTTTATAAAGATGTTGATTAGCTATGTTGATAATCTGCCTACCGGGTATGAAATCGGTTTTTTTTTAATAAAGTTTTGGTATACATTGTAGGAGAATGCAAACGGGCAATGAGGTGTGCAGCTAGCCATTTTTGTATAGCAAAACCAATTTTATTAAATACAACGTTTGTGGATCTAGGTGTCAAAACATTACTGGTCATAACAAGCTGTTTTTTAGTATTGGGTATTTTAGAGATCGGATCTTTATATGTTTTTTAGTATTGGGTATTTTAGAGATTGGGTCTTTTTATGAATTTTAGGATTCGGTATTATTTTTTTTTAATTAAGATTTGAGGATGTTGTGTTTTTTAGTATCGGGGATGAAAAAAGATTTGATTTTGTGGTGTTTTTGATAAGATTATGGTGAAATTAGGTGGCTTTACGTGGATCGTCATAAGTTAGTTTGCGTATATATGAGTTAAAGACTAGCCCTCTTACTTGAATAAGGAAAGCCTCGTCTATTTACATTGTGTTATGTCGTTTAGTATTGCGTATGGTAAAAATTTGGATCTTTTCTATGTTTTGTGATCTTTTTGATGAGATTATGGTGAACGATGGTATATCTAAGTCAAAGACTCGCCCAGGTTGGCTTCGGGGCATGTATGGATTTTTTATATAAGATTTGGTGATCTGCATTTTTTTTTAATGTTTTTTATTATCGGGTATGTTAAAGATTGGATCTCTTTATGTTTCTTAGTATTGGGTATGGTTTTTTTATTCAGATTTGAGCTTTGTGTGTTTTTTAGTATTGCGTATGAACAAGATTTGATTTTGTGGCGTTTTTTATAAGATTGCCCTAGATAGGTTGTGTTCATGAGTTAAAGACTAGCCCTCGTCATCGAAACTAAACTGAATCGGGAAAGCCTCATTTGTTTAAATTGTGTGACACGTGGATTCGTGATGTGGGCTTAAGTTGAAGCTGCTTATTAGTTATGTTGATAATCTGCCTATTGGGTATGCTTTTGTTAGTAGTATTTGGTTAAATTTTTTATATTAAGATTTGAGTTTTTTGTGTTTTTCAGTATTGGTTATGAAAAAGATTTGATTTTGTGGTGTTTTTGATAAGATTATGGTTGAATTAGGCGGCTTTTTGTGTTTATGTGGACTGTGATAGGTTAGGTTGCGTAAATCTGAACCATATCTATTTGGCTTTTTTTAAACTTGAATCACCGTTCTTCCCTTGTTTACTTCAGCGACGAGGAAGGAGTGTATTATGCATTGGATCTTGGAGGAACAAACTTCCGAGTTCTGCGAGTGCAGTTGGGTGGGAAGTCTGGTATTGAATTCCAGGAGTTTACAGAGGCCTCAATCCCTCCGCAATTGATGGTTGGAACTTCCGAAGTAAGCTTCTCTTTCTCTCAAGACTTGTGCTTAACCTCATTTCTTTCGTTTCGTTAGATGGTCCATTATATTCATATTTCAAATTTTCAATTAAAGCCATTAAAGGTATTGAAGGTCAGTAGGTTTTTAAGGTCTGAAGATTAGTTTTCCACAGGCACTTTTTGACTACATTGCGGCAGAACTTGCTAAATTTGTTGAGGATGAAAGTCATAAGTTCGTTCGTCGCGCAGGCAGACAGAGGGAGTTAGGTTTTACCTTCTCGTTCCCTGTGATGCAATTGTCTATTGATTCAGGAACTCTTATTAGGTGGACAAAAGGCTTCTCTATCGAGGATATGGTAATTACATACTATTCCCAACTAGTCTTTTTTTAAGAGTAACGAAGTTGATACGTTTTGCTTTTCTTCAAATTTTTGTTATTTCTAGGTCGGTCAAGACGTGGTTGCAGAATTAACAAGAGCAATGGATAGGCAAGGTGTCGATATCCGTGTATCTGCTCTGGTGAGTTCATGTATTGCTAATGTTGCATAGTTGGATTGCCTATGAATTTAAATATACGGACAATTTGGTTTAGGTTAACGATACAGTTGGAACTTTGGCTGGAGGTAGATACGAGAACAATGATGTTTGTGTAGCCGTGATCTTGGGCACCGGAAGTAACGCAGCATATGTGGAACGAGCTCAGGCTATACCAAAATGGCACGGACCACACCCCAAATCGGACGAGATGGTGAGCTATCATTACTGTATTAAGTACCTTCCCCCACCCCATATACGCTATAGCAAAATGGCATGGACCCGTATGAGATAAAACACAACCCGACTCGTTTCTTTTTCTAGGTCATCAACATGGAGTGGGGCAACTTTAAGTCATCACATCTTCCATTAACCGAGTATGATAACGCACTGGATGCTGAAAGTTTGAACCCTGGGGAACAGGTGATGTTTTATACTTGTACTATCCGATATAGTTTATCTTTAGCACTCTTCATAGAGTTTACAAAAATTGATTACCCGATGATACATTTGATGGCAGATATTCGAAAAAATGATTTCTGGCATGTATCTGGGAGAACTTCTTCGTAGAGTTCTGTTAAGGATGGCTGATGAAGCTGAGCTTTTCGGTGAAACGATTCCCCCTAAACTAAAAACTCCATTCATATTGAGGTATCTTACAAAGCCTTTTAACCCATTTGACATGATATGTCCCTCTTCGAGCTATCTTTGAGTAGTTTGAACGTTGAGATGTAACACAACCTACCTTGGCTCGTTCACAAGTATATGGGCCGAGATTGCTACCTCTAGCTTTATCAAATTTTTATTTGCTGTTCATCCATCTTCACAATCGCATTGCGCTGAATCTTACTTTTTCGTTGTCGTGTAATTGACAGGACACCTGAAATGTCTGCAATGCATCATGACACGTCCCCTGATCTCAATGTGGTAGGAAAGAAATTGAAAGAAGTGTTGCAGGTACTTTCTCTATTGAAGTTATCTTTTGTTCCGTACCGTCTACTTATAACATAATCTAAGAAAGCATCGGCAAGTTGCCTATCGTGACCCTTTGATCGACCCTAAAAGTTCTCGTATTTTTACCTGTACCCGTGTCCTAACCGTGGTTTGAATACTAAAACTCTAAATTACCACTCAATTTGCAGATATCTAGTACACCCTTATCAACAAGAAAGATAGTGGTCGAGATATGCAACATCATTGCCACACGAGGGGCACGCCTTGCTGCTGCTGGAATTTTAGGCATTCTGAAGAAAATTGGAAGAGACACAGTGAGAGACGGCGAGATCCCCAAAACTGTCATAGCAATGGACGGAGGGCTATACGAACATTACACCCAATACCGACACTGTCTTGAAAACACTTTACGTGAATTGGTTGGTGAGCAACTTGCAAAACATATTAAACTTATACACTCCAATGACGGTTCCGGTATTGGTGCTGCTCTTCTTGCTGCTTCTCACTCTCAGTACCTTTAAAGAAGGTAATCGTATATGCTAACGAGTTTATCATCTACATACCATATTTAACCCGTCTACTAAGGCGCCGATATAGTGAGTGACTTGTTAAGATTTCCCTTTGATATTTTCGTAGTTTAGGTGAGAATTGTTTTGGAAAATGGTTTAAATTTATTTTGGAGATGTAAGAACGCATTTAGGACCTGGAAGTGGCATTGATTTTGCTACAAGTTTTGTAATTTTTTGAATTTGGAGCTCGACTATGGCTAATAAAAGTTGGCAAATCGGAAATTGATTATGAATATGGTTACGGCTACACCTGATCTGTATCTGATGAACCGCTACAATTACTGTACTTACGTTATTATTAGTGTACTTGAGTTTTAGTTACACTACATGTGCTTCCCTGTGAAATCGATGCTTGATTCGTTGTGTATTGACAGGTGATTCTATATAAAAATGCAGAAAGATTTAACTCTTTTATTCCACTCTTTATGAATTGCGTCACATGAACTCGATACTATAAAGATACAATGTTAAAGGTATATGAGTGGCAACACCTCAAAATACCTTTTAAAGAGATAAAACTAGCCGCTGAAAACTTAAAAAACACTTATCGGACGAGGTGGATATGGTTGGGTGTACAAAGGAAAACTCCTTGTGTCCGGAAAAGAGACCATGGTTGCTGTAAAGAGGTTGAATGAGCAGTTCGGACAAGGCTTAAAGGAGTTTCTGACAGAGATTCAGTTGTTGTCTGGTCAACATCATCCAAAGCTCGTCTCTCGTGTTCGGTATAGAACTCAGCAGGAATCTCAGCGCTTCCACAAGTTCTTCCGCAAGAACATCCATGGCAGGTCGAGGCTTCCAATTAAAGTGCAAACATCTGAATAGGACTCCCGAACAAGGACACCCATACCAAAACATGATACGCTTAACTTGGACAATACAAGCTCAGAAAATGTACCAACCCCATTCTCATGGATCAATATATCTGAACTTTTTATCTCCCTATGGATAATCGTTCGATGCCCTCCAGCGTGCCTATGTAGGTGATCCATACCACGAGCTGCATCAGCACAAATCTTGAGTCTTTATGACCACGTAAGAGTAGTAGATGTGCATTTTCCACTACGCCTTATATTCTGATCCAAACTTCCACGCTTTCATATCCGTTAACAAGTTTTCTCCTTTCCCTCATCACAATAACCGACAAGAGGGACGAGGTTTGAATGATGTTGACCAGACAGCAACAACTGAATCTCTGTCAAAAATTCGTTTAAACCTTGTCCGAACTGCTCATTCAACCTCTTTACAGCAACCGTGGTGTCTTTTCCGGACACAATGAGTTTTTCTATGTACACTCAACCATATCCACCTCGTCCGATAAGCGTTTTTAAGATTTCAGATGCTATTTGTATCTCTTTAAAAGGTATTTTGAGGTGTTGCCTCTGATGTACCTTTTACATTGTATTTTGATATATAGTAGTATTAATCAGTTAGATCTATCTTTTTTTTTTTAATATAGAATTCACCAGACAATACGCAGCGAATCAAGCATCTATTTCACATGGAAGCACATGTAGTGTAATCAAGACTTAAGTACACTAATAATAACATAACTACACCAAATGTTTTTTTAAGGGTAATCAAAGCATAATACAGACTAGACGAGTACCCGTGCATAATGATGAGATTTTATAACGACAAATAACTATACGACAAGGTATTACAACACACTCCTCGTCCAAAATCTTAGAGCAGCCGTGAACAATGTGAATCAGAACCGATGAGCGGAGGTGAAACTCCGGTAGTACTCGGCCATATAATACACGACACGATGACCCTTCATCCCAGGTTGGCGTTGGATGGAAGTCTAAATTCTCCATTTTCGACAAATGTATAGCCCAAGAAAGGAAAGAGACTAATAATAACATACGAGTGGTTTATTAGCACTGAATTTGAGCATAACCTCAGTCAAGAATTATAACAAGTATAAGAACTTGATTATTCAATATCGAGTCAGTAAAAAGTTCTTAGATCTCGAGCCATTGGAATATAGAAATACATTGCCAAAAACGAAAGACATAATCGTTTCATTTGCATAATGAGGCTAATATCCGTCGAGGTGGGGTAATCAGCGGTAACCGGGCATGGAGAACGGCCAAGTTATCTAACATAAGAACATCACCCTTTTGCCAAGGTATTGCGACACACTCTTCATCCAAGATCTTAGAACAGTCATGAACGACATGCGTTGGCAACGGTTGACCATCCCCAAAAGTCACTGCTTTTGCTGGATCATCATTCAGATCGTTTTCAAATCCCCCGATGGCCGACACTAACATGTTGAACCAGGTCTTGCGGTTTCTTGACTTGTCGTATCTGACACCGGGTATTGGTCCTATTTTGATTTCCACTGCACCATTTTCCTTCCATTTCAATGTTGCTCCTAGCTTAGCAGCCCTGTTTCGACAATACAAGTAAGGTAATTGTATTATAGACAAACCGAAAGTGATCATAAGTAGAACGGTCAAAGCGGTTAAACTTATTACGGATTGGAATGCTTTGGGTTAGGTTGGGTTGACCTTAACAATTTTCTCCCAAAAACGTTTTTTGCTGCCTGTTGAAATGAGTCGTGTTGGATACAGTTTTCTGTATTACACTATAGAAAGTACTTAAAACGCCAATAAATATGCATTTGGGTTCCGTTTTTCCCAAATCCGACAAGAACAATGCTGGTTGATTGAGATAACTTAATTTTTTTGAAAAAAGCACGCTTGTTATTTCCCGGGTGGCCTGAATAAAAGTTATTCAGAAAAGTTGCATGACGTCTTTGCATATTACCCGAGTTGTGACAAAGCTACCTTTCTTGGGCTATACACTTGTCGGAAGTCGAGAACTTGGACTTCCATCCGAGGCCAACTGGGGATGAAGGGTCATTGTCTTCTGCAAGCACACGTGTATAGATGAATCCAAGTTCTTCCAACTGTTGGACAAACGATGGGTGTCTCTTTTTCATCTCGTCGTATATTATATGGCTGAGTACTATCGCAGTTGCACCTCCGCTCACTGGTTCTGTTTCACAAAAGAAGAACAATTTGGAAGGGAACTCAGGTTGCTGCATGAAAAGATGAAATTCATTAAGACAGATGCCAAAATGGATGAGTAATGCGATTAAACGGCGTTCAGTTCAAAATTGGTAACTTTTGGTACACTATGTGACGCTGAGGTGAAGGTGGTGAGTATTTTAGATACGTATATAGAGTAGACCTTTTATAAAGCAACTCGAGTTCTACTCCATTAGTAAAGGCCCAAACGAGCTTGCCAGACTAATGTTGATCTATACACGGGTGCTTGCAGATCTTTAATTTTAAACGGGCGTATTTAAAGAACTTGAGTAAAGGCCTAAACCGATCTTTAAATGGTTTTGCTCAAGTTCTTATTAAGCTAATACTTTGTGGTTATGACGAGAACATACTTATCATATAAATTAGTTAGTAAAACTTTAAAACTACAATTAGGAGGGATCTTTTAATGAATATAATGTATACGGTATATTCGAACATCCCAGGCTCCGCTCAAAAGCCTGCATCATAAACGGTCGTCAAGCTGTCAAGCCAACCTCGAGCCCAACCTAAACTAGTCAATCCGAGCTCTGACTAGCTTCAGCTACTCTTATTACACATTTGACCCGTTACTAATAAAAGTAAAAATTAAAACCAAGCTTGAGATATTAATAACTAAATGGGTCGAAATTGCAGCATCCAAACCAGTGAAAGCTAATCATATGCAGAAAATAAAAGGGAAAGTGCATATAGTACCACTGCCATTTCATGATGGAAGGGAATTTTTTGATCAGGAGGCGACTCGTTTGATGTAAAGACATGTCCAATGACATGTGTACGAATGGCTGCCCCGCCAATGTAAGGAAGTGCGTCGAATCCGAAAGCTTCAACGAAATCATTGAAATCTGAAGCAGATACTAAAGGAAGCCCCCTGAAGTGTATGGCGCCACTTTGGTGAAGCTGAAGCTCAAGCCATGACTTTGAAGCTTTTATGGAGTCTGTTAAATCAGAAAGCTTGCATGATATGTTGGTCAAAGATAGTATTTTCGGAAAGATTACCCTGTTGCAGTCCTTCTGTTGCGTTACCCTTATTTCGTTAAATAACTTTTCAGCCATCTCTCGCACACACCGCACACTTGCAACAAAATCAGGCTTTTTATTGCTTATGAGATACAAATTTTTGTCCTGGCCGAGAAATGTAGCAATCACAGACTAACGTCTACACTTGGCGTGGCTATATCTAGCATGGTCACGTTTCGATCCTGTTTAGTGTGGTTTTGACCCACTGCACTTAGAATACAAGTGAACAAAGTGTTTGCACATGCGATGACAGTGGATCTATATTTTTCATTATCTAATCACATGGATCATTGTGGAGTAATGTTTTGAGATTCATAAATTAAGTTATCAACACTTGAAAGCTGTTAAATTCTGCTATATACAGACAATGATCCAGTTGCATACCGTATATAATTATTTAAAGTGGGGCACTACGTTGCAGTGTAACAGTTAAACATGCGTAAAGCACACACTGAAGGTCATCCTAGGTCCGGAGGTAATGACGATGAGGTATATTCTACTACAGAGTTCGGTTGGATAACACTGAAAACTGTTGTATGATGAGGTACAGATGGAAGAGTTTATGGTCCACAACGGTCACCTGGTGCCAAACAGTGATTTTTTCGTGATGCACCTAGATGACAACCTCGTCTCCACAATTCTCATGTCGTGGATTAGAGTCCAGGTAGTATAAATGGAGTGGTTCACCCCGATGAACAGCACACTTTACACACACTCGGCTAAAAACCCGGGGTGAGTTAATGGTGTCCTGTCTTGTTTCAGCCTAGGGATGAAGGAGCAGCCTAATCATCCAAAGTACCGCGGCCAAAAATTCTTCTGTCATCTGTGGAGTGGGAAGTTGCTCTTCCTGCAATAGCCAGCTGTTTAGCGATCTTGTTCAAAGTCGATAATTTTGTTACCTGATTTATTTTCCTTCCTTTTGAGATCCATTTTTATCTGGTTTGTACTTGTTTGTCGATTCTAACTTAGGAACCGAAACTAAAGGAAAGAGACTAATAATGGTCTATTAGCCCGGAAATTGAGCATACCCTCAGTCAAGTATTATAACAAGTATGAGAACTTGATTATTCAGTATCGAGCGAATAAAAGGTTCTTAGATCTTGAGCCGTTGGAATATAGAAATACATAATCGTTTGCTTTGCATAATGAGGCTAATATCCGTCGAGGCGAGGTGATCAAGGGTAATCGGGCATGGAGAACTGCCAAGTTATCGAACATAAGAACATCACCCTTTCGCCAAGGTATTACAACACACTCGTCGTCCAAAATCTTAGAACAGCCAACGGTAGACCATTATCAATAGTAACTGCTTTTGGCGGATCATCATTTAGTTCATTTTCAAATCCCCCACTTGCAGACAGTAACATGTTGAACCAGGTATTGGTCCTTGTCTCATCGTATCTTATACAAGATATAGGTCCTTGTTTAACTTCGACAAGACCACCTTTCATCCATCTCAGCTGTGTTCATACAATAGCAGCCCTCTTGTGGGCTATAGACTTGTCGGAGGTCGAGAATTAAGGCCCACAGGAGACGAGATCATCTTCTGCAGCAAGTACTGGGTTGTACATTAACCCAAGTTCTTGCATCTGTTTGACGAATAACGGGTGTCTT
Source organism: Glebionis coronaria (assembly GCA_025667525.1). Lineage (NCBI taxonomy): Eukaryota > Viridiplantae > Streptophyta > Magnoliopsida > Asterales > Asteraceae > Glebionis > Glebionis coronaria. The sequence goes on from CM046877.1 coordinate 619,988,454, forward strand.
TCTATCATCTTATCATATATGATATGGCTGAGTAGAATAGGAGTCTCACCTCCACTTACAACTTGGAAAGATACTCCAGTCGCGGCATGATCCAATCTCGTTAGATGATTAAGTAATGGTAGGACAACAACTTGGCAAGATGGGCGGGTTTAATAACGACCTGTTTATAAGTATATCAAAAAAGAAGTTGTTTATAAGTATGAGCCATCTCATGATGGAAGTAGATTTTCTTATCAAGAGGTGACTCATTTGTCGTTAAGACACTTCCAACGACATGTGTACGAATGGAAGCACGAGTTTAAGGAATGTGACCGTATCCAAAAGCTTCAACGAATTGAAATCAAGAGCAGATGATACAGAAAGCCCAAAGAGTATAGCACCATGCTGGTGAAGCTGAAGCTCAACTCATATATATGTGTCGTGTTCACAATGCATTGGATTCTTAAAAAAAACCCTTCGTTATACTGTCCACCTTGAAGCATTGTGGAAGCCCTAATATAAGGTATGTTTCTGAATCAAGAAAATAAGCTTAATCCAGGGCCGGATAACGATTAAAAGGCCCCGTTACACTTTCAGATTAAAGAGAAATTTCATATAAACTTGAATTATATGACTCATACATCATATAACGTATTCTATATATATTAATGAAAAAATGTGCCCTCTTTCAAGTGGAGGCCCGGTGCGACAACACCGCTTGCACACCCTCTGAGCCACCTCTGGCTTAATCTATATCTTCAAGTCCTTTACAGTCATAACCTAAATATATTCGATTATAGCAAAACCACGATCCGTCCTTCCTATCAAAAGTCAATCTGTTCTTCTGGCAATGTTGCATGAAAGCTATTGTCCTTTCTCCGCAAAGCAGATTCTTCAACCTCAAGAGCCTCTAAATCTTCAGTCGGTACCTGGCTATCTTGCATGAAAGCTTTACGTACTTTGAGAACAACCTTTTTCTTCATGACAGCTAATGTTATCCATGTTCGAAGATACATACAATTATTTACTGATGATTTTAGTGTCATCAAATCATTTTGTGTAATAGTGATTTACCCGAGACCAAAGGAAATTCGAGTTATGTTATAATACGAGTTCGGAGGTGTGGCGTAGACGCTCGTATAAACAAATTAACTTGATTTCGACACTGGAAAAGATAGGCAATAAAGTCTAAAAACGTCATAGTGACAGAATAATGGTCACTGGTCTGTCACTAATAACATATGATTTTCTGACAGCGGTTAGCGACAGTTTGAAATCTGTTACAAACCTGTCGCTGGATACAGTAAAATAAAAGGCTGCGACTTTTCTTAAAAGGTGTGACTTTTCATTAAAGGACACAATTTTTCCCTACATGTGTTTATATATTGTAAGCATCATTTTGGTCTTTTCATATTATGAATATGAAGAATCATAACAACCCATATAGTATTCTCTGAAAGTTTATGGACTTTAAAATCGATAGTCGTGTGATAGGATCGAACTCGAGATCACGGGATTGCACACATTACGTGAAGAGTTAATTTATTTATTAAATATATTTATTATATTTGTTAAATCAAACTGTAGCTAACGATCGGTAAGTAATTAAAAATTAAGTATTAAACGATCGTTATAGAATGTTAAAGAAGTTAAAAGAAGGTGTCGGAAAGTTCCGGAAACCCCCGTTTTGAGCATGTGTATAACCGGATTTTAAAGAGAGGAGATAAGGAGGAAAAAGATTTTGGCTTTATCTTGTTTAAACCTTGGAAGATAAGTTTCCAAGGTGTATATAAACAAACCTTAAGGCCTCATAATTTTTCACTCCATATTCTTCTTTCTTTGCCTTATACCGTCGGCCATATACACCCTTTTAGGGTTCATCTTTGATTTTCTATAAGCTATTTTAGATCTAGTCCTAGCCCCTCTCTAGGGTTGTTGGGTAGATCTTCCATAGTCTTGGAAGGCTCGGTTTTGTTCGTGCTAGACTCACGATTAGCTCACCGTATCACGTGTGTACAAGATCGTGGTGTGATCTTATTTTAGATTACATCCTGGTAGTGTTCGTGATCTATCTTTACTGGTGATCGTTCTGCTAGGATAAAGGTATGTAACCCTAGCTTTGATTAATTATAATTGTGTTATATAAAGATCTTGTTAATCTGCTTCCGCTGTATGCTCTTTGATCTATGTTAAGGTTTTTATAATTGTTATGATAATCATAAACCATCAGTGGCATCGAGAGCCGTTTTAACATGATTATAATTTTCAAGATCTAAAGTTTTTTTAACTAATATTGATTTGTGTTAAAAATTACATGTTGTTTTTTAGGTTTTATAAAAAATTAGGGTTTTGTTTTTTTTATTGTTTTAAAAACGGCTTTGCCGATTTTTATAATTTTTTTCTTTTAAACCCTAAAATTACATGGTAATTAACTTTAGATGTATGCATGAATTAATTGTTATGTCATGTGTGGTTACGATCCGTAGTAGTTTTTTAATTGTTAAGAGAATATGGAAGATCCGTAATAAACATGCATGTTTTTTTTACGGATCATATAATTTTGATTGCTATTTGCTTTATTTGATTCAAAGTTTTAAAATTAGGGAAGACTTTTTATGTTCATAAAAACCCTAGATTTGATGTTCTTTGAATAAATTGTTTTGCATGTGGCTATTTGATTTAGTTTTTTTTTGTACTACTTGTTTTCATGTGTTTTTTTTTAATTGTATGTTGTAAACAAGGGTAATTTTTTTTAAGAAAAATAATATGGACTAAATCTTATCAAAATTAATGAATTGTTTTGAGGTCTAAATTGCATATGATTTGTGTTGATTAGAATTGCAATAGCAACTTAACGGCCTACTCAATTTTGACAAACTATAAAGTAGGTATAACGCATCGCTGGTCAAGTACCCGGTTAAGGAAGGAGGTGTTATGCTTCAGCGCTGACCAAATTCCCGGCTCGCCTGTGCGTCAAAAATTGGAATTACCTACGGTTGTTATTGGTATAATTCTTTAAGGTTGTTTGGTTTAACCAATACCTCAACTTGCAAATATATGATGAACTTTTAGTCTCACCAAAAAGTTTACTAAACGTTTTATTAAACTTATGCTATGGAGATGTATGCATGCTTCTCCATACATGATTTTGACACCAAAATCTATACCCTAAAATTTAAGTCATATGCCCTCTAATTGATGAACACTTGAAGTTACAATTGTCGTCATATAAGATATCGGACGATGTTGTAATGGAGAGAAAACTTCATGACTGAATAAGATTGCACATGAAGGTTTTACGTTCTTTAGATTAGTCGACTTAATTAAGTTACTCAGTGAGAACTGGAAACTTAAGGCATAAAGAAGGGATAAAACATGTTTACAATGCAAATGTTTTTGGCAATGTAAATCCCTGACATATCTAGAAATTGCAATATGATTTGGCAATTATTGTTCGACAAGTTACTGTGTTGAATACATTTGTCACTAGCAGATCAACTGATGTGATAAATCTATGTCAATATGGATTCTAGTTTTTCAAGGAAAATACTATGGTTTTATTACCGGGGTAATTTTATTTTCTTGAATTTTATTATCGAAAATACTAATGTTTGAACTTATTTCTGTAGAAATGGCTCAACCCGAAAACAATCTGACAATAAGCTCGGCGTTCAAAGCATTTTTTGAACGGCCTGAACTTACTGGCCCTAATTTCAATGATTGGTACCGCTCACTAAGAATTGTTCTGAGAGCAGCGGGTACCATCAATATCTTGGAAACTTCTTTTCCGGAGGATCTTGCTGAAGGAGCAACTGATGCGGAAAGGCTTCAACACGCTGCTAACGTTAAGAAGCACCATGAGGTGGCTGCTGTAATGTTAGGGAGAATGGCTCCATCACTTCAAAGGAAGTATGAGCTAGCTTCTCCTCATCAAATGCTTGATGAACTCAAGGCTGTGTATGAAACGCCGCAAGCTGTAGAGATCTATGATCTGGTTGATGCTCTACATAGTTGCAAGCAAGCTCCTGGAAAGTCCGTAAGTGACCATTATATGGAGATGAGGGGTTATATGGAACAACTCATCGCACTAGGACAATAGGTCCCTTAATAATATGGCTATTAACTTGATCAATAGGTCCCTTAATAAGGATTTCAATGATTTCGTTCGTAACTATAATATGCATTGCACGGGGAAGACAGTTAATGATTTGCATGCAATGCTCATTGACTTTGAAAAGGGTTTGAAAGATAAGGCACCCACTGCTACTCCTCAAGTACTTTATGTACAAAAGGGTAGAGTGTCGAAACCAAAACCGCAAGTGAATAAGAAACAGAAAGGCAAATGCAAGGTTGATAAGAGCAAGCAAGTTGCGACTACATCAAAACCAAAGCAAAACTTTGCTAAGAAATCTCTGAAAGATGAGACTTGTCACTACTGCAAGATGACTGGACACTGGAAGAGGAATTGCTCTCTCTATCTCCATGAAATGGCAGAACATAAGAAGAAGGCTGAGCAAGTTGCTGCAGCACCATCTTCAGGTAACTTATTTATGATAGAGTTATTTAATCTTTCATACAAATCAAACTCCTGGGTATATGATACGGGATGTGGTATTAATATTTGTAATACCCTGCAGGGATTTGAGTTGAAGAGGAGACTTACCTATGGGGAATAATTTCTGCAAGTGGGCAATGGCGCACAAGCAGCAATTGAAGCTATAGGAATATTTAAATTAGTTTTACCTTCGGGTTTAGTACTGTCTTTAAATAATTGTCATTATGCACCTACAATTGTTAGGGGTGTTATTTCCTTTTCTAGTATGTTGGATCTTGGATTTACTCACACGATTGATAATAATAGAATTTCTGTTTTCAAAGATGGTTTATTCTATTTTGATGCAATTTCTGTGAATTGTGTTTTTGAAATTAACATGCATGATAAAAATCCCAAGAGGAAAAATAATTCTGTTTTTAGCATGAATAAGAAGAGTAAGTTAGACAAGAACTCTTCTTATCTTTGGCATTGTAGGCTTGCCCACATTGGGAAGACTCGCATACAAAAGCTTCAACGTGATGGGCTTTTGGAAAGTATCAATGATGAATCATTTAATAAATGTGAATCTTGTATCTCTGGGAAGATGACCAAGAAACCTTTTAATAGCAATATTGAAAGGGCTACTGAACTACTTGGTTTAATACACACTGATGTGTGTGGACCACTTATACATGTATCAAGGAAAGGTGCTAGCTACTTCTTGACGTTTACGGATGATTATAGCCGTTATGGTTATGTTTATTTGCTTAAACATAAACATGAGGTATTTGAAACATTCAAAACGTTTAAAGCTGAAGTAGAGTTACAACTAGGAAAGAAGATTAAAGCTCTTCGTTCTGATCGTGGTGGTGAATATTTAAGTCAAGAGTTTAAAGATTATTTAAGTAAGAATGGAATTGTTCAGAAACTTACTTCTCCATATACTCCACAACAAAATGGTGTATCTGAAAGGAGAAATCGTACATTATTGGATATGGTACGATCTATGTTTAATCTTACAACTTTACCATTATCTTTTTGGGATTATGCTCTTGAAACTGCTGTTCGTATTCTGAATATGGTTCCCACCAAGAAGGTTGATAAGACACCATATGAACTATGGCATGGCAAGAAGCCATATTTGTCTTATTTGAAAGTCGGGGGTTGTGAGGCGTATGTGAAACGTGACTCTGGAGATAAACTCCAACAACGCTCAGTAAAATGTATCTTTGTAGGTTACCCTAAGGAAACTATGGGTTACTACTTTTATTATCCGGCTGAGAACAAAATAGTTGTGGCTCGGTATGGAGACTTCCTTGAAAATGATCTTGTAAATCAAGAATTCAGTGGGAGAAATTATGATCTTGAAGAAATTCAAGAAGATACATTGCCTTCTGAAAATACTAGCGATGAAATTCCTGTAGAACCAGAAAGTCTGAGTGTTCCACCGGAATTAATTCCTCCACGTAGGTCTCAAAGGGCTATACGTGCGCCAGACAAACTATGTCTATACATAGAGGATGATGAGGAGGAAGTAGGGGATCTTGGTGAACCTGCTAACTATCGATCCGCAATGTCTGATCCAGAAAAGTCAAACAGGATAGTTGCGATGAATGAGGAAATGAAATCCATGGAAATCAATGATGTTTGGAGTCTTGTAGACGCACCTAAAAATGCTAAAGTAGTGAAAAATAGGTGGATCTATAAGAAGAAAACTGACATGGATGTTGATGTACAATCCTATAAAGCACGTTTAGTGGCTAAATGTTTTACTCAAACTTTTGGCATAGACTACGAGGAGACATTCTCTCCTGTAGCAGACTTACGAGCTATTAGGATTCTCATAGCTATAGCAGCATACTATGACTATGAGATATGGCAAATGGATGTTAAAACTGCCTTCTTAAACGGTCGCTTAGATGAAGACATCTATATGCAACAACCGGAAGCGTATGTTGATCCTAAATATCCAAAACGCGTGTGCAAACTTCAAAAGTCTATTTATGGCTTGAAGCAAGCATCACGTCAATGGAATAAGCGATTTGATGAAGAAATCAAAAAGTTTGGATTTATTCAAAATCGTGATGAGCCATGTGTATACCGCAAAGCTAGTGGGAGTAATGTAGTGTTCCTAATTCTATATGTCGATGACATATTGATCATGGGAAGTAACATTCCAAGACTTAAGGAAGTTAAGGATTATCTTGGTAAATGTTTTTCTATGAAAGATTTGGGAGATGCTGCATATATTCTGGGAATTAAGATCTATCGAGATAGGAGTAGACGATTAATTGGTCTTAGCCAAGATGCTTATATTGATAAGATATTGAAGAAATATAACATGCATAACTCTAAGAAAGGTTTCTTACCGATGGAGGTTAAGCATGAGTTAAGTCATGAGAAAGATGCATCATCACCTGAAGAGGTGGCTTACATGAAGAAGGTGCCTTATGCTTCGGCTGTAGGATCTATTATGTATGTTGTAAGATGCACAAGGCCTGATGTGGCATTTGCTCAGAACTTGGTCAGTAGATACCTACAGAATCCAGGAAAGTCCCACTGGACTGTTGTTAAGCATATTCTAAAGTATTTAAGAAGTACGAAAGATATGTTTTTGGTATTCGGGGGTAAACCAGACACAGAATTGAATGTAACAGGATTCTGTGATGCGTCCTGGCAATGTGATAAAGACGATACGAAGTCTCAGACGGGTTACGTGTTTGTCATCAATGGAGGAGCAGTTGACTAGAAGAGCAGTAAGCAGAAAACCATTGCTATGCATGCGACTCAATCTGAGTACATGGCCGCTTCAGAAGCTGCAATGGAAGCTGTTTGGATTAGGAAGTTTATTGGAGATCTTGGAGTGATGCCTTCAATTAAAGAACCTATTGATATATATTGCGACAACTCTGCGGCAATAATATTCGCCAATGACCCTGGAGTCATGAAGGGCGCCAGACACTTTAAACGTAGATATCACTACGTTCGAGAACAAGTGGAAGCTCGAGAAATAAAATTAATAAAAGTTCACACAGATGATAACGTAGCTGATCCTTTTACTAAGGCTTTGTCTAGGCCGAAGGTAGTTAAGCATGCCAAGGTAATTGGGCTGCAACTAGCTAGCGAATTCATGCAATAAATCTGTTGATTAGTATTTGGATAAAGGATGTAAGACATTATTGAATTGATGAAATAAAGATTGGATTTCGTTTATTTTTCTGTTATTTGATTTTGTATCCTATTTTACATGTTTTAATCCGTGAGCATTATGATGTTTCTAAATGTCCGTTGTCAATTAATAATATGGGAGTATTATTAAACCAAGACAATTCAAAATAGTGACAGAGTATACTTGAAAGTATATTGGTCAATTTTGGATGATATTTGATGGATCAAATATTGGACTTATCCCAACTATGTGATTTTACTTTATGGATCTTTGTCATTAAGTAAATCATAAATAGTTATCCTTAGACCTGAGATGCCAGAAAACTGCATTGAATATAGTGCATTTCTGTAAGGTAACCTAACGCTAAACGTAACTGGTAGTCATAAGGGTTATTTTCAGAAGTGTTGCGAAGTTCATGTGTTTTGCTTGTAGTCGAAATGGGATTCGTTTCCTTCAAATTACTATTTGAAGTATAAATACAACTAGGCCCCTCGGGGGAATAGTAAGATGTTTGTGTGGCCACACCCAAATGTGTTTTGGTAATCTTGCTATATCCGTAAACGAGAAACAAAATAGTTAATGAAGGAATGACTAAGATCGATATCTTCATTAACAATGTATTTGAAATAAGAGGATAATAATAATGATTATATATCATTAAAAGGTTTTGTCCAGGAAGCCTTACTCGAGTTGTACTAGTGACATTGTTAGTGTAACTAGACGCTAATCAATATGATCACGACATTCGAATTTTGTCCAAGTGGGAGCTGAAAGTTTATGGACTTTAAAATCGATAGTCGTGTGATAGGATCGAACTCGAGATCACGGGATTGCACACATTACGTGAAGAGTTAATTTATTTATTAAATATATTTATTATATTTGTTAAATCAAACTGTAGCTAACGATCGCTAAGTAATTAAAAGTTAAGTATTAAACGATCGTTATAGAATGTTAAAGAAGCTAAAAGAAGGTGTCGGAAAGTTCCGGAAACCCCCTTTTTGAGCATGTGTATAACCGGATTTTAAAGAGAGGAGATAAGGAGGAAAAAGATTTTGGCTTTATCTTGTTTAAACCTTGGAAGATAAGTTTCCAAGGTGTATATAAACAAACCTTAAGGCCTCATAATTTTTCACTCCATATTCTTCTTTCTTTGCCTTATACCGCCGGCCATATACACCCTTTTAGGGTTCATCTTTGATTTTCTATAAGCTATTTTAGATCTAGTCCTAGCCCCTCTCTAGGGTTGTTGGGTAGATCTTCCATAGGCTTGGAAGGCTCGGTTTTGTTCGTGCTAGACTCACGATTAGCTCACCGTATCACGTGTGTACAAGATCGTGGTGTGATCTTATTTTAGATTACATCATGGTAGTGTTCGTGATCTATCTTTACTGGTGATCGTTCTGCTAGGATAAAGGTATGTAACCCTAGCTTTGATTAATTATAATTGTGTTATATAAAGATCTTGTTAATCTGCTTCCGCTGTATGCTCTTTGATCTATGTTAAGGCTTTTATAATTGTTATGATAATCATAAACATCATTCTGTATGTTTTGATTTGATCTCTTGTGCCTAGAAATCAAAGTGTTCTTCTTGTCTTATCCCCATAAGGATTTTGTGCAACCCAGGCACCGATAGGGTCGATATATTTTATACGGAAAGTAAACTCAACACGATTCAAGCAAGATATCCAGGATTCATCGCATACACTAACCCTATTTTCTTACAACTGATACACATACTCATATGGATAATAGATATTGTACACGCATGAAAGATGAACTCTTGGATGTAACTAAGCACACATGTCTGTTTTCTTCTTCCTTAAAATCCACGCTTTCACTTATGATAGTTGTAAGTTTTTGCTTTTGTTGCCTCAAAGTATAGGTTCTAAGAATGAGAGCTTCAAATTCTTGTTCTTGTTATAGTTCCTTTTTTCCGATATTCTAGTAGAAATTGTTCCTTGATTTACATGATAAGGACTAGTTGTTGGTTCGCCAAGCCAACTCTAGTTTGTCGTTGTTGTTTGTCGGCTATCAATTGAAGTGCAGTTTGTTCATATTCTTTCTTTAAATGCAATCTCCATGTTTTAGTTTGCTCCCCAAGTTGACAATGTTCAACCAGCAAGATTTATGTTGTTGATCATGTTGGTCCTTCAAAGCCATGGATTTCTGCTTGAGTTTTTCAAGTAGTTGCTGTTGAAAATGTGACTTTGAAGGAATAACAACAACTATTTCAAACTCAATTCATGGCTTTGAAGGACCAACATGATCAACAACATAAAGCTTGTTGGTTGAAATTTGTGAATTTGGGAGAACACTAGAGCAACAACATGGAGACGTGACGTTGAAAAAATTGCATTTTAAAAAAATTATAAACGAAGTGCAATTCAATTGACAGCCGACAAACAACAGCGACAAACTGAAGTTGGCTTGCAAACAAACAACTAGCCCTCATGATGGAAATCAAGGAACAACTAAAAAAAGAATACCGGGAAAAGAAAGTACAACAAGAACAAGAATTTAAAGGCCTCATTCTTAGAACCGAACCTTTGAGGCAACAAAAGCAACAACTTACAACTATCATAATTGTGCTCAAGAGTGTCAAGTAGTTTTTTGTTCCAACAAAGCCAGAAATAGGGTCTTTCGTTCAACGAATCCACGCTTTCATGAGTAAGAGCTTCAATCTGTTGTTGTTGTTTTCCCTTTAAAACCATGAAATTTCCGAAGTTGAGCTTGAAGTTCTAGCCGTTGCCTAACGACAGAGATGTTGCCATAATCTGAAGAGTGAGTTGGATTTACTTCACTAGTTGCTGCCATACAGAACGTAGGATAAGTTAAAGAAACATTTGTATTAGTAATGCCTAACTGCCTATGATGAGTTTGGGAAAACAACTAAAAAAACAAGATTCCAAATACAGAAAGAACTTAAGCAAAATAGAATGTATGCACCGATTTTGAGAGACATGAAAATAGTGTTGCCTTTTTATCCAACAAGGTCATCACAATTTGAAGTAAATCTTCATATCAAAACCAAAAAACCAATAAACAACTGATCTTCTTGTGTGATGTTATTCGGATATGGGTTTTTGTTTGTGAATTTTTATGAGCCCAATGTTGGTGAGAGTGAGAGGATAATGGATAATGTGAGTTTTTTGTGATGTCTAACAGATCTAAATGTGTTTGATGAAAATGCAAGAATTAGAATCAAGATTATTTTTGTTTACCATAATGAGAGGAGAAGAACTTAATAACCAAGAACTTGAATATGCAAACACCTAAACATTTAATCTCTTTAAGGAATATTTGTACAAAAATGAAAAACCAATCTTTCTTGTGTTTTTCTAAGAGCATCAATAATGCTTCAAAACGTTTCCAAATGACTCGAGGTTTCTCAAGTCTTATATAAAAGCTTTTTAAAAAGCTTTGCAATGTAATGGTTAAAACACTCTCTAAAAGCTTTGAAGTATAGTAAAAAACTATTATCTAGTTTACCCATTGCTCATGCTTTACGAGAGCTCATGTATATTTTTTTTTTAAGTGAGAAAGTAACTAGATGCTAGTTGTTTATAAGACAAAAAAGGAAGCTTGCATTTACAAAACTAGATTTGAATTAAAGTGATGAACAAATAAAGGAATATGGCTAGAAAGATGTCATAAGCCACATGGAGCATTCAATTTGAGGGTGGGAAGAGATAAGAAACTTTGCTTTATTGCCTAATTGGTGTACTAGGCGTAGGATTTTCTAGATAGGTTTAAAGGATTTTGTAGATTACATGTATACTTATAGTTTAGATATAGTTGGGAGATAATAAAAGTTTTTTTAAGTTAGATAAACTGATTTTTGATGTTTTATGCAATAACTTTGTGTCATCGTCAAATAAATGCTTTTACAAGATTACATGCTATAGAGATTTAGAGTTCTAGGGGAAGCCAAATTATTCTTAGTCAACTAGGATAACTTAAATACGTTTATTCAATTCAATTTCCAATATATAAAATTTTTGTCAACTAGGATAACTTTAATACGAAAAGATATCGTAAAATGAACGTTGCAAAATTCAATTCAATTTCTAAAATAAAAAAATTATATTATCGAAAAAATTCGACCTTTCTAATTCAAATTCCTGGCTCCGTCTTTGCCCTTCGTCGTAATACCCTCTCCTCTTAGAAAAGTTCTTTTAACCCTTTAAATTTTTGTATATTACTCATTATTTTAAGTTTTCTTTTCTTATACCTTTGACACATATATGTATCTAAATTTTCATAAAAAAATGAATTTTTAAATGCTATTACCAAATAATTTTTTTAATACTTTTTTAAGAAGATATATTTAAAGTTAAATATCCAATTCAAATAAACCTTAATAAATAAAATAAATTTGAAATATAAATATTTCACTTAACATTTTATTTTACTAATTAAAAAATTTATTTTCATATAATATCACTTATCCACTTCTAGATATTACCGAGTCAAATTCAACCAGTAGACATTGTGTTTATCTTTTACATTTGTTTAAATACGATTAATTAAAAAAATTTCCTTTCTATTGTTGGCGTAACTGAGAGAAATAATGCTGTTTATTGTCTCTACACCATGAGATTGGAAGCATAAATTAATTTGGCCCGTTTAAAATATACTTCATCCTTATCTATATAGTCATTCCATTATTTATTGACCCACTTTTTGTATATAATTATATATCAAGTCCAAGAAGTGTGCTACTGTATAAAGTTTGAGTTTTACAACTGATTCAATTTGACTATCGAGAATGTCGTAAAATTTGTTAACAAAACATGAAAGTAAAACTCAAATTATTTATACTACAAATAATCAGAGGGTAGTTTCACCTTTTATACCTTTCTAATGGCATATCTATTTGTTTTCATAACTTAACGTTAAGATTGATTAATGATTTGTTTTTCAAGATATGCAGGTTAGGAAGCAAGCATTGTCTTACAGTGTACCATATGATCAGATTCGACCGCAAATATCGAATGCTTTCGGTTCTTTGCGATCCTGTTTATGTATCATGTTTTTTTCCCCGTTTGATTAAGGTTTGGCAGTTCTTTATTAATCGCCTTTCTTTATTCCATATTACGAAAACTTGAGGCATTTTGGCAATGACTGGTTCTTGTCGAGACATCTACAAGATGGCAGAGTGATGAACACTAGATAGGTGGCTCGTCTTGGCGTCCCTATATATCGTGAGCCATTGGTATTGTTCCCATGCATCGTGTGATGCCTTCTATCTCCCTACAATAGTATGTGTCTCGATTATATGCTTAAAAGTTATTGAGCAGTAAACTGTTTTCTAGGATTGAGAAACTGCCTTCTATTTGAAGAAAAAACTATGAGAAGTCTAAAAGATATGATTAGGTTTTGGTTCTATGTATTGAATGCACATAGAATATGTAAGCATGTACGTTACCTATTTGAGTTTCATATCCTTTCAGTATGCACGTGGAAAGACATATTTTTGATATTATGATTGTCAATCAAATAGTATTTTATATTGGACTATATAATTCATGCCAATGCATATATTGTTTTCTTAATTCATAACTCAAGTTAGCAAACTATAAATAAAAGTTGAAACAAAATTATCATTTCACTATGATTCCGTAAAACACTTACGTGTGCATGCACCGAATAACAACAAAGTATGCATTCTTTTTTAAAGTTGATATTATTATTTCAACATTTCAAGTTTCAATATTTCAGTACATAATATGATTCTATTAAAGTTAAATCTTGTACTTTGTTAAATGATATTAATATAATATGATATAAATATTAGTTAAAATTCATTTCGGTCCAAGTATCAACTTTTTTAAATACTTATTTAGGTGTCTAAGATTTTTTTCATATAGAAGAAACAAATTAGTTAAATATGACGACTCAAATATTTTGTAACACCCCACTTGGATAAGTGGACCGTTACGTGTATTTATGGCGACTCATCAAAGCATAAGGTAAATGTCCTAAAACATTAACTGACCATAAAGAAAATACCGGAATCAAACATCGGTAATCGAAACATAAACTCAAAACATGAAAGGTAAATACTGAAGGAAAGGACTAAACAATGTCCAAAAGCAGAATAATGTAAGAGGTGCATAAAGTAAGAAGTCTGGATAGCTTCCATCTAAATGCACATGCTCTCAGAATCCTAAGAGCGTCCTGGTGTACCTGCCGTTAGAACATGAAAGGAACTACGACTGAGCATAACACTCAGTGAACGAATATAAAGCATGATAAGAAATACTGAACGAAGCAGATGATATAATACTGAAGCTGTAAGACTGATAAATAAAGTTGCAGCGGAAACCTGTGTAAAATCTGAAAAGTCTGATTTATAAATAATAAAGCTGAACTGTTATATGTCAAATCTGGAAACATGTATTTACTGTATATTAACTGCCAAGAGCTTATATAGGTCATGTACTGAAACAACTGTTGCATGAATAACTGGAGGGGTGACCTCGTCATGCTGTAGAGGGGTGACCTCTAAATAATGTGATGGGTGGAGGGATCAGCTCCAATTTGAAGGATGTAGATCACACACCACATTCACCTGATAACTGTAAACTGATAGCCTAGGATGCATCCATACGCCCCACTAATAATATTGATAAAATGGCCAAGCTGAGCTTAATGGGACACTGTAGAATATCACTCTCCCACAGGTGAGTCATGACACCGGTGCCTCAAGTGTCATGGTTACGGTACCTCCGTAACTAGTACATATAACTCGTCATGCTTGTATATAAAGCTCAGGCAATATCTTAATTATTAATTAATTTCTGATAATTTAAAACATATACTGGGGAAACCATTTGGCTGCAGACGGGAAATCCTAATCATGCATAGAAAGGAAGTCCTTACTGAAAGGACGGGAAATCCGTACCTTATGTCCAGTAGAAGCTAGAATGAAAGAGCCGACGAAACTACTCCGCCTTCACGGATAATACTACATAAGATAAGGGACGTGTATGAGTTGTTTGATATACTGTGTATTTTACTCGCTCTGTGTGTTCTTAGCTTATTATTCGTGCTCTGTCATGTTTTACTGTTTTATGTGTTATCTGTGTAAATTCACGTATCTGATAAATATAAGTAGCGTATTCTTGTATTACTATACTTGTATTATAATACTATGTAACTTTCTAAAAATAACAAGTTTCCTTAAATAGAACGTTTCCAAAATAATAGGTTTCTAAAAATAATAAGTTTCCTGAAATAGAAATAAGTTGGATAATTAAGTTAAACTATAAGTTAGTCCTTATTTATAATTCATGATAATTATTAATAAGGTTTATTAAATAATACTATAGGTTAAGATAATTATTAATTACTAAGTATATATACCATGGTTTTTATTTAAATAATTATCTTAAGTCATGAATAAAAACCAATTTAATTAAATATTTATTAATTAACCAATTACAAAAATAAAAATGCGTGTATATATAAACTTAGCCAAACACCCCCCTTAAATTGTCTTAAACCCAAAACCAAACAGCCCCTTACTATGTCTTTGTAGCCACCGGCTGTGGCCTGGTAGCCACTGACTGCCAAATATATCCACTGCTGGTTATTGGTACCCACTGCTAATGTTTTCTGTATATAAACCCAAACACTCCTTTATAGCAGATTAGTCCCAAACACCCCTGTTGTGGTAAAACTAAACCCCAAACACCCCTGCTGTGGTTTGTGGTTCGAGTCTGGAAAAAAAAAACACCGAGACCTTGCTGTGGTCTCGGTTGGGTCGAGCAGCAACACACCGAGAGCCTTGGGCTCTCGGTTTTCGTGATCTAGACAAAAACCCGACACCCCTTATATGAATTTGTGGATCATGAGACAAAAGAATAAAACGAGATCAGGGTTTACTTACATGTTTTTAGGGTTTAGAAATCGAGATCACAACACTAACCTTGTGCTTAAAACCCACGGTTGTTCTTGGTTCTTGGTGATGAAAGATGACGGCAGCCCAAGAAGGAAGAAGAAAAAAGAAACGGTCGCAGGTTGTAGTTTAGGGTTTCTTGGATTTGTTCTAAATTAAATCTCATCTCCCGTCTTTTTTTTTGTCTGCGTTCTGATTTGACAAAGGTGGAACCCCCGTATATTTTTTACAAAACAAAACCGGGCCTAAAGCCCATTAAACCTTACATTACACAAGTTTTCATTTTTTTTATTTCTTGACATTTATATTTATTTACATATGTTCGCATTAAATTCTCGCGCTTTATTTCTGACTAAATAATTATTTTCGGAGTAATTAAATGAATAGCTTTTAAAAACTGCGTATTTTAATATTCGACTATTTAAATACGAGTTTTACAATTCTTCCCCTCTAAAAAGAATAATTTGTCCCCGAATTAAGGATACGACTGTACTGGGTTTTACAATTCTCCCTCTCTAAAACAAAAATTCGTCCTCGAATTTAGGGTAATTTAAACTGGTGGCGTTATAAAAGCTGAAAGGACATATATGCTGAAAGAACATGAAGGCTGAAAAGACATATAAGCTGAAGGATCATTCGTCCTTGATTTAAAATATGATGATGCTGAAAGGTATAAACCTGACACGACTGAAGTGGCATGTAACGTGACATGGCTGTAGAGGATATGGAATATAAGATAACTGAAAGAACTTAACTGGATTTATTGAAGGAAAAGTGATGAGAGGTCCGGATGGACTCCTCCGTTTCGAATGGCCTCCCGCTCGAAACGATTCCTTCAAAGATCTAAACATAATGAACATCTTGGTCCTGATGACCCTGTCCTGACGATGCTGAATAGTTTCTGGTTCCATATTTAAGATGGATTTTCTGAATCTGATAGACTGAATAAACTATAACATGTATGCTACATGAAACAGTACGTGTAAATATTCTGAAAATATAACATTTATCTCTCTGCGCAAGCTGCTAAAAAAAATATATAGGGACGATCTACGTGAACAATTGTGAACGTGCTACGTGAGCAATTGTGAACGTGGTTCGCGATCATTTGATGAATGCTGGGCATGGAATATATCGTGAACGTGATAAGTGAAACATACTGTGAACGTGATATTAGAACATATCATGAACGTAGGCTGACTGAGGAAGGAATGCCAAGCGATACAGCCTGAGACGTGAAACGTCTGCCTGGGCATGGAAAAATTGTGCTAAACTTGCGTCTGGTTTCTTAAGCTTCCTGTGACCGTATACAATAAAAAGTTGTGAAAAGTATACTGTGAAATGGAACACAAATCTGAACGTGAACAAGGTCATGAATGCAGACGTGGACTTAAGTCCTGAGATCGCACAATTGTGGACTGAAATAATATTTTAATGTGAGCGTGAGACGTAAACGTGAAGGTGAACCTAAACATAAGGTGAACGTGAACGTACAAGTGATCATGAACATAAACGTGAGCGTGAGCGTGAATTCTATCTGGCATGATTATTTGTGGAATACCTTGAAATTGTACGATCTACTACTGAATTTCCTACAGGTCTGCTACTCCGTATACCTTTCGGATGAAGGCACACGTGTAGGCTGGTTAAATGGTCGATAATGACTTTGATCGTATTATACCACTTCTGAGTCTGTGATAACTAATAACAACCTCATGGAGTCTTGTCTTATTTCTGCTCAGAGATTTCTAAGGGTTGTAGTAACTTACTAGCATGTCGGTGTTTTATCTTGAACCTGCGGTATGTCAGGCATCTAGATATGAACATAGCTACATCAATTGTGTTATACTGCTTCTATCAAAATTCTGGTGGAAATCTGGTTGAATAGTCATGGGATTTTTTTTAGGGAGAACTGTCAGCAATTTCTGCGATAGCAGTCAATTAAGTTCTAGAAAATTTGGTACTTCATTCACAGGCTTCGGTCGGGACCATCAGGTGATGGCCTTCACCTTCGCAGGATTGTATGAAATTTCTTTCTGCTGAAATAAGGTGGCTCAGAAATGCCACTTTGTTCATCTGGAATATACATCTGGAAAGCTGCTTATATAATTTCCTCCTATCAGAAAATCTGCAGAATCATGAAAAGATGATTCCTATGTTCTTCTCCAGAATTTAGGAGATTAGTATGTTATCAAAGAACATACTGACGATTTTGTCTGCGAAGTCGTAAAAAAAAAGTTATTCATAAATTTCATACTATCACTGGGGCATTAGGGAGCCCAGACGTATAAGTCAAAATTTTAAAGAGACTATAACGTGTACAAAAGTAATCTGGAAAACATCATGTTCTTCTCTCACCACTGCTGGTGGCATGGTCGCAAATTGTTCTAGAAAAATATTTAAGATATCGTAGCAGGTCATGTAAACCTTCTATACGTGGAAAGAATATCGATTAAGAATGGTGGTCGATACATGATCTCATGTTACCGGCCTTCTTTCTAATAGACAGGAACAGTGCACTTTCTGGTGGTGCATTAGGGCGAATAAGGCCTCGTTCCGGTAACTTTTGTAGCAAATGATGCAACTCTTTAACTTAGCTGAAGCCCTGCAATAAAGAGTTTTGAAAACAAGTTCCGTTCTTGAGACTAACTCGATGTTAAGTTCTATCTCGTGGTTAGGAAGGAATTTCTTGAAGACTTTCTGAAATAAAATCCGGGAACTCTGGAATAATCTGCTGATCATGAATTTAAAGAACTTCAGAAGTGGATTATAACTGGTGGCTAGACAGTCTTCGTAGCTATGGACTGATAGGTCACGCGCTTGTAAGGAAGAAACAATTTGTACTGATTTTTCGGCAGAAAACATAAAGAATATATATTAGGGATTTAGTAAGACGGATCTCGTCGTTAACTGGAAAGAAAACTTTAATAAATATGGGTGATACTGTGTAGTCTTTTCTGGCTAGGAGGTAGGTAATACCTGATTTAGATAAAGCTGACATACGAATAGGCGAAGCAAACGTGGCGATTTTTTCCACTGAATGCGTTCGTCTATAACCTCTCAGAATGAATACTGCGTGTTTAACCTGAGTAATACTCTAGTGGTGGTGACTGAATTTTTGAATGATCTGATTCATGCGTGGCATAATAGAATGGGTATACCCCTTTTCTGAGTAATACTCTAGGGCCTGGTTTAGAAACATACTGGAGTTATGAGTTCTGACTCGTATTTTAAGAAACGATTCGTATGACGTGTACCATGACTGGTGTCCTGATATGTGTCTTCCGAAATGATACCTGAGACCTATGTCTTGACTGCTGTCTTGACATGTGTTTTAGTAGATGAATCTGGACAAGGCTGAAAAGTTTTGGTAACTGCTAGGATTGGCAGAATGGTTAGACTACTGACCTTTGTATTTCTGGTCACGTCCATTCTGGAGTTCCGATGTTTACTGACTGATTAATTATAAGCACGGTGGTTGTCACTACTACTTTGTCTGTCAATTTATGACGGTCATTATCATGACCGTGATTCATGTAACTATTGTGCTGAGTGGCGGTTCCCACTCTTCTGAATGAAAGGTTAGCTGAGTGAAGTGTGACATCAAGCTGAGAAGGTAAAATCATTGAATGGAATGGTAGTGTCTGATGGTTGAAATTTATTCTTGTTAGAAATTTCAAATTTATAGTTTTCATCCTTGTTCTGCAGAGTCTTCATAGTATAAACAGCATCAGCATCTTGAGAAATCTCCAAAGTATCAGCAGCATCAACATTTGTGAGGTCTTCAAAGTGTTAGCAACATTAGTATCTGGTAAAATCTTCAACTCACGAGCAACATCAGCATCTGGTAGAATATCGACAAGTGGAAACGTTTGAGATGATTGAGGATCGATTAGCAATATTCATGGAGTAGGGTACCTGGAGTACACCTGGACTATTGTACATGAAGTACAAAATGAATACTGCACATGGAGCATATCTAAGACACTGTACGTGGAGTACACATGAAATACTGTACAAGGAGTATAACTGAGACACTGTACATGGGGTACATATGGAATACTGTACATGGCACTCGTGGAAATTTTATGGGATGATCGATACTGGTGTCGCTTGTCTGACATGATCAAAGAAATGAATTTCTTTAAACGGTAGTAAACTGAACTGAATGAGTAACATGATAGCCTGGTACTTCCTGCGTGGACTTAAAGCTGGTTGTATAGAGTTTCAAGAATATGATTAAACGGAGTTTCAACAATGGTCAGTATAAAGGCATGACTGATGAAGACCAAACATGATTTTTTATGAAAATAGGATTTTACTGTAACCCTTCTGTATCTTAGCATGAAAACATCATCATCTTGCTGAAAACGAAGTCTTCATAAGGAGATATGAAGCTGAATCGGCACGAAGACGACATCATCGTGAGGGTATGAAAATTTGACTGCTATAAAGAACATAAAAAGTCTAATCAACTGGGTTTAACATCAACTGATGTGGATGGCTATGGTTTAATCCACATAATCCATAAAAGAAAACATGTAACTAAGTATGGGCGATTCTTGTTCGATCCATATTTGTCAAATTTTTATGAGAACTGTCATGTATAGAAATTTAAAATCTGGGACTAAATATGGTTGGCTATAGTCCAATCCATCCTTGTCAAAATTTTATGAAATGTCATGATATGATAAAGGTGAACAACTATAGATCGGTTTACACGACAACATTCGACTGACAAGCATGAAATTTGATCTGAACATTGGTGAACGTATATGGGCTGGTTCACCAAGTAATATTCGACTGAAAACATGAATCTAACATGCAAGGATGAACGCCTATGGTCAGTTCATCTATACAAAAATCTGAACGGGCAAGGGTGAACGCCTATGGCCAGTTCACCAAAACGAAAATTCGCTAAAAAGCACATGCGACTAAATATGGCCAGTTCTGTACCAACCTTTTACTTAGTCAAAAACTTTAAGAAAACTGACTGATAAGTGAAGAAAACTGACTGATAAATACATGAGAAACATGAAGATAACAACGCCAAAATCTGGGAAGTTCCTGGTGACTACCCACTAGTCACAGGTCAAGTTTTAGAGCCTACAGGTCGAACCTGGCTCTCATACCATAATTGTAACACCCCACTTGGATAAGTGGACCGTTACGTGTATTTATGGCGTGTCATCAAAGCATAAGGTAAATGTCCTAAAACATTAAATGACTATAAAGGAAATACCGGAATCAAACATCGGTAATCCAAACATAAACTCAAAACATGAAAGGTAGATACTGAAGGAAAGGACTAAACAATATCCAAAAGCAGAATAATGTAAGAGGTGCATAAAGTAAGAAGTCTGGATAGCTTCCATCTAAATGCACATGCTCTCAGAATCCTAAGAGCGTCTTGGTGTACCTGCCGTCAGAACATGAAAGGAACTACGGCTGAGCATAACGCTCAGTGAACGGATATAAAGCATGATAAGAAATACTGAACGAAGCAAATGATATAATACTGAAGCTATAAGACTGATAAATAAAGTTGCAGCGGAAACCTGTGTAAAATCTGAAAAGTCTGATTTATAAATAATAAAGCTGAATTGTTATCTGTTAAATCTGGAAACATGTATTTACTGTATTTTAATTGCCAAGAGCTTATATAGCTCATGTACTGAAACAACTGTGCATGAATAACTGGAGGGGTGACCTCGTCATGCTGTAGAGGGGTGACCTCTAAATAATGTGATGGGTAGAGGGATCAGCTCCAGTGTGAAGGATGTAGGGCACACACCACATTCACTTGATAACTGTAAACTGATAGCCTAGGATGCATCCATACGCCCCACTAATAATACTGATAAAATGGCCAAGTTGAGCTGAATGGGACGCTGCAGAATATCACTCTCCTGTAGGTGATTTATGGCACCGGTGCCTCAAGTGTCATGGTTACGGTACCTCCGTAACTAGTATATATAACTGGTCATGCTTGTATATAAAGCCCAGGCAATATCTTAATTATTAAATAAATTCTGATAATTTAAAACATGTATTGGGGAAATCATTTGGCTGCAGACGGGAAATCCTAATCATGCATAGAAAGGAAGTCCTTACTAAAAGGATGGAAATCCGTACCTTATGTCCAGTAGAAGCTAGAATGAAAGAGCTGGCGAAACTACTCCGCCTTCACAGATAATACTACATAAGATTAGGGCGTGTATGAGTTGTCTGATATACTGTGTATTTTACTGGTTCTGTGTGCTCTTAGCTTATTATTCGTGCTCTGTCATGTTTTACTGTTTTATGTGTTATCTGTGTAAATTCACGTATTCTGATTATATAAGTAGTGTATTCTTGTATTACTATACTTATATTATAATACTGAGTAATTTTCTAAAAATAACAAGTTTCCTTAAATAAAACCTCTCCAAAATAGTAGGTTTCTAAAAATAATAAGTATCCTGAAATAGAAATAAGCTGGATAATTAAGTTAAACTGTAAGTTAGTCCTTATTTATAATTCATGATAACTATTAATAAGGTTTATTAAATAATACTATAGGTTAAGGTAATTCTTAATTACTAAGTATATATACCATGGTTTTTATTTAAATATTTATCTTAAGTCATGAATATTAACCAATTTAATTAACTATGTATTAATTAACCAATTACAAAAATAAAAATGCATGTATATATAAACTTAGCCAAACACCCCCCTTAAACTGTCTTAAACCCAAAACCAAACCGCCCCTTACTGTGGCTTTGTAGCCACCGACAGTGGCCTGGTTGCCACCGACTGCCAAATATATCCACTGCTGGTTATTGGTACCCACTGCTAATGTATTCTGTTTATAAACCTAAACACTCTTTTACAGCAGATTAGTCCCAAACACCCCTGCTGTGGTAAAACTAAACCCCAAACACCCCTGTTGTGGTTTGTGGTTCGAGTCTGGGAAAAAAACACCGAGACCTTGCTGTGGTCTCGGCTGGGTCGAGCAGCAACACACCGAGAGCCTTGGGCTCTCGGTTTTCGTGATCTAGACAAAAACCCGACACCCCTTATATGAATTTGTGGATCATGAGACAAATGAATAAAACGAGATCATGGTTTACTTACATGTTTTTAGGGTTTAGAAATCGAGATCACAACACTAACCGTGTACTTAAAACCCACGGTTGTTCTTGGTTCTTGGTGATGAAAGATGACGGCAGCCCAAGAAGGAAGAAAAAAAAAACGGTCGCAGGTTGTAGTTTAGGGTTTCTTGGATTTGTTCTAAAATAAATCTCATCTCCCGTCTTTTTTTTGTCTGTGTTCTGATTTGACAAAGAAGGAACCCCGTATATTTTTTTACAAAACAAAACCGGGCCTAAAGCCCATTAAACCTTTCTCTCTCTTTTTTTAACCGACCCCTATTCTTACATTACTCAAGTTTTCATTTTTTTTTATTTCTTGACATTTATATTTATTTACGTATGTTCGCATTTAATTCTCGCGCTTTATTAATGACTAGATAATTATTTTTTGGAGTAATTAAATGAAGAGCTTTTAAAAACTGCGTATTTTAATATTCGACTATTTAAATACGGGTTTTACATATTTTGTCGATGAATGTTGTTTATATATTATGTTATGATATTGATATGCTATATTATGTATATATAAAAGCTTATAGTGCAGAATAGGACATAAAGATTAACGCTCCAAAGGCTCACGTTGAGAATGTCAAATTGAGGACTATCAAGTTAATTAGAAAGAGGTTATCATTAGTGAAGTTGTGGTTAGTGAGCTTCAAGTTAATGAGATTGATGAAGCTTTATATCTCTTTTATTCATTTATATGCAATTTTAAACTATTGTTTTCATTGTTTATTCACATGTTTACTCTAATTAACAATAATCGTTTTAGGATGGCTACATTTAACTTCAATCATGTCCTACTTTGACTATGAAGTTCTGACTCATGTGTCTACTTTGTTAATTTTTATGATGTTATTTTACACTTCTTGATAAATAATATATGTCATCCCAAGTTGCCATAAAGAAAACAAATCATTTTTTACGAGTGATCCGTGCAACGCACGGGTATTACACTAGTAAAGGAGGGGTTGAACATCCAACAAATTTTTTATAGTTAATTGCTTGAACATGTATTATATTTGCCAACTGCTATCTTTGTTACTGATAAAAGAGATTTTGCTAGGTTGAAAGTTCGTTTCTCGGTATCGTCTCGAATTGATTAAGGTTTAAGTGTGACTCAGTCGTTCTTGGTAACGAAAAGGGAATTGTTTGGTGTAATAAGCAACTTAAAAATAAAGACTTGAAACAATAAAAATAAAGACGTAAAAGAAATAATAAAAGATAAAAACTTGACGGAAAAATAATGACGAGAAATAAAAAGGAAACTTAAACTAAAGGCAAGTAAACTTAAAAGTGCGACTAAGTAAAAAGGCGGGAAAAAATAAAGTTTAAAACTTAAAAACATAAACTTAAAATAAACTAAAACTGAAATTACAAAACTAAGAAAAACTGCTCATTCGGAAAAAGTCCTTCATCCGGAATAAAAACCTTCATCCGGAATAAATTGCTTTATCCGGAATAAGTCCTTCATCCGGAATATTGGCTTCATCCGGAATAATCAAAACAAGAGGTTCATTCGGAATACTAGGCTCATGCGGAATAAACACTTCATCCGGAATATATCCTTCATCCGGAATATATCCTTCATCCGGAATAATCCTTTCATCCGGAATAAATGTTTATCCGGAATAATCCTTTCATCCGGAATAATTAAGCTAAAACCTTCATTCGGAAAAATCAAAGTAAAATGCTCATTCGGAATAATATGTAAGAAATGCTCATTCGGAATAAATAACTCATTCGGAATAAAAAAACTGATGCGGAATAAAAGTAAGGAAGTGCTGGTTCGGAATAACCAAACGAAATCACTCATCCGGAATGTAAAGCTTCATCCGGAATATACTACCTCATCCGGAATATAAGGCTTCATCCGGAATACACTAGCTCAGCCGGAATATAAGGCTTCATCCGGAATGAAAGAAAGAAAAGGCTGGTTTGGAATAAAAGGCTTGATTCAGAATCTGGGCAAAGAAACAGTGCGAAGAAAAAGGGAATGAGATAGGGACGAATCTTAATCAAAACTAACCAAAATCAATCAAAAGATTAAATCAAAATAACCACAAATGAATAACTAACAATAACTAAGCAATCCAAATCAATAAAACTAACAAAAATAATCACAATAATCAAAACCCACTTGATTAAATCAATAAAAACTTAAGAACATGAACATAAGCATAAGATTAAATCAACACAAGAAAGGTAGATGAGAGATTAACAATAAAGATAAAGATTCAACAAACATAAAAGTAACTTACATGGAATTAAAGGAATTAAGTGCAAGACAAATATTTAAAGTGACATGAAAATTAAAGTTGTGCAAAGAAAAATGGTGGAAAGACTAATTGTCACAATTAGCTAACAAACTAAACAAATGACTAATGAGGTCTATTTATAGGGGAGGAGGGGATTAGTGGAAGGAAGCTTCCTCCCCTCTTTCTTCTTTCTTTAATTATCTTTTAATCCTTCGTCTTTAGTCTTTAATCTTTTGTCTCGGGATTAATAAACTCGTCTTGTAATTTCTTAATTAATTTAGACTTGAGTTCTTCGGCTTTATTAAACTTCCGTCTTTGGACTTTTTCTTCGATAAATCTTCAGAATAGGCCTTGGACTTCCGTTCTTTTTGCACTCTTGATTTCTTGACTTCATCTTTTGTCTTTTTCTTCGATAAAAGCCTGTGAAAGCCGTGTTTTCTTCCCTTTTAACATTTTGATCCTAAAATCACAACAAAAACACAAACCACACATAATTCTGACATATACGACATAAAATACACGTTTCGGTCTTGTTTTCATTATAATTAAGTGGTAAAAGGATGGGTGTTTTTACACCTATCAAATCCCCTACACTTGACCATTGCAATGTCCTCATGCAATGTATTAATCACAAAGCAAGATTACACTTTTCATCACAATTAATCCACCTTGGCCTTTATTAAAGAGATAGAAAATAACAAAACGTAAAGAAATCAAAGACTTACCTTAGGGTTTTGGAAATGTCATGAATGATCATCATCCTCAAGTTTTCACATTCTCTAAACCAAGCTTAAAAACGAGATCATTGTTATTATAAGTTAGCAAACTAACACGAACTCATGTGGGCCAATTATTTACTTAGACTCCCTTATTCCTAGGTGTATCTCTTATATTTTATTGTTGTCTTGAATGATCACGAGGATGCATTGTTGACTTATTTCGATAGTTATTAAGGCTGAAAATAAAGTGGGACGATTTAATCAATAGTTAGCTAAAGGACAAAATCTTTTAAAACTGCTTCTCGGGACCTTTCAAAGTTCGTATCTTGGCATAACTCGCTTCACGACTTGAGACCTTTCTCGGACCGATATTTGGCAGCGACTTCATACTTCAAATCTTGAGAGACGTTCATGAAATAATGGTCTTCTCTTCATAATAGGAATTTCTTCACTTGAAGTTTTGAGAGATTCTTCATACTTGGACCACGACTTCTTCATTTTTCTCCAATCTTTATTTGGTATTTTGATATACAACGATCTGCCTCCTTTTAGGACTTGGATCTATTTATCCTCATACCTTGTTAGGGCCTTTTTGGATAGACTTCTCCATGATCTTTACGGGAGTATTTGCTTTTCGTCGTGTGTCTTGATCCTTCATATTGATTTTTGATAAATGATTCTTCACATCACTTTTGGATCTTTAGCAACAAAATGTAGCCCTCATGCCTTGTTAGGGCCCTTTTCGGACTCGCCAATCTTCGCATCCCGCTTCAATAAGTTATGCCTTGGCTATGAACTCTAATCATTACCGAGCAACTTTTAAACGATCTTGGGCTAGAAGCTAAGTAACTTTTTAAATCGTACAACCTTATTTATTGCAGATAAATTTATTAGCAAGCGGTGGGAGAATAGGCTTATAATTAACTCACATAAATTCACGAAAGAATACCAAACTTATAATTGACTCTATCATCTCTCGTCCTCCACAGTTTAAAATCTCAAGGAATGAGACTCGTGGATGCTTAGCCAATTAAATCAAAATTTTGGGTTTTCGAGTTATCTATAGGATTTTGCAAATTCTTAGACTTTTTCAAGTTTTAGAAATCGCATTTTAAAGTTCCCTTGATAAACAACTCTCTAGGATCAATTATAGGAACTTGCGAAAAGTTCTTGTTCTTAACCCGTGAGAGTTAAGACTTTCGCGTTTTAAAGCTCCCTATATAAAAGCCTAGCAAAACTTGACTTAAACACGTTAAGGATAATAGCTAGAGTGAACTTAGATAAGTAAACTCGGGTTGAGTCAAAAGATTCACAACGTTTGAAAAATTAAAACCACTTTATTAAAAATTTATTCTAGCAAAGAAAGAAAGTAACTATAACAAAAGAAAAACTAATAGGCCAAAATAGATTAAAATTTTTGAAAAATGTCGAAAAATTGATTTTCCGGTTAAAATGAGGACAAATGCAAGGAAAAGACCACTTAACTTCGATAGAAGTCCCCCCTACACTTGATATAAACATTGTCCTCAATGTTTAAGCGTGTGGGAGTAAACTCCCCTACACTTAGGACATTGTGCACGTTGTTTAAATCTTGCTAAGGAAAAGACAACTAACGAGATTCCTATTTTAATATTGAGAAATATAAAATAGTGAATCAAAAGAGTTTAGGATAGAACCGGGAAGATGGGAACACGGAATCACGGGTCGTCAAAAGTCATCAAGAATGTGTCTTTTGAAGCTCTAATCCCTGCACATGATAAGAAAGAAAACAAGAAACCAACGGGGCTCCCCCTACACTTATGGTGAAAACAGGGAAAGATAGATAATCGGGTTGCCTCCCGAAGAGCGCTTGTTTTTGTTAATCGAGTCACGAGCCTGACTCGTCCCCGAATTAAATGGTCCATGGGGAAGCCTCGAATGTAATACCGGGATCAAAGACCTTGTCCTCGTTCCCGGTTGACATCAACAAAGGGGAGGCGGGAGGATAAGTCTTAAATGGGAGAAAAGTCCTTTCAACATACGAAAAGTATGTGAAGTCGTGAGCCACGGGAGGTGGGGTGGGTAAAGGAATCAAATTGTCATCCCCCAAAGACAATTGATGCTCAGAAAACGGCAAAGCCGTAAGGTTAGCAACCATATAATAATCAATGTCACCTCCCGTGTCAAAGCACTCATCCCCCGTAATAGTGGCTAAAGGAGTGGATGAAAGGTGCTCGGGAGGGGGACTTGGGACAATACCTTCCTGCAACAAATTATCAAAAATAATATCCCCCTCCGTTTCATCATCATCAATACCCGGGGTTATTGAGTGAATGTCGATTTCTTCTAGCAATGGGTCATTATCTTCAACGGGAGGAATAGATGGAGGTAAAGACTCGGAAAGAGGAGGAGAAGTTAACTCTTCGATTTGAGCAATAAGAAGATGCACTTTCCGTAATCTGTCGCGAAGAATCACGTCTTCCACCTCATCTACAAGAGCAAGTTCATCGGTGAACTTCTCGTAAGCCGGAGAGAATAAATCGTCATTGCCCGCATCTCCTGGTGGAGATTGAGAAATTTCAAAAGTGAAATTCTCATAGCGCGGAGAAAAATCGGTATCATCAGGATCGACCTCCTTCGTAAGAGCAACGTCGTCCTCAAGCTCCATAGTAGTCGGTATGTCACAAACCTCATCATCAAAGAATTTATCGAGACCAAAATCACTAATCTCACTCAACGAATCACCATCCTTAGACGCATTAGGAATATCGAGAGTAAGAGTAGCAACTTCAGAAGATGGGTCGAGAGCGTAGACATCATCGTTGTCATCATCATTATAATAGACGGGACCATTCCAATTAGGAGTGACATAGTCGGCTAACTCTTCCTTGATAACCTCCACATCGTTAAGAAGCTCATGAATCAAATTTTGTTGTTCATGTCCCCGAGTATGTTCAATTAAACCAATTCTATCCCACGCTGTAATTAAACATTTTGGTGTAGAAAAGAAGGGAAAACGACCAAATTGGCTCAAAAAGGTGTTGGTGGATTTCAAGATTTCGTCACCATCAAGCAAAGGTTGCCTTTCCTGATGCAAGTCAGCTCGGATTTGAGCTAAACTTTCTAGAACATCATTCAAAGTAGTGAGTTGTTGGTCAAGACTAATTTGCTGAGAGGATTGATGATTGAGGGTGTGATGTGGGGGCTCAAAGTTATACACACTGGGATGATAGCACAGAATTTTCTCAAAGACCTTTGACGGATCACAAGAAGAAGCATCGTGAGGGCCCCTACAAATATAGCACCACGGGTATGGAGAAAAACCGGGTGCGTCATGTGGAAAGCTATTACCATGGTCATAATTGTAACCCGGTTCTTGCCCGTGACCATACGGGTATCGAACCGGGCACGAAACATGCCAATGAGAATCGCTTCCACAATACATGCAATAGGGATGAGTAAGTTCATTAGAAGTAAAGGATGAGTTAATCGAATTACACGATGGACAAAATCCTATTTGTGAATCGATGGAAATGGGAGGAAGGTCTCTTCCGCATCGCTCGCATGAACACCATTGACATGATTCGCTCCCATATAGTCGTCTCCAACACCCGACGCAATGGACATAAGAATCCATAAAGAAAAATAGATAAGCAAGAAGAATATTTTTGGTGCAAAACTTTGAAAAAGAAATGCTTTTTATGATTTTTCAAATGTTTTTGGGATTTTTTGAAAATTTTGGACACGATGAACGGATCCCAAAAGCCAACGCGTCTCTCACAAAAAACCGTTAATCTTCACGAAAAGAGCCGACAGCGGCGCCATTTGATAAAAGAGATTTTGCTAGGTTGAAAGTTCGTTTCTCGGTATCTTCTCGAATTGATTAAGGTTTAAGTGTGACTCAGTCGTAACGAAAAGGGAATTGTTTGGTGTAATAAGCTACTTAAAAATAAAGACTTGAAACAATAAAAATAAAGACGTAAAAGAAATAATAAAAGATAAAAACTTGACGGAAAATTAATGACGAGAAATAAAAAGGCAAACTTAAACTAAAGGCAAGTAAACATAAAAGTGCGACTAAGTAAAAAGGCGGGAAAAAATAAAGTTTAAAACTTAAAAACATAAACTTAAAATAAACTAAAACTGAAATTACAAAACTAAAAAAAACTGCTCATTCGGAAAAAGTCCTTCATCCGGAATAAAAACCTTCATCCGTAATAAATTGCTTTATCCGGAATAAGTCCTTCATCCGGAATATTGGCTTCATCCGGAATAATCAAAACAAGAGGTTCATTCGGAATACTAGGCTCATGCGGAATAAACACTTCATCCGGAATATATCCTTCATCCAGAATATATCCTTCATCCAGAATAATCCTTTCATCCGGAATAAATGTTTATCCGGAATAATC
This sequence comes from Glebionis coronaria, assembly GCA_025667525.1. Taxonomy (NCBI): domain Eukaryota; kingdom Viridiplantae; phylum Streptophyta; class Magnoliopsida; order Asterales; family Asteraceae; genus Glebionis; species Glebionis coronaria. The sequence continues at coordinate 620,018,548 of CM046877.1, forward strand.
CTTTCATCCGGAATAATTAAGCTAAAACCTTC